>CM041729.1:16803793-17275723 GCA_023373845.1 Nibea coibor
AGGTAGGGGGCGTGGGCCTCAATATCCCTGCAGTAAGCAGTGTTGAATGTGCATGTGATTGAGGAACAGCAGATATTCAAGTGTACCTGCATGAAATCTGGTTGCTTTAGTCAAGATTATGCTCAAATATACTTTTCCCAACTATATTTAAGTTCCCTGTTAAAGGGCCATCCTTCAATTTTGTAAATTCTGTTTAGTCCCATAAATTCCCATAGAAAATGTCCAATTTTGCAAATTACCAGAATTTTGCAACCCCAGTCAAAAATGCGTATTCTCAGTCTTCTGAACTGGACCACAGCGCTTCCAGTGGGGTCTGAAACATTGACTAGAACCGCCATGATTTACTCCATAAGTGGAACGCGTTACAATTGTGCCATTTGGAATTTAGTCTCTAGCTGATCTTTAGAAAACCGAATCAAAAGCTCCTTGTTATTAGGATAACATGCTCATCCTTATATTAATATAAAAACAGGTCATACTCTATGAATCAAGGGAATATTGAAAAGTGGAAACCAAACCAGAGATTTAATTAATGATTCTGTAAAACAGAAAAGCAGCTAATACTCTGTCATTTTACTTGAGCAACAGCTTCCACAATCACTTAAATGTGATTTATTATCTGTCAATAGACTAATAGATCATATTAATTCCACTGTACCAGAGTGGTACAGTAACAGCTGATGCGGGTCGTGCCAAATAATTTCACCCTTTTGCCTCCATTTATTTCACTGATGAAAAGGGAGAGCACGGCTCCTTCAGTGATCTCTGACTCAAATCTTGCAGCTCTGGTGTGTGTGGAGGTGCTGTAAATAAAAGACAAATGTTTTATGGCAGGGCCGAGTGAGAAAGGAGTGAAAGAGCTGCCAACAGACAGCTCATATAAACCATGCTTCAATAAACCACTTCCTGCAACCTCCTTTCATTGACTGAACCGAGGGAGAGCCGGCATTTACAGCTCAGTTCCTGTTATTTGGTGGTGGCTGCCCCGTCTATCTGCACCTCCTCCCCTTCCCCATCCCCATCCTTTCATGCCAGCAGCAGCAGCCAGCCTGCAGCTTTCATGGCTCTTGCTTTCTTTGTGTTCACCTATACAAGTAGGTATGATTTCTGAGGAATCGTAAAACAATTACTGGCAAATTCCTGCAGCTCTTTGATTTCTGCCAGACACTGGGAGAGGGGGGGTGGGGGTGAGGCGGGGGTCTCAGGGCCCTTTTCCACACAAGGTTGGGTATTTTCAGCCCAAAAACGCTACACAGGCGACCTCACGTTTAGTCCCCGATGCACACGTCCACTTAAAAAGTGCTGTTTGGAACTTGTGTCAACTGTAGACAAAGTCCCAGCTGCTGGATCGCAGTAATTGGTCCGGTCCTCTTTGATGTGTGTTCTGTGGGCTCATGAGATGTTAAAGTGGATCCTGGAGCATTTCTGTACATTCTGTATCAGCAGAACACCGCCTGCTCCTGACTGACGCCGTCCCTTCTATCCAGAAGTGAGACAAACCTAACAGAGGTGAACAAACAAACCATTTGTCTGCTGGCTCTGAGGGAAGTTCGGCCATTTTCTTGGATGTTCAGGGAGAAGAAGGTTTCCTTTCATCTAGCTAACTAAATAAAAGTAATCTGCAGATTAATCAAGACTACAAATAATTGCTGCAGTGAAAGTCTACATGGCAAAGAATATAATCCCCTACCCCGAATATAGAAGACTGGTTTCTGTTACTTAAGTTCACATCAAACAGGCAGCAGAATGCCATTAGCTTCCAGACATTTGCGTACTACATATAAAAACAGATATATATATCATAGTTTTGTCATAAGCGGGCATGCAAAATAAAACAATTACAAAAACATTTCAACAGCGTGCAGGTAGGGGGGCGTGGCCTCAGTAGCCCTGCAGTAAGCAGTGTGCTATGTGCATGTGATTGAGGAACAGCAGATATTCAAGTGTACCTGCAAGAAATCTGGTTGCTTTAGTTTAAGATTATGCTCAAATATATCTTCCCCAACTATATTTTAAATTAAAGTTATGAAATGAAATGAGTTGTGAATTGAATTGAATTGAAGTGAATTGAATTGAACTTTGAAAATTCACAGAATTTTGCCTAAACCTTATTTATTCTTTGTCTCAGAGGCTGCGCTGGAACCTGGTGTGGTCCAGCTGCTTAGTCTGGTTCTGTTGTCCGCTAAGGGCAGATTCAGTTAGCAGCAGTTAGCTGAATTAAGTTGGAAAAGCAGCAAATATATTGTGAATAAAATCTGATCAGGTTTCACCAAAATCATGAATACAAGTTAGAAGGTTGTGCTATAGCTGCACATTCACAGACTGCATCTTTCATCTCCTGCAAGGGTAGGAAAAAAACAGTCAAACGTGGTGGTCCGTGCTGGACTTGAACCGGCCACCCTCCAGTTGCCAAGCCAAGTCCGCACAGACTGAGTTACTACCGCCTCCCCTGAATCTCTTTCGGGACTTGAATCAGCAATCTTTGAATCACTTCTTAAGCATTCGGTGGTGGCATGCATTGCACCACAGATCCAGGTCAATACTGGTATCATCGGAGCTCAGAGAGATCACATTAGCGAAGCCACAGCAAAGAGGAAAGGAATGCAGCGCAGCTTCTGAGACATATTTCAGCCTGAGGATCTGTATCTTATGTATAGGTCACTGCAGTGACTTGACTTATGTGGTATGTGCACACAAGCCACAAATTAAGCCTGAGCGGAGGATGAGGAGAGTTAAAAGGTTTCATGCGAGTGTTCCACAGAGCCCAGGAGATGGCCAGAGGCTAACATATTGGCCCAATCATTAATGCATCAATCTGTGTGTGTGTGTGTGTGTGTACACATGTTATACTGTCGCCAATCTGGCTAACAGAACAGAACTCTCTTTCTTTAAAGGAAAGAAGATACCCCTCCTGCCTGCACTATGCTCGTGTAGTTTGACTTCAGTAAGTGATTTTCTGTCTCTGAGGCGACCTTTTTGCAAAGCTCATGACAGGAGGTGTAAACCTGAAGCTTCACATGGTGTCCAAGTGTAAATGTTGATCAAACTCCAGTTCAGACGTTTCAGCTCACAGGAGAAGTAATGAGCCCATGACACACTTCAAAACACAGCTTCACACAGAGATGACTTTCACTTCATTGGACGTGCTTTCAGTCGTTGACCAAAGAAAACGCCGCTCGACTTTAGATTCAACCAACTGATTGGTCGATGTGGGGTGAAAAAATCTGCACGTTACCTCTAGATGAACTAACCGGAGTGCACTGAGTGAACTCCAGCTGCTCATCTCTGTACTCGTCCTGTTAGATCTTAGTGCTGCATTTGACACCATAGACCATCAAATTCTTTTACAGAGACTGGAACATCAGATTGGCATCAAAGGAACCGCCCTAAGCTGGTTTAGGTCGTATTTCTTGGATCGATCTCAGTTTGTTCACGTCAATGATGAATCCTCCGTACATACCAAAGTCTGTCATGGAGTCCCACAAGGTTCTGTACTAGGGCCACTTCTATTCAGTCTATATATGCTTCCTCTAGGGAACATTATTAGGAATCACTCCATTAATTTTCACTGTTATGCTGACGACACCCAATTATATTTATCAATCAAGCCTGATGAAACTAATCATTTAGCCAAACTGCAAGCGTGCCTTAGGGATATAAAAAGTTGGATGACCTACAATTTTCTGATGTTGAACTCAGATAAAACTGAAGTTCTTGTAATTGGACCCAAACACCACAGAAACTCTCTTTCCGGAGACTTGGCCACCTTAGACGGGACCACCCTGGCCTCCAGCTCCTCCGTAAAGAACCTTGGAGTTATTTTTGATCAGGATTTGTCCTTTAATGCCCACATAAAACAAATTTCAAAGACTGCATTCTTCCACTTACGTAACATTACCAAAATCAGACGCATCCTGTCCCAAGCGGATGCAGAAAAACTAGTCCATGCATTTGTTACTTCTAGGCTGGACTACTGTAACTCTCTATTATCAGGCTGCCCCAATAAGTCTCTTAGGACCTTGCAGCTAATTCAGAATGCTGCTGCACGTGTTCTGACAGGAACCAAGATCAGAGATCACATCTCACCCATTTTGGCTTCCTTACACTGGCTACCTGTTAAATCTAGAATAGAATTTAAAATTCTTCTCCTAACATACAAAGCTCTTCATGGCCAGGCACCATCATATTTAAAAGAGCTCATAGTTCCCTACTACCCCTCTAGACCACTGCGTTCTCAGAATGCAGGGTTCCTTGTGGTTCCCATAGTTTCCAAAAGTAGACTGGGAGCCAGAGCTTTCAGCTATCAAGCTCCTCTTCTGTGGAACAAACTACCTTTCTGGGTTCGGGAGGCAGACACGGTCACCACATTCAAGACTAGACTTAAGACTTTCCTTTTTGATAGCGCTTATAGTTAGGGCTGGCTCAGGCCTTCCCTTAGTTATGCTGCCATAGGACTAGACTACCGGGGGACCCCCCCGCCCCCCCCCCCCCCCCTTACTAACTAAACTTCTTCCCCGGAGTTTCTGTGCTTTCTCGTCCAGCAGGTTCTCATGGATCGTGAGTGCTGCTGTGGTCTGCTGCTGATGTCCACGCCTTACTGTAAAGCCTCTCTCTCTCTCTCTCTCTCTCTCTCTCTCTCTCTCTCTCTCTCTCTCTCTCTCTCTCTCTCTCTCTCTCTCTCTCTCTCTCTCTCTCTCTCTCTCCTCTCTCTCTCTCTCTCTCTCTCTCTCTCTCTCTCTCTCTCTCTCTCTCTCTCTCTCTCTCTCTCTCTCTCTCTCTCTCTAAAGCAGTTCGATAACCCTTAGAGTCCGCATAAACGGGGCCTGAGGTTTTATTGTTCTGTCAATCGTTATCTCTCTTACACCTTTTCTTTGGATATTACTAACTACACCTCTTCCCCGGAGTTTCTGTGCTTTCTCGTCCAGCAGGTTCTCATGGATCGTGGCTGCCGCCGTGGTCTGCTGCTGACGTCCACCATATTTAGCATTACATGCCATATATAGTCATTATTGCTACTATCCCCACTACAGCTTTGTTGGTTAATGACTTATTGCTGCTGTGCATCTGTGTTCCACTGCTACTGCAATCACCTCACCATTTATTGTCATTCATTGTAATTGTACAATATGTTTGTGTTGATTGTTCTGTACATGTGACATCCATTGCACGTCTGTCCGTCCTGGAAGAGGGATCCCTCCTCTGTGGCTCTTCCTGAGGTTTCTTCCACATTTTTTTTCCCTGTTAAAAGGGTTTTTTGTGGGCAAGTTTTTCCTCACTCGAACCGAGGGTCTAAGGACAGAGGGTGTCACTCCCTGTACAAGATTGTAAAGCCCTCTGAGGCAAAATGTGTTTTGTGACTTTGGGCTATACAAATAAAATTTGATTTGATTTGATTTGATTTGATTTAATCAAAGCTAAACAAAGTTGCACAATGTTGCCAAGCAGATTAATAACCATCTTTCTGACATGTGGCTGTATCATTACCTTCAAGGCATGTCAGTCAAGTTAACAAACATACAGCAGCAACACGCACAGGCGAGGATCGTGGAGCAAAACAGGCCTCTATACATCATCTGCATCGCTGCAGCATGAAAAACCTGTTATCAGCATCTAACCTGCTACTGGCGTTATCGTTGGCTTCAAACGTTCACACCGCTTCTCAACAATAGCTTAACTTTGTGCAAACCTGGGGGAGTAGGCACACAGCCACTCACAAGCAAAGTTCAGCGTCTGAACAACAAAATGAACAATAAAAACACAGAAAAACTGAAGTTTGAAGGCTGGTCACGTGCAGCCAGGCTGCTCTGTCCTCTGGGGACAATCATTCTGGTTCTTCTTTGACACTGTGTCCAAGAGCCAAGTACAGCACTGTTAGTCTGGGCGAGTTCAAAGATCGTGTTTCGACTCTGTGACTTATAGGTCTGATCTATTAAACCGAAACCATTATTAAAAAGCATCTGCTGTGTTAAAGATTTAAGTTTTTATTCATCATCAATGTTACTTCTAACTCAATATTACCTCTCACCCAGAAACACAATACACCAGGTCTGCATATGTCCCTGCTGCCCCTGAAAATAATGGATTATGAAGTGGTGCTCTCCTCATCAAAGTAACTGCAGCGCTTGGCAAGAGTGAAACCGACTGACCGACCGACTAGAAGGTGCCAACTCTAATTTTCAGACAGTACATTTCACTTTTTTGGAAAAGGCTTCCAGCCTGAAGATTAAACGTGAATTATGACTTTCCCACTTTTAAGAGCAGCACTCAGCTACTTCTCTAATGTTTCCAACAGAAAGCCTACAGGATGGCCTGTCTGAAAACAATGGGATAGATAAAAAAAAGAGACAATTACAATCATTTTCATGGGATCACACACACCACAGCCACTTAGCAAACTCTCCTAATGGGAACAAATGAGGTAATGAGTTACTGCTGTTAAACAGATGTGCCTGTGCTCATCCTCAAGACAAGGAGAGGAGTGACGCTAATATGGCTGTAACAGTGAGTATGTGTGTGTGTGTTCGTCCTGAACTGATCACTACAGGAAGTTCAGTCAGAGTCTTCACATTGGTCCGTCCTGTAGATCAAATATTTACTGGAGAATCAGCCTGTAAACTCTAATTAGGACTGCGTCTTGGCACTTGTGGAGCATAGATTGCAAAGAGTCCCACTGGGACGGCGCTGGCAGTGGGACAGTTGTGATCTGTTAGCCAGACCGTGTTGGGTTAGCCCCCGGACGTGCAGCTCATACAGCGAGCCGGGAGAGCCTCCATCGTTTGGGGGGGTTTCTGGTTTTCCAGTAAGTTTCAGTGACACTGGACAAAGAGGGGTGGATCGGACTGAACCGTTTGTCAATGTTGTTTTATCACAGATGGATATTTTTTCTGGAAACATCTAAACCATGTGTGTATCGTGGGGTTCTGCCCAATATAAACTGCTGCAAGCGTCCAGGAATTACACAGTACCCCACCGGTAGATTCATGTTTTTATCTTTCAAAAATAACAGCAACTTCTTTCCCCCCCCCCCATTTATTATTCTTAAGGCAACATTTTCTCTTTTCTTTCTCCTCCTCAATTTTTCAAATCCCAAATTTATACTGCAACACTATCAATTTATATTCATGTATGCCACGCCATCATAAAGATATTAGAGGTTTGGTTTGGATAAACACAAGCTGAGGCTCCACCACACCCACAGGAAAAAAAGATCTTGGTTTCAAGTGTTTTTTTTCTCTCCATGTAACAAAAAGGCACCTCGGCCTTAAAAAAAAAAAAAAGAACACAAAAAGAACCTCGGCTCTTGTGTATCCTTCCTGCGCTGCACACATCACAAATCTCTCTTTCACCGAGCGAGCCCATTCCTTTCCCATTACACCGTCTTACATCTTTCCATAAAAGTGACAATCGTCTGAAATATCACAAACACCTTTGAAGAGATGCCATCTCCAGAGTAGATTAAATGGCAGCCGAGGCTCCAAATGAGGTGCTTAAGCAGCGTGAGCCGCTGCCGCCTATTGCCAAAATAACACCCCCCCCTTCACTGGTTCCAAAGAGCTTCTTTACCTCCATTTGTTCAGATGGCATTGCCATTAGGCCGTCTCCATGGCGACGCCTCAACGCTGGCCCGTTAACCGCATGGCAATAATGAAGCGCGGTGGCAGCTTTACTGACTGATTCGTCATTAATCTAAATGTGTGTCTGGCAGCTTCTCTGAGCCGAGCAACAAATCACTGAGAGTGTGGGAGGACGGGCGGGAGGAAGTTACGCTCACCGTCTCTTATCACTTTCTCTTTCTGACTGCTTTCTATGTTTCACGGTGTGTGTGTGTGAGTGTGTGTGTGGTAATTCAGAGAAGAGATGACATGATGATAAGACGAACAGCATTCTGCAGCATTAAGGAAACAACCGATGCACAGAAGCTGTTTGAAATCCTATCGGCGTGTCATGTGAGCCTACCTGTCGTCAGCATCTTTACAAACGCGGCACGGCTGACACAGATCTAAACAGTGCACGCCTCGAACATTAGACCCGCAGGTGAACCAGGTGGCGATGATGGATTTTTAAATCTGTACGGGAGTCTTTTGAAATCCCTGACAGGCTGTCGGGGGATCTCCTGGGCCACGTGACAAACGTTTTCCTGCTGCCATCCTTCTCGCAGAATCATGAAGCCGAGTTCACGCCGCTAACCTCCATCCATCAAACCCTGCTGTCAGTTACGTAAGGGAGGATCCAGGTGGAGGTATCTCAGCGCACAGAGCTCAGCTCAAAATTTCCAAGGTTTTAATTAAGTTTCAGGAAAACAGATTCAGACTCTGTGCTGCCAGAGCGGCCTCTGACAAACCAGGTGAAACATGGAGAATTAAAAATGTTCCAGTGCATTTAGTCTGAGATGGGCTCTTTTCTCCCCGTACCATCCCACTCCTCACACTGAATATCAGGTTTCCAAGGCTACACAGCATGGAACCAATAATAGCTACTTCCCTAACACGGCACACTTATTCCTGCTGTCCGGAAAGCAAAAAAAGAAGTAAAATGTTATCTCTGAAGGTCTGAAAGCAGAATGCACAGTACACAGCTCCCGTTGGCAGCTTTGTGACATTTTTAAACGTTTGAATTATTTGGTGAGTGGACGGCGAGTGACCGCGTGAGGAGAGTGTCATCATCAACAGCTGCAAAATGGGCTCAAATAAACACAAAGAGACAGGGTGAGTATCCTCGGTACTGACCCCAAAACTTCCTGCATGTGTGCAGCCAGCTGTGGACCCGCTGGACCGCTTACAGTCAAACACAGGCCTGAGAGAGCAGAGCACGTTTACAGCATGTCACTTCTGCTCCATCAACAGCAGGAACAATGAGATGATCAATCAACGGAAAATGAATAAATAGTTTGATCACTGATCAATCATTTGAATAACTGATGAAGTAAAAAGTAAATGCTGGCAGTTTGCAGCTCCTCGGGTACAACGTTTCACTGTTCTCTGAAGTTTATGGATTCATAAGGTGAATATCTGCCAGGCTGATTATAAGATTATAAGCTCATTAGAAGTCACCTTGAATCACTGAAAAATGAATATTAATTAATTAATTATATTATTATTATATTTCACAAGGTTATGTTGGTTGCAAACAGTAACTTCAAGTCAAAAAAAAAAAAGTTGGTAATGCAATTTTTGGGGAATTTTAAAAGTAGGAAACTTTCCATGGGAATTAACAGGAATTTGTGGGAATAAACATATTATCAGATAATATATACCATCATAAAATTAAGCAATGCAAGAAGAACTGAGATATTTGACTTCACCAAAACAGCCTTTACACACAGCTATTGATTATTTTATTTCATTTATCAGTTCATCATTTAGTTGATTAAATGTTTAGATATACACATTTTGTGGTCTTTAAAATGTTATTCACAAAATAGATAAATAGATAATAGATAATAATTCTATTTCCTGTCCTCCTGTATGACAGAGAAAATCTGCACTTTCCAGGGAAAACTGAATATTTGACACTTTTTGCTTGAACAATGACGGCAACAATTCATTTATTATTAAAATACTTTTTTGTTGAGTGACTGATGTGTAAATTGTTGCAGCACCACAAATGTCAGAACATTTCTAAAGAGTCCAAGGTAACGTCTCCAAATGTTTTTTCTGACCAACACTATAATTATTAGTTTTAGTTTTTTCTTAGAAAAGCAGAAGAAAAGCAGCTTTTCACTGGGCAGCTGTGTTTGAAGCATTAAGCTGCTGAGCAATTTGTCTCTGGTTTAATTGTTTTAGCTTTAATTCACATGACCATCACTTTGTTTTACACACAGTGACATCCAAAATGGCACTAGACCTCCAGTGTAATCTGGACAGGTGGTTCTAACTCTCTGCCAGCGAGTCACCACCCTCCATCTTTGTTTTTCAGCATGTTTCAAATGGAAATATTGGACGTACCCTTCTCTCGTGTGCTGAGCAGAGAGAACCCTCCGGAGGTGGGAACAGGACTACACGGGACAGGTAGGACGGAAAATGACCGCGCTTCATCACAATATAACTGGACTGTAAAGACTGTCAGAGCGCACAGAGGTAGCTCTGGTTTCACGTTACTGATTCTAATCGGGTCTGCGGTATGTTTCAGTGTGACACAATCACTAAATGTAAACACTCGGACAAAGAGTTAGTTTAATTGTACCAAAACGCTCCATTCACCTGAGCACTTTCTTCATAAATGAAACACTAGATCCATTCTCTGTGATTTATTACAGCCGGGCTGCGTTTCAACTCCAAACTCTCAGGAGCATTTGAAGATCCAAACAGATCAGGAAGCACTTTGGCTCACAATTTGTCACCGTGTAGAAACACACGGGCCCCAAAGACTTCACAGACACTGAGAGAAAGATCTCATGGCATGTGTCAGTGCGGGAGACTTACTGAGGGTTAAGTATTCTCCTGCTCGGCTTTAGGCTTTAGTCTTCGAGCCACATATCACATTTATCAAGATTGGGCTGGAGCACAAAAAGTACAGGCAGAGGGGATGAGGTGTGCACAGGCCAAATCTCATTTGGTGCCTTGTAATCAAAGGCCTTTTAGGAGAAACTTAAGCTTTGAGGGTTCCATATCAGCAGATAGGAATTTGATTTATAGACGGCTTGGAGGCACCGGGGGAAATGAATACAGTGTCGAGTTTCAAACTTAGTGTGTGCATGGGGCCTGTCTCTAAACACGTCGTTCTTTTCAGAACCTTTGACAGCTTTGAAGCCCATCACTTTCTAAGCTGGTTATTTATCAAAGTCACATACAGTAGATGTACGCTGACAACACACAGATGTACACGGCTTTGGTTTCAGCCAGAACACACCGACAGTAACGGCCATTTTCCACCAAACAGTCCCTGGAAATGAAATCCAGGAACGATTAAAATGAAAAGTTCCTACAGCAAATTGTAGCAAACAGCAGAGTATACATTCAGAACCAGGTACCTCTGCCCCAAATGGAAGTATATTTCTGGACTTCTAGACAGCATACCTCAGTCCCTAAAATGTGCTTGTGCTTCTCTTAAAAAGTTCCTGAGATCTAAAAAAAAAGTTCTTGAGCCCCTAGAAAAGTTCCTGAGGTCCTAAAAATCTTTAAAAAAATTTAAAAGATTGAAGTCAAGTTTAAGTTTCAAGTTGATAATAACAAATAACTTGTTCCATCGGTTCTAACGTGGAAATAGGGCTATAACTATTTATGATATTGATTAATCACACATCTATTACAGCTTCACAAAGTCCCAATCCAAATCTTCAATCAGACAAATATTCATGAGGAAAATAAAATGGAATCATAAAGCAGACCTGGAGCAGTATTTTTATGAACATAGTTCAGTCTAATCTTACTAACAGATTTTCACATTTTATGCATTTCCCATATATAAACAATAAATTATGCTTATGAAGCAGATTAGAAGCATGAGACAACAAAACTGTCCACTGAAGCCAGACATGACTCCTCTGCAGCAGAACACTTCTCAGATTATGGACGAAGCCCAGGCAGCCATTCAGAGTTAAAACGACGAGCCGATGAATTAATAAGTTAATTGAAACAAACTAGAAATAACTGCAGACTGTTCATCAGTGTGCTTTTAATGCCAGAAAAGCTGCAGATTTATTGACAACAGGGTTTTCTTCTAATAGGCACAAATCAATGAATTATTAAAAAGGAATCAACATTGAACTGATGGAAAGCCTGAACTCATAAAAATCCTTAACCAGAGAATATCCGATCCGATCCCTTCTTTTACCCTCACACACCTAAACATGCTGGACCACAAAGACCTGAACCACCGTGTGACACTTTGGCCTGCCCGAGAAGAAAGGAGGGAGTCTTTAGTCATTGGTCCAGAACAGCGGCCTGACAGCGAGACTCAACTACCGAAGGAGAGTTACCAGTTTTTGGTGACCAAGCTGCAGCAAAATTTGGACAGGACCAAATTCACACGACGTGACTGCAAACAAACCAATCAGAACACACTGATCGATCCATACACACATTCATGTAGAAGGCCCGTCTCTGCTTGCACATATTTTTAAATAGCTACAGATTCATTGTACAGTCTGACCCAGACTGCAACCATGATTTCAGCAGAGCCACCAGAGCTGCAGTCAATCAGTCATTAGAATTCTGCAAGCAATAATTAATAACAGTAATGAAAAGAGTAGTTTATAATCTTTCATGTACACTGAGCCTACAGGTTTGCACAGAGAAAGCAGCTGATAGCACATGTGTGCATACAACCATTTGTGGTGTGGAGACCGCACAGATGAATGGCAATTATCAGTCTAGCCTTGACTTTAAAGACTTCCTATTCTGCAACGCTCGCGCCGTCTCGGGCGAGCGCCTGCAGAGCTGCAACCCACCGAAACCAGCATACCTGTCACTGCTTCACCTTTACACTCAGAGGGACCGCAGCGAGCCGCTCTGACTGACATACAAGCTTTGTCTGGGATTTATCCCAAAGACAGGGGCGACCCCGTCAGCGCGCCGTGAAAAACTTGACTCATTTGCCACAAGGAAATTCACTTTTTCTGCCACAGATGTCAGAGGTCAGTTCAGACACAGGGACATGAGCAGTGCGGACGCTTGCTGGTATGAGGGCTTTGAACCCCCCCCCCCTTCCTGCGTGACCCAGCTGCTTTGAGGAAACAGTGCCAAAGAAAACATGAACAAAAGGTTGACTCGTCGTCTCTCACCTCTTTTTGGTTTAGGGAAGCTTTCGTGCAGGTGAAAAACTACTTTCTCCACAAAGTGCTGGATGTTGCTGTGCTCCGGTCCTCGGACAAACACCATCCAGTCGTGGGTGAAGCCTTCCACAGTGGGTTTCTTTCTGACCTGGGCACGATGACCAAGCTCTAGTTTCACCTGAACAGCACCCTGTGAAGGCAGAGAGAGGCCGGGTTATTGCTCAGATTCAAGAAAAGACTGAAAACAGAACAATGCACGTGGGTGACAGAGTGTGGAAGTCATTTCTAGCCGAGCTGTGATATGCTGCTTCAATGCTGCGTGGAGAGCGTCATGCCAAACTCCATTCAAAAATGTGCTAATTTAATGAAACACCTGCAGAACCTGACCTACGACTGCTGACTACCAGCTTCAAATCTACAGGTAAATCCAGCGTAAAGAAGTGCAAACATTCCCACTGACTTCACACGGCTGAGATGAGCTCCACTCGCCTTTGAACCCCCGGGTACAGTTACACGGCTGGTAACATGATGAAATGAAAATAAGGAGGAAAGCCCACGAGAAAGTTGGATTTTTCTCCTGTCCACGCGCTATGTATTTATGTATTACGCGTAACATTACGCCGAATTCAAGCACGGGCTGTAACCTTTCAGAAACACATCAATGTGAGCAATAACAAACGCGTTTTTATCGCTAAGCACGCAAACATTTAAAGCGTCTGTTTTCTGAGCGGAGTTCTGCACTGCGCTGTTCATTCAGCACATAGCGGCACGTATCGGCTCTAGCTAGCTGTACGGCTCGAAAAATCCTCGTTACGGAGTAAAAAACACACCGACTCCTCCGGTGTCACAAAACAGCTCCGTGTCCAAACATAGACTCCGTTAGACCGGGCTGGCAAGCAAATCCTCCAACCGACTACTCACCGAGTTGGCCATCCTTGAGGCCCCGCGTTACTGTTATTTCATGGAGAATTAGTTTTAAATGAGAGCAGAGGTGAGTACAGTTTGCCTATGACGGCGGACATGGTCTCTCCTGGACTGAAGTCAGACTCAAGACTTTCAAAGGCTCGCCGGCTGTCAATTACGCGCACTGACCTAGAGACGTTCCTTTGCGGATTTTCAAAATAAAATGTCTGCAGTGCGGTCCCTCTCATTGGTGCTTCTTTAAGATGCAGGATACAAATAAAGAAATGCTTACAGGCCAGATGTGTGTTAAATGTCATGATATTAGCATAGTGAGGATTTTAGAAATAGTGAGTGCATACCCTTTCTTGACCCAGCATCAAGATAAAGTCCAAATGCATAGTTTTACTAAAACAAACAAACAAACAAAAAAACATGTATTTATATTTATTATTTTATTTTATTTTATCTCATCTTATTTTATTTCAGTTACACGTAATTCCATACAACATAAAAACATGAATGCTATGGCAGGAATGTAATTATGATGGTTAAATTCATCAAGTGTTGGACAAAAGTGGTCAGATTGAAATATACATATACAGTATATAAATATAATATACAGAGTCCAGTTCAGTATATGAACATCCACCACGTCACAAGGTTGCAATGTTACAATGTAGTAGGTCTGAAAGTTGTAACAGGTGTGTGCCTTCATGGAAATTCACACACTATTATTATATGTTTTGGTTTAGGAGGATGAATCTTACTTTTCATGATTGACTCAGACTACAGATAAAAACATTCTTAATGTGTATATTTATCGTTGCTCCTGCATCTGCATTTGGTTTAACTGCCACCAAACTGCTGTAGAATATAGGTAAAGTCAAGCTTCATTATCGGACCGTGGCTCTGCCTTCTTTTCTTATCTACTATTTTCCGTTCTTTTATTTTGAGCTTGAAAATCTATCACTTCCGGTACTTCCCCTCCTCAATTCAGTTTATTAACCACGCTGAGAGTGTAAAGCGCACGCGCAGCTTGGTGTACCCGCTGGGGCTGCAGGCAGAGCACGAGACGTAAACAGCCAATAAGAGAACAGCAGATATACGACCCTCCAATCAGGTGGCCGCAAGCGTCCTGTAATTATGCTGCCTTCACGTCCCAGGGGGAAACCGGCGAATGAAGCGTGTTTCAAGTTTCCATGAGACGTTCAAAAAAAGTAGCTAAACGGCAAATTCATTTATGATGAAAATAATGAACGTTGTTATTGTTGTTTCTTGTAAAGTCCACTCTTTCTCCATTAGTTACTTGTCTGGCAAGATAAATGATGAAAATCATGTGATCAACACGTTTACAGAAAAACATATCTGTCATGGCAAATGAGCTGAAATGACATATTATTATTGTACGGAAGTCTTTATGTTGTTGTCAATATTTAAAAGTGAGAATTTGGTCAAAATGAAGCTTTATTTTTCCCATTTGCATATGCAAATAAACAACTATTAAATCTGTTGACGATTAAAAACTTCTGGTGTTCAATTTAATGTATTTGAATATGTATAATTACACCAAAATAAATGCTTAAGGGTCCAGTGTGTAGAATTTAGTTGCATCTAGTGGACTAATCGCTGCATTGGAATGTAACATAAAGTCCTTTATCATTATCACACCTTCCCACTTAAATGATATTGTAATTCATAATTCTTCATTTCCTTCAGTATTTTGTGTGTTGATTATGCTATGATTATACTTTTACACACGTTTTACTAGACTATGACTATATCAATGAAATGTGTAATATTTAAAAATAATACACAACGTAGCAATCATTTGATTTATGCTTAAAGGCCTGCTATGAAAACATAACTGATGTGCTTTGCAGATGATGTGTTTTGCAGAAGAGATACAAGAAGCAGAGCATGTGGTTAGGACATGATGTGCAGGCTAAATGCTATCTTGTAACCAAATAGTGTGAGAAGGGACAGGTTCTGGGAAAAGGTGTGTGTGTGTCAACAGAGGGTGGGAAAAGGTGCGTATGTTTCAACAGATTGCTGGAAACAATGATGACGCTTGTGCAAATGTATACTCCCCATTTGTGTGAATTAATAAAACAAGCCTGAAAACTGTGAAAGGCAGAATTCAGCAGACAGTGGCAGAGACAGGCTGCGGAGCCTGTAGAGCTGTATCTCCGTTTGCAAAGGTGAACTCAGAATAAGTGTTGTGTTTTATTCTCTCTAAGATTTTCTCTCTATTCTAAACAGATTTGGTCAGAGAATCCGGGGTGGTAAATTGTACCACAACATGTGTTATTATCTTTATATTATTATTAGTAGCTCACTCAGGTAAAAGCTGAGCTCTCAATGATACAAATATGGGGGACAAATGAAACAACAAATGGTACAAAATTAATATAAAACATAAACATAAAATTTGATTATAATAATATTTTAAGGTGGTCAGTCAAAAGCTTCCATACGTCCACATGTCTCACTGCTGTAAAGCATTACAGTCTGTTATGAACCCAGCTGTGGACACTCTTGGTGTGTGTGTGTGTGTGTGTGTGTGTGTGTGTCTGTGACCATGCTATGCAAAGCTTCACAGCTCTCTGTCGCTTTTGGTCCTCGACGCTCGCCGTAGTTCCATGCGCATTTGTGGGAGTCTGGATGAATGAGGTAAAGTTTGACCATCAACATGAAGAAGTTTATGAACTTGTAACAGAGAGTTTAATATGTGACTCAGCGCGCTGCAGTAACGTTATGACACAGTGTAACTGTCGGCGTTACTGCGAGTCCACTTCCTGTTGAGCAGCTTTAGCTTTACTGTTGATAACTCCTGCGTAGCTGTCATTAGCCGCCTCTGCTAACTTCATTTGCTGTTTTATTTGTTGTATTTCATTTTATTATGAATAATAAGTATCTGTAGACGGAGAAGACGTCTGTCTGCTAAAGGTTTGTGCTCAGCTTCTGTATGTAGCCAGCATCAGGACCACGACTGGCTAAAGAGCGCGCCACAGCTAACCCCATTGAAAAACCCGTCAACTTAACCTTCACTTACTTATTAGCAGAGTTTTGTGATGCACAGAACGCCAATGAAGGCATCATCTGACGCAGCAGAGAGCACGCTTTAATTCGGCATGAATATTATCTATCAGAGGACATGGTTTGGACAGAGAGGTAACAACAACTTGGCGCTAAAATGCAGCGGTGCAGTGAGTTCCTGCGGCATCATTCTGCTGCTGGGCGGCTCAGTGGTGTGTAGGTGAGGTAACATGAAAGAGTCACACTGTCACAACATTGAGCTTCGGTGTGCTGGAGTATGAGGAAGACCTGTGACCGGCCAGAGTCAGTGTCAGTGTTTGTGTTGGGTTAGCGCTGTTCATCCTCAGCTGGCCATGTTGGAGGTTCTGCTGATTGAACTCCTGAGTCTGCCACAGAAGCTATATATATATATGGAATCTCTTAATTTGGATGTGTGCTACTTGCCTGTATGGGTCAGCAAAAAGTTTCAAAACATGACATTGCAAAGATCTGCTGTGTGATTATATCAGCCAGTAAAACACAGGAACCCATCTCCAGACTGTTCCAGTGTTTTCTAAAAAGATGACTTTAAGAGTAGTCAAACTTAAAACGGACGTCTTTCCATTACAGGGACTTGTTTTTATAGCTGATGTTAATGTACCTGAACGTCACCGTGCACACAGAGACCACTGAAGTTCCTTCAGATTCCGCTGCATGCATGCAGCTCCACACTACAGTCGTGCTTTTTTATGGGAATATGTTTGTAATTTAGGTTTGTGCCGTAGTGAACTACTCCTGTGCAGAGCCGTACTGATTTAATGGACCTGAATCACTTTCCCTCTAGACCAGGCAGTTAAGAACAACTTTAACTGTTACAGCAGCTGCTGGCATAAAGAAAACCACTTCAGGGCTGTGTGTGTGTATGTGTGTGTGTGTGTGTCTCTGTGTCTGTGTGTGTGTGCACTAATGCTGTCTAGAAATGTTAACAACCAGCTCAGTTAACCCAGCGTATAGACATAATAACAAAAATTAAAAATAGTGTAACATGGAACTACTTCCTGACTATTCGCACGTCTTAAATAGAATAGTTGACCCCAAGTGAGCTGATAAAAGTGTTGTCACGTTTGTAGAAATGTGGTGACAGCACAAGAAATGTCTCTAGAGCGCCATATAATGCTAGCGCTAATGCTAATTTCATGGGAGCTTTAATGTTGTTATCAATAACTTACACCCCTTTTATATCAACGCACAACTTAAAAAATCTGAGCATGCGTCAGCCTGATAAAACTTTACCAAATCATATTTGACGTGCACTTTGAATCATCCGCTAATATGAGCAACTAGCCACTAGGGGGCGATCGAGATATTTTGCTTTCACTCCTGAAGTTGCCGTGCTGTCCGTCTTTATATGCAGTCTGTGGTGTCAGGTCACCCGTGTGTGTGTGTGTGTGTGTGTGTGTGTGCGCGTGTGCGTGAGAGATGTAAATAAACAGGCCTGCTCATACACACGTTGCTCCACAGCACTACTAGTGGTCAAAAACTCCACGTGGTAGCTTTAATCTGTCAGATCTGTGTCCACGTCCTCTCAGTTTTGTTTGTGGAGTTTATAGGACTAACTGAATGATCTCAACACAATTCAACAGCAGCAAACTACCTGAAACGGTGTCTCCAGTACTGACTGTGACCTGTAAAGTGATGCCAGTAGTTTTTTAGAAAATGGAAAGACGCTTCCTGATAAAAAAACTTATTGGCATTTGTGTGGTGTTTTGTGACTGCGCTTATTCTAGCTGTGTATGAAACATTTTTGTGTGCTTTTACTTTGGTGCATCCTTTTGGCTGTCCATGTATGTGTTCAGA
Source organism: Nibea coibor (assembly GCA_023373845.1). Lineage (NCBI taxonomy): Eukaryota > Metazoa > Chordata > Actinopteri > Sciaenidae > Nibea > Nibea coibor. The sequence continues at coordinate 16,822,281 of CM041729.1, forward strand.
CCTCACTCAATAATTGACACAGAACTGAGTCTTTGTCATGCTGGTTACTGTATGCTTTCCTTTGTGTTTCCAATTTGTGACATCAAACATTGTAAAATGTCACAAATATTGAAAATACCCATCATAATTTGATGAATTTGATGACTTTAGAGTCAAGCCAAGAAAAAACTTTAATCTGAGAAGCTGGAATCCGCTCATCAGTGTGAATATTTTCTGCTTTCTTCTGAGGTTTTTACCATTTTCTGACCCAACGACTAATCTATTAATCAAGTAAATGATTCACAGATTAATCCGTAATAAATGATCCATAATAATTAGTTGCAGTTCTCCTCTAAACTAACCAGTTCATGTCAGACCTGTGGAGTTAACTCAGTGGGTGCTTTGCTTTCATGCATGCAGTGCAGCCCGGCAGTCAAAGGGTGTGTGTTGTGCCACCTGAAAGGCCACCAAAAATCCCATGTGTCCGCCCGGCATGTGCACTTCACAGCAGCAGTGTCACACGGTAAAGCCTCACTGGTGTCATTTCTAAAGCACTGTCGGCTCAACACTGTCGGTGCATTGTCCTCTCTTCTATCGCTAATGCAGACCTAGCAGTACAGGCCAGCCTATATTGTTTTGCTGTAAGGTAAATATGCTGGAGAAACCACTGGAACAACGTGCTGTACAAACTTACTGAGTTTCGTTGAGGTTCAGCTGAGCATGGACGTTTTTTTAATTAGAGAAAAGGACAGGTTACTTTTAAATGTATTACTGTAACACATGACAAGTGATGACGGAGCTGTTCTTATCAGTCTCATGGAAGAACAAACATCGACCTGCCACATTCCTGTCAGGCTAATTGAAAGAGTTTTAAACTCAGGTATGCTAGATACACAAGTGAGAAGCAGATAGTTCAGGATGAACACACACGCTCGCTGTCTACAAACTTCAGTAAATTAGCTCTCCATCAGTCTGGACTCTAGTCGTGTAGTAGCAGGTGCTGCTCACTTACCTGTTCGTGTGGCCGTGGAGCTGATGGCAGTGTGTGTAGAGCGTGCAGGAGCAGGGCGGTGGACAGTACAGCAAAGCAGGCTGGCTTATCAGTTAGATAACAGCAGTGGGGGGTGGGTTGGGTGTCTGTGTTTGGGGAGGGGGTGACGGAGGCTACACGAGGCTCGTGTTCCCTGTCTTTATAGTAATGTTAAACCAATATATCGGTTTACAGACATTGATTGACAGACAAACGTTAGAGGAAAGTTGCCAAAAGGTTTTATCTGCGCTGTTTTCTTCAATTCAGTGAATCATTTTTTGTCACTCGCTGATGTTAATGTTTTGTTTCCTTCTCTGAAGGCCACTGAATGTTTTTCTCTTTAGTTATTCATCATTCATTCATTACTGTTCTATTAAATGCCATAATATAGGAAATAACACTCATCACAGTGTTTCAAAGACTTGTTCTGTAGCTTGTTCTATGTTTTAAATACATGAATTGTTATTTTATATTTTGTTTATGTTAGCAATAGTACAAAGAAAGTTCTATGAGCCAAAGGTGTTGTCTTCAAATGTCGACAATCCATAATATAGATCTATGGACATTCAGTTTACAATCATAAACACAGAAAAACTAAATCCTCACAGTGGTGAAGTTGGAAGCAGTAATTGGCATTTCTCTGACGCAAAGATAATTGAGCACATGAGAAGTAATACACACACATGTTGGTTTGATGGAATTCCACTGACCCGGAGCCAAAATACTGAAAATCTTACAAATACTTTTAAGGTGGCCTCAGTGAGATTCTGACCATTCTGACATTTTATAGAACAACCAATTCATGAATACTAAAAACGTCTACTTCTAGCTTTAAAAGTCCATGATAGTCAAAATGAACTCAGCTATGGGAGATGCTTTAAAGAGTTCCACACTTTGGGAAATTCACTTTCTTGCTGGCTGCTGGGTTCAGCTTGGTACAGATCAAAAATCGCACGACACCTCTTCAGGTCACTCATTAACACGTTGTATCTTGTTTGTTTGACCTGCACACAAACCAAACGCTTGTGGATGTCAGGTTCCTTCAGTTTCCAGTCCAGTGCTAACATTAGTAAGGGCACCTTTTAAAACCTCTTCTGCCATTTGAAAAGACAAAATATCAGCCACTTTTTGTTACTGACAACAAAACATTACATTCTTTTTGACTGTATTTTTGAATCAAGAATATATATATTTTTTCTAAATAAACTAGTTTTTAGAACAAGTTATCTTTGCAAAATGTCTCAATGTGATTTAAATAAATAAACCAGATTACAGTCTGACCATACAGTGCATTGAATACCAATGTTCAGTCTAGTTTTTGGGACAGCAGACATATTTCAGTCAAATCTTGACTCTTAAAGCAGCAGCTGTGAGGTGTGTGGAGGCCTCAGACAGCTGGTGGTCAGCACCTGTACAGCATATTGTCAGCCTTAATGAGACAACCTGAGATGGGCCACACGTCTGCTTAGCAACCTGTTGAGTTAGTGTGAGTGGGTGAGGTATCCTGATGACTTGTGAATAATTTAATGCAAAATTATGTCATGGCTGCAGGCCAATAATTTGATAACGCATGGCGGGGATCGGCTTTCAAAGGGTCAGTGTCTGAATACCTCCAAGCAGTGCTTGTCCCAGGAATGTTTGCTCTATTACTACTACGAAGCAACAGGTGGCTGCGTCACTTAGCTTTTGTTTCAGAGGCTGGCTCCTCTGATATGCGATATTGTTGAGTTGAAAAGAAGGCTAGCACCGAGCTTTCTCTCTGAAAAAGTTTCCTTCTGTAGTGTTGTCTGACTGAACGTTGAATTCTTGGAAGAGGACAAACAGAAGTGATAACAGCAACACGTTTTACTGTCATTAACTCTTGTGAACTTATTCTAACTGTGTCTTTTTCTCTGCTCTCAGGCATGACTGGCAGATATGATGGAGAGTTTGAAGACACGATTCGATTTCCCCAGCCCCGTCATACAAGCCCAGGTAAGGGTCATGATCTGACTGGATGATCATGTTGGAGTGAAACTTTTCTCTCTAAGTCCTTAAAGCAAAAAACAATTTATTCATTCAGTTTCCAAAAGAAGTTGGGAAGAGATTTAGCCTAGCTTAGCATAAAGACTGAAAGCAGGGGCAAACTGCTAGCCTGCCTAGTCTGTCCAAAGTTCAAAAACCGTCAGCCAACACCGTTTGCAGTTGTATGTGGTGTTGGATCTGTTTGTTGCTGGACCCATATCTTGATGAAGCACACTGAACAGGTGTCCACCCACCCTGCACATCTGTGCAGTGTCTCCAGCTATAGCACGGGTTGCCAGATAAGGTCGTTGGTTATACAAATGAGTGCCTGCGTTCTTATCACTTGTTACCTGCGTTCTTATCACTTGTTACCTCCACCCAAAAAAATCCCTCTGTCAGATGTCTATGTGACTACTGGAACCAGTTTGTTACTGTAGAAACATGGAGGTTCAACAAGCGAAGAAGACCTGATCTAAAAGGCTCAACGATGAAAACATAGTTATGAATATTTCTGCCATATTCTGTAAATAGATCCCCATAAATCTGACACACTGGACCTTTTAAATGGCTCAGCAAACCAATAGAAAGATCCTTCTGAAAAACCTTCCTTACTTTATTGAAGTTTATCTATATGATGTCCTGCTTTTTGTTTTCCAGACGGTGAGAAATCTTGTTGCTGCTGTACTAAAGGAAAAAGGGCCAAATGGACAAATCACGCAGTCTTCCACACAGGTGAATTACTTTAATAATAATATAATAGTTAATAGTAATAGTAATAAATAGTATAATAGTAAAGTTTTTTTGTGTGTGTAAAGGCTCAGTGAAATAGATTCTTTACTCCTAAATGTGAATATCATGTCTGGACATGAGCTGACACAGTAAGGGTTTGTTATAACTTTTGGAACTTTTTCAAAAAGTTAGTCACTTCCTTTTAACAAGAACCAAGTTGTTTAAAATACAATGGCTCCAATCTTGATATGCTTGGAATGGTTGAGTCAGCATTTTGGAACGATTGGACTTTTTTGGCTGGTGGGACTCATTTATGAATATTTATATATAAACAATGGATCAATAACTATACGTCTGTGAAAGGAAACTCCACACAGATTAGAACCATTTTCTGCTTTGGGGCAGTGAAGTTCTTTTAATGGTACCTTTAAGTCCAGTACAGTCAAAGTTTGTACACATCATCTCTTTATTTCAAGACATCAGAACTATGAAATTGCACATATGGAATTATTAGTGGCCGCTTTGCACACTCTTAACATTCTCTCAATGAGCTGAGTTTGTCGCTTGGAATGGTTTTTCAACAGCTTAACAGTCTTGAAGGATTTCCCACATATTCTGAGCACTTGTTGGCTGCTTTTCCTTCACTCGGTGGCCAACTCATCAAAAGAAATTGAATTTTGAATAAATTGCTCACAGCAAAGCACCCCCACACTGTCACACCTCCTCCTCTCCTCATGGTGGGAACAACACATGTAGCTACCATCTATTCAACCTTGCGCCATCTCACAAAGACACATCACTTGGAACCAGAAAAATTAAATTTGGCTCAACAGAGCAAAGTCCAGATTTCACTTGTTGTGAACTTCTCCTCTGCAGCAGAGCTAACTCTGTTTGATTGTGACTGTTCTTGAAGACGCATTTGAAGTTCTTGATATTTTCTGGGTTGACAGATTTTCACATCTTGATGTAAAGATTGACCGTTGATTCTCTTTACTTAGTTAAGTGGTTCTTGCCAATATATGGATTAGAGTAGTTAAATAGGTCTATTTACTGTAAGCCAACACATGAAATACTGATTACACAGCAACTATAATAAAGGAAAACCATAGAATGAGAAGGTGTGTCCTAACTTTTGACTGATACTGTAAATCTGGCCTCAAATCTTGAGTTGTGTGTGTTGTTGGTGTGTTGTCAGGGCCCAGCGTTGGAGTCTCTGTGGCAGCAGTGCTGCAGTGACCACGCTCTGGTGCGTTCATCCTGCTGCGATGCCGTTGTGCTGCTCGTGGATCAAGGCCATGCAGACCTGCACTACGTCCTCAACAGTGTCCTCAACCTCCTGCCTTCTGCCAGGTACACCAAACACTCACTCCTCATGGACACCATTGTGCCTAAAAACCTTTAATAGCTTTTTTGCTTTTTTTTTTTTTAATAAATCTGAATTGTCCTTTGAGTTAGATAACACTGTATGTAACACAGCGCCTCTATACAGAAGAATAAATAAGCTTTCAGTGACAGGACACTGATACATTGTCCATGTCTTCTCTGCTGACGTGAATCCATTAATTCTTCTCATGTCCCGACCATCAGAGCAGGAGAGTCAAGTCAAGTCAACTGCAAAGTGACCTTTTCTATTCAACATAACATGACTCATCTTATACAGAAAAAGTTGAGTCAGCATTTGAAATGACATTTTTTCCAATGGTTGTGGGACCCATTTTTAATATTCTATAAGAACAATAGATCAATGACTATGTGTCTGTGAATGGAGTCACTTGTAATGAGGAATCCACAGAGAATAACCACAAACTATTATTTTTTTTTAGAATAGTTTAGCTCATGGTTTTGGTTTTACTCTTTTTGAGCCAGATATGTTTTCCAGGAGTTGGTGGAGACCAAGTCGGCGCTAAAAGAGAGAGAATATTGACTTGCATTCACAAGCTGGGCACAAACATTCTAAATTATAACGGTGCTCTGTGTCGATAAATAAGCCCTGATTTGCTAACAAGATCGCTGTTCAGCTGTTTAGAGTGATAATATGTCTGATCCTTGTTGCGCTGCTCCTAAAAATGGCCAAAAAAGACCTGTTAATACAGTTTTAAAGGGCCTGGCTGTCAAACGTTTGCACTTTTACACTACACATCTCATTTACCCATTCATACACACATTCATACACTGACTGCTGTGCAAGGTGCCAGCTGCTCATCAGTTAGGTAGTTAATCACATTCACACTCCATTGGCATGGCCTTCAGGAGCTCTACTTCCTGAGCCACATCCAGCCCCCAAAAACACTCAAATGTCACAGTAACATAATGATTCCTGTTGTCAGGCGATTATACACTAATGAAAACCTAATTATGCATGTAATATTACGTTTATGCCATAGTCTGTAAATAGAGCTATGCAAATTTGACACAGTGGACCTGTTAAAAAATATATATTTATTTATGCTTTTACAGCAGCATAGCAGTGCTAGGGCTGGATTTGTAGATGCTACACAATACCAGTACCAACAGAACAAGCTGCTTTTGATAATTTTACTTTAAGAAATTTAAAAACTATGAAAGTTAATACATGACCGTGTCATTTTTCTACATTTCTGTTTGTGTACAAGTTAAACAAATGAGATATATCATAGGTGTATATTTAAACTTGGACGGAGCCAGAGTAAAAGTTTGCCCCCTGGCCTAGGCTAGCCACATCCTGACATTTTCAACTAAACACACAGATCAGTTCATCTGCTCATCTCACTTTCAGCAAATAAGATATTTTCCCCAAAGGGTTAACTACTCCTCTAAATGGACATCTCTGTCATGTGTTTTAATTCAGTCTGTGTGTTTTCTTTTTGGCTTGAACAGAAATGTCCAGGGGCTGATGAAGGTCATTGGACGGCTGCTACAAATGCAGGCGGACCAGAGAGACAGACAAACCCACTTCACCTGTCCTTACTCCATCAGGTCAGTCTCTGTCATCGCTTGGGTAGTGTGTGGTAGCATAAAAAAATCTGTTTACTCTGACTGAGTTTTGGTTTTTACTGTTGTTTTGTTATATTACACATGTAGGTTTACCAGTGGAGTTCTTAACGTGATACAAGATGAGACTGTGCTGTTGGAATAATACTCCTCTAATACTCATTTTGTTGCAAACATGCTCAATCTAAATGAATCTGTGTGGGAGCTGGTGGGGCATTGTTGGCGGGGTACACCTCCACCTTACATCAGTTCAGTGAAGAGGATTGGTAAGACTAAGCGTGCCTTCACACATGTAACTGGGACTCAAACGGTGAAATGAAATTCAGACAGCAAACCATGCAGTGCATTACTGCTTCCAACGTTCATGTTTATGTTCTGTGGATCTATCAAAAGCTCAGCATGAAATGACTGATTATGGATATTATTATTTGAGCCTGCAACTGGACTTCATATGTTATAAATATGGAAAAGCAGACAGGAATGTGACCAAACAAAGGACATTTTGTACCGTGGTATTCAAAGAGGTTGTCTACTGTGTGGTTGTGAGGTTTCACTTAAATGTATCAGAGAAGATGTTGCACTGAAATACTTAAATATTACCATGGTTACCAAACGTTCTATTAGAAATATAGGCTATATTCAGCATGTACAGATCAGGCGTGTTGACAGTCAGAGATGACTTGAAGAGAAGTTTAGCTTCCACATTAAAAGCTCATATTCAGGGTCACACATAGTGTACCTAAATGAACTGCAACAATAAGTCAAATAATTGATTAAGTGACAACCTTTAAAATAAAATGAACCTGTTTTATGATTAATTTTAAAGCCATTTTGATTCATTTTAAAGAAAAAAAAAATCTGAAATTCTCTGATTCCAGCTCCATATATGAATATTTTTCTGCTTCTTCAGTTCACTGTGGCAGTAAACTGAAAGTCTTTGGGTTACAAACTAAATAAGACATTTGAGGACATCAGCTTGGTTCTTTATATGTTGAACAACTGATAGATCATTGAGATGAATGGATAATGAAAATAATGGTTAGTCAGTAGTGCGATAAATAGATTACACTCCAAACTAAACAAACCAAAACATAAACACATACAAATTAAATTAATCTGTGAGCTTTAGACGTGGTGGTAGGTGTATTTTTGGACTTTGGGCTGGCTAGTTTTGCCATGTTACAGCAGGAAACACACGGGCGTGAATGATTAAATGAAAGAATTCTCTTTAGCTGTTTGAGTTTCAGGGTCCTGGTGTTGTTCATGGCAGATCACTGTCACACTGTCAGGGCTAACTGTGGCACTTGAATAGAACAGAGCCAGCGCTGATGATATTAGTAACACAGGTGATTTGTCTGTGCTAATAAAGCTTTATGAGAGGTTTATTTAAGATGCACTCACTTTGAGTTTGATTTAGCGCAGCTGGATAAACTTTTGGCTTCCTTACGACCTGTCAGATCACATGTCTGCTCGTGTGAAGAGGACAGTGTTGATCTGATAATCCAGACGATACAGTGGCTGTTCAGAGGAGGTTTAGTTCTCTGAGGTATAGGTCAGGCTCCTGCCTCCTCCTCCTTCTCCTCCTCCTCCTCCTCCTCCTCCTCCTGCAGTCTTAGATCTGCACTTCTGCCAAGATCCTGGGGCCTCCTTAATCAGTTACAGCGGGTGATAAAAAAAGACTGTGCTGCTTTGTCTTTTTTCTTTTCCCTCATGTTTTCCTTCCTGCCTCCTGCTCTCCTTGTTTCTCTCTTTACCTCTGACTCCCTGTCCTCCTTTCCCCCCCCCCCCCTCCCTCTTAACCTCTCTTTCTTCACATCTCTATCCCTTCTTTCTCTCTCTCTCTCTCTCTCTCTCTCTCTCTCTCCTACAGTCTTCTCCTTCCCATTGTCCTTTCCTTTCTCATTCTGTCTTCATCGCTGTCTCTGCTGTCTGCTTCTGTCTGGCGGCCTGAACCTCCCTGGTGGGAAGATGAATGTGTTGAGGGCAGCAGGGTGGCGCCGTTGGCCTGGCAGTCTGGCCCGCCATTGGTCGCCGGGCCTGGCACTGCTGGGTAACTGTAAATGCTGCGGGATTAATGGAGGATGCATACTGGTGCCCATTGTTGACCGTCTGCTCGACGCTGCCCCGTGCAATCTGCCACCGAGACTCTGAGCCACTTCAGCCCCCAGCAGGATCATGGAAGGTTCAGTCCGCCACACCACCTCATTTCTCATGTGCTGTTAGTCTGGCTGTAGTGGTGTAGTCCGTCCTGACTGTCCCCTGCAGACTTTCCCACATACTCAATGTATCTGGCCTATAATAATATAATATATGTTTATATTGTGACATGTGTCTGTGTTACAGTGACATAGTACTGTTGGTAGTCAACATGTAGCCTTTAAAAAAACCCTTTTACAGGTCTAACCATGTGTTTGTGTTTTGGTTTGTTTACAATAAATTAGCATGAGCAGCAGACTCAATCACAGCTGAACAAAATCTTTACCTAGATTAATAGATCTTGGACTGTCTGCTTGATTTAGATAGAACTAGGTATCATCTGCATAAAAATGGAAATTGATACTGTGTTTACAAAAAGTGTGACCTAGAGGGAGCACATAAAAGAAAACAGAGCAGGGCCTAGCACTGAGCCCTGAGGCACCCCACAGTGAACAAAATCTGTAGAAGGCCTTGCATCAGCAATTTCAACACTTTTAGATATATAGGTGTTGGCTAAAACACAGCAGTCTGTTCTTAGTTGTGAAATTAACATGAATCAATAACGTTACTAAATAACTAGTTTGATAATAAGTCAAGCAGAATGGATAAATTTGTCACAGTAACGAGGCCTCGAGCTCGAGATGCTACAGCTACTCCTCATCATCATATCATCAGTGATATGATTATTATTGTTGTCATTAACAACAACAATAATAATCATGCATAAAATTATCAACATAAACACACATAGGCTAATAATCCAATATACTGAATAAAGTTATATTATAAGCCAGGCTTAAAATGTGAAATATTTAAAAAAAATGAATTACATGTGGAGGTCAACAAAGGTTGAAGACTCCTGGATTAATAGATCTAGGACTGTTGAGATTTGTCCCGAATATCAATATCCGTTAATAAAGATTCACTAACATACATAAACATCCTGGACAAGTCTCCAGTTCAACACAGGGCACAAACAACCATTCACATTCACATTCACACCTACGGACAATTTAGAGTCACTGAACCTGTTAAGGTTCATGTCTTTGGACTGTGGGAGGAAGCCGGAGTAACCGGAACCGAAACTCCACACAGAAAGAACCAGCCGAGGTTCAAACCAGGAACCTTCATGCTGTGAGGTGACAGTGTTAACCACTGCATCAGAATAAATAATACCAATAAAATAAATAATAAGTAAACACAAAAAAAGATTTGGTCATCCATAAGAAATGATAAACTACATGTTAACTGTGTGAATGCATATGCATGTATATGTAATTAGCTAATTTATGGATATCAGATTTTAAGTACCTAATATTCATATTGTTATTGGTCCAGTATATAGTATACAGTAAAGTCCAGTATTGATCAGACTGATACCAAAACACAAATTTAAAATAGCTGTGACCATGTACACGCATGCATCCAAACTTTCAAGTATTCACACACACAGCCTCAAAACTTCATGCCAAATTTTCAGCTTCCTTAGGCAACATGTGTCCGCCAAATGGTGGGAAATTCTTTGTGGACCTAACCAGCCAGCAAACTGACAGCTAAAAAGTACTGAGGTTAGATAAGCAGTCCTTGTCAAGAGAAAGAACTGGCCTTTTATCTCTCCAAAGTTCGACTGTGATTGCTTTTTAGCAGGAAGACTTTAGCCAGATAGCATCGACTGCTGAGCGGTTATATTGGTTACATTTGTTAGGATGTTATCTGTTGAACATTACTTAAAAATAGCTTAAAGATTAAAGACAGCTGCCAGAGGTCTGTGAAGGGGAAGGTTTTAGTGATGTTTGCCTGCTGTCCTGCTTTCAGATAGTATATCTCCGCCTCAGAGGTTGGTGGTGTAACCTGCAGACATCTCCAGGAAACTGGGCGACACAGCAGACAGATCTTACCTGGCTCATTTGTCTGCCAGCGCTCTGATTCAGCTGTGAACTTGGAGTTGAACTAAAAGGAGGAAGGGCCCTGCCGTGACTTCCTGCCTCTTCTTTTGTTTGGCACTTGAAAAGTAGAGAACGGTGTGAGAGGCTGATGGATGGGAGCTGTATTGAAGCGGAGGGCTTGGAGACGGCCACGGGGAACCTGAGGAGGGGGGGCAGAGATGGTCAGACAGATTAGGCCATGTGAAGAGTGGGAATAAAGAGTGGGAGGAGGGGGCAGGGGTAGTCCATGTCTGGGCCACGCTACAGACTGTCACAGGCACAGACATGCTCAGTCACCGAACTTCCTCCCAACACTTAGAGATGTGATGATTGATGGAACACATCGGTTAAGTGGACCTGATGGAGGTATCCACCCCCTTCACCTTGCACACCCTGTTGTGTTAACCTCTGGCCTGTCTGTGGGGTTGAATCTTAACAATACACAGAGGCTTCACCTTGGATTTGACCTCAGTGTTTTGTCTGGACTTAATGGGTTTGCAGATTCAAGAGTAATGGGGGCTGTCTATTGTTTACACCCACAGGACCAGACAGGACAGGTGGAGGGTGAGAAAAGTTGGCAACGGTGGCACTGAGAAACTTGTTTTTAAAGACTGTTTTATTATGAATAATAAACAAATATGAACATCATGAAGATATAATGTGAATATTCAGGCATATTTTAATGGATCTGTTTCTGTAGTTCCAACAATGAGATATCTTCTCTCTAGCTGATTGGATTTGTGTCAATTTCAGGGTCACTCCTCAGGTCTGAAGTGGTGAATCCTGATCGTCTTTCTTTCAGCCAGAAATCATTTCAAGGTTCAGAAAATATTGATCATTGGACTAGATAAATGAGACTTGGATTATACTGTACGAGCTGTGGAAGAGTTTTAAACCAGTGTTTTGATATAATTTAGCAATTTCAGATACAGGAGTGTCATCAACTTTAAGGAGTATGTATAGTGTGTTTTTTATTCAAGGAACAGTGTGAGCAATTAATACACAAATCATTTTGATGTCAATTTAACCTTTTAGGTTAGTTGGTATGCAGTAATGATATCCACTCAGCTGAGAGCTGCCCATCATCTTTCAGTTTTCAGAATAGATGACTAGAATTCATCCTGATCTTCTGTTTATTGAATATCGTCAGCCAATCAGTCAAAGCATTTCTAAATTTAAGCAAGACTTTCAATATTTAGAGCATGTAGGTTGTGACATATTTTGAATCAACGTATAAGTAAATCTAAGTGTCAGGTTAGGTGTATGTAATATTAGATATTACATATTACAAAAACTTTGGGAGATCCCTTGTCAATATAGTTATTTCACGTCATTAAATAGTTCTTGTAATAATAATATATATTGAAAAATGCCCTTCAATGAACCAACATCAAACTCTACTGATATCCCTGAATATATATTGAACAAATATTTTACTCAAAAGTCATTTCATGTGCAATTTCAAAAGCTTGTCCATGGTACGACATCAACTTGGTCTCCTAAAGAGAGTTTAATAAAGATCTTTTTAATCCTGTTAGCATTGTTGTTAGATTAAATATCTCTTGTCCTGTTTGTTTTTCAGGAGCAGCCCTCATCCATACATCACGGCCCTGGAGAACCGAGCGGACTGCTGGCCAGCTCTGCTGCTGGAGATTGATGACTTCATTCGACAGGCTGCCGACAGGTTAGCATGGCTGCAGCAGAGGCCTTGAATTGTCCATCCAGTCACTCCCGCCTTCACCACATGAATTTCAAAGCCATCTGTGAAGAGCACCCCACGCCAAATAACTCACCACACAGTCACAGTCAGCTGTTATTATGCAGCACTGACATATCCATACAGTACAGACACACACAGCGCAGCACATACATTATGGATGAGTTTCAACACGAGCCTGAGGTAGTTTCAGACACACGTGTTCGAGTAGTATCAAATTTTGAAGGCAGATTGAATGTGTTTTGGAAAAATTATACACTATATATGTGTGTGTGTGTGTGTGTGTGTGCACGTGCACATCTATATACTGCAGAAACGAACCAGCCTATATCACCATGCTGGCCCCCTTCCTGCGATACCTGTACTGTGAACCACAGAGGCAACCCCAGCACGCCCTCCTGCGACACAGTCTCCTCAGGGTGCTGGTGCCCATACATCCAAGAGCTGGATCAGTTCTCCAAAATAAGGACCATGATCAGGCCTCAACGGTGTCTGATGGCCTGCTGCGCTGTCTCTGTCAACTGGTGCCTCACATGCAGGTGACACACTATGTAACTTTGTGTATGGATCTAGACAGAGGAATGAGAGGAGAGGAGTGAGAGGTGACATAGGGCACTGAAAGATCAGCTAAATTACTTGGGGCAAGACCTCTCAGGGCTTTAAAAGTAATCAATAAAATCCTAAAATCAACTCTGCAGAGTAACCGGTAGCCTGTGTAAGTGAGCCAGAATTGGTGTGATGATGATTCTTTCTTCAAAATTCTGCCAGAAATGTTTTGGATGAGCTGGAACTCAGAGTCAATCCAAAGGGATTGTTTTACAGATGCCAGAGAGCTAACAGATTACAGTAATCTAGCTGGCTAGTTATGAATGCATGAATTGAAATGATCTGATCCTTAAAAGGTTTCTCGGGTGACATAAACAGGACTGAACCATGGAATTCACACAGTTATCTAAGCTGAGGTTTTGAAAATAACACCAAGGGTTTTTTTTCCAATGCTGGGTTATGGAAAAGGACAGAGAACCGAGGCTGTTTGAAATTTGATTACTTTCCTAAAGGCAGTTTAGAAATTTACCTGCATGGATCACACTTAAATAGATGTGTATCATCTGCATAAAAATGAAAATTGATATTATGTTTACGAATGAATGAATGTGAGCCAGAGGGAGCATGTAAAGGTGAACACAGTTGGACCTAGCATTGAGCCCTGAGGTACCCCACAGTGAACGACGTTTGTAGACCTTGCGTCAGCAATTCTAATACTTAAAGATATGACCTAAACCATTTGAGAGCTGTGTTACCAATACCCACCCAGGATTCCAGACGGCCAGGTGGAGCTGCTCTTAAATCTAAGAGAACCAGAATTGATGTGAGGCTGCTATCAACTGCTAGCATATAAGTCATTTAAAACCTTCCTAGTGCTGTGGTGTTTTCTAAAGATACAGTTATTATGAATAAAAGCTAGCAGCTGATCTGCTACAATTTGGAATTTTCTAAAAACCTCACGCAAATTGTTAAAAATCAGAGGAATCAAGAGAGGGTGTTTTTAAAAGTGGTCAAACTAAAGCAGTTTTTAAAAAATCAGGAAAAATAGCCTGTAGACAGAGAGCTGTTTAAAATTTCAGTGATAAATTTTACAGGTAAAATATCCAAAAGACAGGTTGACAGCTTCATCAGAGACACATTTTTATTGGAGCAAAACTTCTACCACAGTTTTTAAACTGTTTTTTTAACTTAAAGGATGCCATAATAAAAATCAAATAAAAATCCCCCAAGACAAGACCTCTCAGAAAACTCATTTATGCATTTATCTCTCAACAGTATGTCATGAGGAGAAGTGTGGTGTACTACTCAGACAAACAAAAGCATTAAGAGGTGTTGGTGTTGTCCTCCGTGTTGCCAGGTGGACTGTGTGGAGGCGGTGCTCGAGCTGCGTGGGTTCGTAGAGGCTCTGCTTCAGGGTCTAGTCCCGGACTCAGAGGAGCGCTGGAGAACTGAGAGAGCGGGGCTGCTCCTGCAGCTGCTTTGCGCCTGTCAGCGCTGCCTCAGCTTAAACGGAGACTGTCGACCTCTTATCAACTTATTACAGCAGCTCCTGCCCGCCTGCCAACAGGTGACAGAGCCCCTTTTTTGATTCAGTAACATTTGAGTTGGTTATTTTTCTCTTAACTGGACAAATTAAGACCTCATTGTCAATATTTCAAAAACGCATTATGTGTATCTGTGCTGTGTCTAACAGTATTGTTATTTGTAGGAGCTGCCATTGGACGAGCTGTTGATGGGCGTGGCCCTGCTCCTGCTCGAGGCCCCTGCAGCGCAGCAGAGTGGCCTGCTAAGTCTGGGTAAACACCCTTTTAAATAAATGTATTTTATAATTTATAAAATATCCCATCACCCTTCTTCACTACAGTGTGACAAATTATCAGGACTACAAAGTTAGAAAATTTAAAAACGCTGCAGTAACGAGTCCTAAAACCTAAAACGAGTTAGCATTTTTGGACATCATTTCTGTCTTTTCTGAAAGTGTGTTTGGTTATAGATATCTGAAATAATATCTGTGGTTTAAGTTTAAAGGTTCACATGTTCTCCAGCATAAAATAAGTCAGTGCATTTTGAAGCTTTAGCGTCACTAAAGAAGTTGTCAGTAACATTAAACATCATCACGCCAAACACTTAAAGGTTCAGTGTGTCAGATTTATGGGACTCTGTTTACAGAATATAATAATCATAACTTTGTGTTCATTAGTATATAAGCACCTAAAAAAATCAGAATCATTATCTTTTTGTTAGTTTAAAATGAGCCTTTTATGACTACAGACACTGCAGGTCCTCTTCCATGTTGAACTGCCATGTTTCTACAGCAGTTTTGAGTTTTTCATGTGTTTTCCAGCCACCGTAATTTCTTCTTCGTGCCAGGCAGGGTAGTGTAAGGTGAGGGGGTTGCAGTCAATCCTACACACTGGTCCTTTAAAGCTTAGTGGGGATGAACTCGTGTGACTTTGTTTTAACTTTTCACTTCTGGCGACTGCATTTACATTCCAGAAATAATAAAAGTGTTTATCTTGCAGAACAAAGCATGCAAGTATCATGAACTTTTGTCTGCCACAGACAATTTTCTGCCGTAATAAATTCCAAAAGAAAATTCTATTTCTTTCTTGTTTTATCGAGGGAACCAGGGTGATGCTAACTTCTTGGTTTGCCTACAGAGATGTGCATCCCTACAGCGCACTGACCACAGATTTAAGAAATCTTGAAAACATGACATATGAGTCTGTGACAGGATGTATTTTTAGCCTGTGGTGGACACGGCTCAGCCAATTAGAAGAGAGATTAAAACACAAGTTTGTGATTCAGAAACATTCAAGTCAGAACGAATTGCAAGTAGTTTTCAGTGCATTATGGTGATTATGTGCCTCACAGACAATCTTCCTTGAGATCAGGTTCAGACCTGAAGTGAAGATTTAGTGGATAAAGAATGATTGGTGCAGACGCTGTTAAGCACTCCAGTTCATAAATCCTGACCTCCAACCAAAACGATTCAAGGAAACAAACCCAACCCAAAGTATCAACTTTAAAACAATCCACTCCTCTACAAATGGTCTCATTTACAGTATTTTATCTATAATCGCTTTATGTAATGACTGTCATACCCATGAGCATAACAATTTGTGGCATGAAGCTCATTAATAGGTTATTATATCACTGTTATAGCTGCACCACATGCATGTTTTAATACAGCTGAAAAATTAAATTTTACACCCCATTAACAAACCGCCAGAGGAAAAAGATGCTGTTTGATTTATAATATCTGAAATCCAAAAAGTGAACCTGAAAAGTTTACTAGTCACACACACACACACACACACACACACACACACACACACACACCACACACACGCACTTGCACCATGAATACAATACTACATCTCCAATGACTGTGATATCAAAGGTGTCACTCATAGTGACAAACCAACAAAGAATCATCACCAACTCTGCACTCCCCCTCACTTCTATGGAGCGTTTTAGCCTCTTTCAGCTCTTTTTCTGGTCCATTTCTTTACAGTAGCTGTTTTCACTGAAGAAGGTCTGATACTTCTGTAGTTAGAAGTGTCAGTTCAGTGGGGTGTCGTTTAGCTCAGTTGGTAGAGCATCCGCCCCATGTACGAAGGCTCAGTCCTTGCAGCACTGGCCCAGGGTTTGAATCCGACCTATGGCTCTTTGCTGAATGTCATTCCCCATCTCTCTCTCTCCACATTCCTGTCACTCTTCAGCTGTCTGTCAAATAAAGTTTGAAAAGGCCATAAAATCTCTTAAAAAAGGAAGTATCAGTTCAGTGTCCAGTTAATTCATTTCTCTTGATTGCTGGCAGAAAGCAGTCTTTTAGTCAGTGCACAGCATGGTATGTAAATGGACTGTACTTTTACAGTGCGCATCTCATTCACTCATTCACCATTCACACACATTCACACACTGATAGCATTGGCTGCCATTCAGGGTACCAACTGCTCATCAGTTCGAGGAGCTAACCATTCATACACATTCACACACTGATGGCACAGCCTTCAGGAGCAATTTGCAATTTGGGGTTCAGTATCTTGCCCAAGGACACTTTGACATACAGACTGGAGGGGATCGAACTGCCAATCATCTGATTTGTGACCCGCTCTACCTCTGAGCCACAGCCGCCCCATCTGAAAGTATAGAAGTTACACTGGTATACAGATGAGCATGCAAGACCACACATTTGAATTATGATAAATAATGGTCACTATAAATTATATTTATTTAGCTTTTAATGATTCTCTGACTATGTAACTACCAAATTAAAAATGAGGTTGGCTGTGTACTGCCTCCATTTTCCACAATAGATTTAGCACTTCATTAATGCAGCTGGAGGAGATTTCATTTGTTACACTCTGTTGGAAGTATTTTCATTACACACACACACACACACACGCACACACACACACACCCACACACACACACCTCTTACCAGTCCACACAGAGCTGGACGTGAACCGACCACCCAATCTCTCCAAAGACAGCTAATTCATTAATTAGAACTCCATATTGGAGTAAGTAAATGTAAGAACATTGAATTTATTCATACATAATAAATTCTGATTAAGGCTACATAATAGCATAATCCATCCTTGATATATAATTTCCCATGATGACATTCAGGCCATCTACTGTTGTTCCTGTCCTGTTCTCTCTCTGTCACTCTCACAGCACTGAGTTTAGTCCCTGAGCAGTCTGAGCTGTCGCCCTGGTTGAGTCCAGTCCTGGTTCTTCCTGTGCTGCAGCTCCTGTCCTGCTTGAACCTCACCGAGCTGCTGGCTGACCAGCGGACTCACAGCCTCAACCAGGACTTGGCCCAAAGCCTGCTGCGCAGCATCAGCAGAGAGACGGATAAACCCCGACAGGTAACACAGGTCTCAGAGTCCTTACAACAGCAGCCCAGGTTTGATTCAGTCATAGATTTCAGCCTGGAACAGACACACATTTGCTGATTTTATTTCTTCATTCCTTGTTCTTATCAGTCTGGTCCACCTCTGGCACTTCCTCTCAGTTCCTGGTACAACGAGCTCAGCGTGTCCGTCTCCATACTGCGTAAATTGGCAGATGATCCGGCAGCAGCAGCTGATTGGTTGCTGACCGTCACCTCGGCTCTGTCGTTAAGCCAACACCAACTCTGCTCCCTCACCCTCATTGTGACCCATCTCATCATCACGGGTCCGGAAGACGTCTGCCAGCTGGCTCTGAACGCGAGCCAGGCCATCGCTGTAGCCGACCCCTGCCAGGTAGATAATCCACAGGGCTTAACAACACACTGAGACTCTCACTTGAAGCACTTTCACTCCAGCTTTTAATGAATGACTTGAATATCAGAGTGAGGTGCTTTAGTTAAAACTAAATTATGCACATTTCACCTCGAGGCGAAGCAGGTAATGCTAGTCCTGCCTTCTTTCCTGCTAAAACTAGTTGGTAGATGTTTCACATACGTGTGCTAGTGATCCAGTTCATGAGAATTTCAAACAATAATAATAAGTTCACACATCACACAAAATATCACTGCTGAGTGACTTATCCAACATGGAAGCTGCTATAGGAAGACAGCGTTCCTGTTCTTAGACTTGCCTACAAAGCTGTGATTGGCTGATTGTTTCTTCAGCTGTATGAAACAGCCTTCATTGATTACAACTCCAGACCTATTAGAATTATTGAACTACAGTAATAGAAGATGAGGGCAGTGGTCTAGAGGTTTGGGACCAGACTGTATCAAGTTGACCAGTGACTTAGCTTTGGTAGCGGTTGCTAGGAGCATTAAAAGTAGATTAAAGCACCGTTGTTTAACTTTTGTACCATGAAATAACAGATGTAAAGTCATGTTGATGAAATGTTTTCTGCTTTTCCCTCTGATGTCCTCCAGCTGCTCCGCCTCAACTCTCTGTGATCTACAGAGTTTCCTGATTCACTGCTGTGACCTGTATCTGCTGTTAGCTCATGTCAGCTCAGTTTGTTAGCTGGGCTGCCCGGATTGTGAGCTCAGGGCACCGGGGGGCTTTTAGTGTTTGTACCACTGGCATGTAGGACCACCAGCAAGAGGAGGTTTTTAGGCCTGGGGTGCAGGGCAATGCAGACAGGGAGCATAATGGCAGAGGTTGACTGAAGAGGATGTTGACCGAGATAAGGAGAGAGTGAGCGAGCAAGAAGCCGCCGGACAAGAGTAAATGTGGGAATGACTTTTAGTGGTTGGTGAGAGCTTGGGGAAATAAAAGGATGAAAGACAGAAGCCGAGCTGGGCTGACTGCTGTTGGACTAGTCCATAAGACTGAATATGATGAGAACTGACAGTAATATTAGTAACCAGGGGAAACACTCGTCAGGGGCTCAACATTAGACATATAATGATTACCACCCACGTCTCCTTTGCAGCTTGATTTTCTGATCTGTTGAAAGAAAGGGAAACCAGAACATTTGAGTAAAGATGTCTCGTGGTTGAAACTGACAAAACCTCTGGGAATCTTTTACAGGTTTATTCTTGAATTCATTTATTCATTTACAGTGTGTACTGTATGTGTTCCCATCTTTTGGTTATAATGCAGCATTGGCTTTGAATGTCTTCCTGCCTTCAGCTGCCGGGTTTTCTGCTGTTGTATAAAGAGAGATTTAATCTGACAGACTTCCCTCTGACCCTCTGGGACTGTAAATGGAGTCACTACCTCCAGACGATGATGTGAAATATCACATGGTGCTATAGGCTCCTCATTACTCGGGCTCGTTAGATGCCTCGGAGTATTCCCCTGCTGGTCTAATTGCTCCCAGAGTGCCACTTGCGGCAGTCGTTTGATGCGTTGGTAGAAGGTTTTTGGCATTTTAGAATCCGTTGGAGTTCCCTCCTTGCTGTATCACATCTGCCTGCTTACACTAACAAACACTAGAAACACCTTATAGGTGTGCAGTGTCTCTTTGTTACAGAGATGAGGATGGAAAATTATTAAACTATATTTATTGCTTATTATTTATTGGAATACTGTTTCATCAATTTGAAGTTCATGGTCTAGGGTCAGCAACAGACCTTGCAGGGCTGGAGGAAAACCTCCATTTTCCTCCTCTGCCACTTCTATTCGTCTCAAGCAGGTGAAGTGGTTGCTATGCAACGGCCAAGGTGCAGGGCAGCGGTAAGTGCTTTATGCTAATTAAAGGCTGCTACACTGCAGAGCTGTTGACTTCACACATCCAAGGACCCTCCCTAGTTCCTGTTTCTGACCTCTGCACTAAAGGGAATGATAAAGTGTTAACCCTGCATTGTCCTTCATTCAGCTCTCTGACTTGTATCCATGAAGCTTTAATTGATCAGTGTGGGTTAGGGTGGAAATGCGCTGGAATATCCATGACCATGGCTCAGACCATGAGGAGACTGAGAGGTGGGACAGCCTGTAACCTGGAGTGGTTAATGTGTGCGACTGGATACTGTCACCACAGCTCTCCCTGCTGGGGTCCGTGCATACATACAGGTTTGCATCGGCAAACATGGCTCTCTTCTGTGGCTCCCTGAGGCCTGAAGAATAACTAACTAATATTTCACAATCATACAGCACTTTTTTATTTTAAACCGCCAGTGACTGTGTGAAGGCTCAGTCCTTGCTGCGGAAGCCCTTTTCCACATCTTCAGCCGCCTCTATCAAATAAAGCTTGAAAAGGCCAAAAGATAATCTAAAATTATAAATAAAACAAATTGTACTATTAGCTTAGCATTAAAGTTGCAGTGTGTAAGTTTTGGGGCCACTCATTTGTGTCAAGCCCTGAAAGCAAAAATCATAATTAGCTTAGCATAAACATCAAAATTCATAAGTAGATTATATGTGTAGGCAAATAAGGCACTTAACTAGTTACCACGATTAAATATGCAAAAGTATAATGCAAACATGAATACACATGATGTGGACTAATTATTCTTTTACAAGCTACTTAAAATAAACATTTGGAAAGCCATTTCTTGCCTCAAAATAAATGTATATGCAAATTAAACAGTAACCCAGGAAACTTGCCTCAGCCCCAACGATCACATGAAAACCCTCTGTGTGTCTCTTACAGGTGGGGAAATGTATTTTTGTAATGTCACCCAGTGAAATATGAGCACGTCTCTCAAATATTATAGGTGTGCTTTTTTTTTTTTAATAAATAAGATATAAAACTTTATTAGATTTTGCTTCCTGTGGTTAAGTTGAGATATCCTTCATGACAGGCCAGGGGGACAGAACATTCAAAAATAAAAGTGTCACTGAGGGTCTCTGTGTCCTGCACACTGTGTCTGTGACGCACTCGTAGAGCGCCATTAAAGTTCAATTTAGGAAATTGTAAGTTCTGACGGAATTATCGCAGCTGAGTTTGCCCTGCGTTAGGCTGTGAGCTCTGGTTTTTATAGGGACAGCAGTGTTCTACTCTGCATCCTGCTTCTGGTCTGTGTCAAATATTATTTGTTTTTTGTCAAAAAGATCATTTAATTAGCTTGTTGTCCCAGACGTCTCCTGACTGTGGAATATATGAACGCCCTCTGCTGACAGGTTAGGATACCTCTGCAGCTCCTGAGTATTTCCTAAGATAAGAAAGTTTTCGTTGTACTTGTAGATGTAGACCCAAAATGTATTGCTCTGGGAATTTTTAAGAGGTTAGCATTTCCCTGGCTTCACTTGAGTATTTCCTTCATCCACACTCTCATGTCCGTCTGCAGGTCCCTTCCCTGATTCCGGTTCTGTTGTTCAAACTTGGGAAGGAAAAGAATCCAGTCCAGGCTCACGCTGTGCTGAACTGCCTGCCAAACCTCGGGACTCACAAGGTACTGAGCATGTCTGCTCTCCACTGTACTGCTTCACACTAAAGATGTCATGGCATGCAATGCAAACCGCTGCACGTCACTTCACTGCTGTTTTTGATTTCAGATCATCATATTTGAAGTTGTTCTTATTTATTTGCTGGTTTATTTAAGAGTGAACATTAATAAAACATTTCTGTAAATGTTTCTCATCTTTTAGTCTCTGAACAGATGTTACAAAGCTGTGCTAAAAACAGAATATATGACTGAAATTACAAAGTTATTAAGATCATGTGAGCATGCAGAGCAATAACAAAAAGAAAATATTAATGTTAGTACTATTTAAACATTAAACACAGGCTCATAATGCTAATGCTCATACAAAACATTACATTAGAGTAAAAACCAATGTTAGACACAAACTGAAACATGCAAAGTGGAAGCATGGACATAACTAACTAACGAACCACATGCAGGGAGGTACACCGGGACAGACAGAGGACAACAACACCTAATTCATATGAAAATTCATATTCTGAATATGAATATATAATTCTGTGTGTGTGTGTGTGTGGAGTGAGTCACATCTGTGAGAAGTTGCAGGAAGCTAATTTCAGATGATCTTAACCATTAACACGCCCTGTGCTTTAATGCTCCAGCTCTGCGTCCCCATGGTGCTGCAGACTCTCCAAATGTTGGCCAGCGCCCCCAAGCTGAGAGCGGTGGCGATGCGCCTCATGACCGTTCTGTGGAAGAAACAGGTCTGTGATAATAAAAGCTGTCGTTATAGTTATCATATTAATGTACCTAGGCCTTCTTTATTCTGCTGTGTTCTTCTGTTAATAACCGACTCTTTCCTCCTTCCCGGAAGGATCGAATCTACCCGGAGCTGCAGCGTCTGCTGGGCCAGCAGGACAGCAGAGTGGTGGTAGGGAGGGACGCTCAGTGGGAGCAGGTCCTGGCCAGGGCTGCCTGCCTCAGGGACATCTGCAGAGAGAGGTCAGACCACCACACACACACACACAGCAGCATTCTTCTCGAAGGTTTGATTGATTGAATACGATGAGGACTGACAGTAAAGGGAAGTCATCTGCTCAACATCAGCTCCACGGTTTTCCTTGACTATCTTACTGCACATGACAAATGCGCTGTAGACAATATTAGCTGCAATAGGACAATGGCTCTGTGCAGAGGCACCTCAGATGCCCAGATGTTGTGGTTTAGGACATCAGCTCATGTTTTACGTATAACAGAATTGCCTTTGTGTGTGTCTGTGTGTCAGGCCTTACCAGCATGGAGGCGACATGTTGGCTGCCATTACACTCACTCTGAACCAGTGCACCAAACCAGACATGGCAACCCCTGCTGCTCTCGCCCTGCAAGGACTACAGGAGCTGTGCCGGGCAGAGGTCTTACACACACACACACAGCCAACGAACTGCATGTACCGTAAACACTGCCACAGTGTATGATGAGGCTTGTCCTGCAGGTAGTGGACATCATCTCAACATGGAGAAGCCTCGGGCCCGAGCTGAGCTGCGACTCCCGTCCACTGATGGTCAAAGCCATAGCTGAACTTCTGGCTCTGGTTCCCCAGCTCAATGTCAAGTCAGAGGAGTACGAGGTATCTGATCTACTTCATGAAGGCTGTCTGTTTGATGCTGGAGCTTTGATTTGGTGATTTTCTGTCTTCCTGCCTGTTTCTGACTCTGTCTCCCCCCAGTGGTAGTTTCAAAAAAGACAAGTTCTTCAACATTCGAAAGACTTATGCTGGTTATGTAAGGACTAGTTTAAATATAAAAAATGTACACGTTTTGGCTTTAAATAAATAATAATAATAATTATAACTTTTTTGTTTTTACAGTTCTGAAATATCAACAATAACCACGGGACATGTTGTTACACACCCCAACATCCAGAAATTAGCTGGCTGGCATCGTGTTTATATGAACATACAAACATTGCCAGCTATCTTTACACCTCCATTGCCTACCTGTGATTGACTGCTGCAAGTTTATGCATGTTATGCAAATGTAGCATTGAATAAAAATCAAATGAACTGTTCATGTTACAGTCAGGGTGTGGTTAGCCAAGCTTAGCTTAGCATAAATATGAAATGACAGCTGGGTGTAGTGACTGTATGCAGCTCCGTCATGTTAATCACAGATCTTTAGAGGCTTTTAGAGGCGTCGGTTGGTGTATTTTTGAACTTTGGACAGAGCCAGGCTAGCTGTTTCACCGTTTCCAGTCTTTATGCTAAGCTAGGCTAAACATGTCCTGACTCTAGCTCTGTATGTGCCACACAGACATGAGGCTGATCTTCTCATCTCACATTTCTCCAGATGTTGAACTGTTTCTATAAAGCTTGAACTCTTCACCAGAGAGCTTACAACTGAAACAGCTTATCTTTGGTGCACCTTCAACCTGTTTTTCAAAAATATCTGCTGTGACTTATTAATATGACATCAGACTTTCCTCACAGACACGATTTGCAGGTGGATTTTTGAAAATGAAAAAGTTTCTGTTGCTTAAAAAATTTTTATCTGTTTTTCCAGAAACTGAAAGAGGAAGTGGTCAGCTTCCTCTGGAATTATGCCGCCAGCAAGGTCTGTGTACTGAAGATATCTGCTGTGTGTGTGTGTGTGTGTGTGTGTGTGTGTGTGTGTGTGTGTGTGTGTGTGTGCCTTGAGGATTTCTGCCATCATTTACAGAATTTCAAAGGTTCTGATAAATATTTTTTTAAACACTTTATCACACTGATTGATAAAACATTGCTGGTACTGCAAAATGTGTTTCATGTTTAATGTCCAAAAAAGAAAACAAAATGTCTGACATACAGTGACTGCACAGGTGTAGCTGTTGAATTTAAGAGTGTATTCTTAAAGCTGCACAGATAATGATAATTGTATCTTAACAGTGGATGCACAATGCACGTGTATTTATGAACTATTATGAACTCTGCAGCTCTCTGTTTTTCTGCTCAGAATCCAGTCAAACAATCATCTGTGTAAAAGCACTTTCACATATATCAGTACTGAGTCATCTATGTAAGTACAAAACAAACAAAAAAAAATCTGTGTGTGTTTGCTGTAGGATCCAGAGGTGGCCAGCTGTGGCTACAAGGCGCTGGCAGATTTTCCTGAAGTGGTCCACACAATAAATCACCTTCCTGAGGCAGTAAGAGTCTTACATTCTCATTACACTGAATAGCAATATAATATAATATAATATAATATAATATAATATAATATAATAAAGATATACAATGTCTACAAACGGTTATTTGTAACTGTAAATTATTGTCATGGTTTGGTTTAAGGGTATGTTGAACACTTGGAGACTGCACAAATGTGTTTTTGTCTGGGCTTCATTTGCCCAGACAAAAATATATATTTTTTTCCGCTTGCCCTCTGACATTACTCGGGCAGAGTCGCTGTAGGTGACCGCAGGTGTTGTAAACAAACAGATCATCTTGCTGATAGAGCTGCAGGCTCGCGACAAATGACTCGACTCTGCCGCCCCACCTGAAAAAGAAGATAATAAGGAGGTTAATGCCATGTTATCACCAGCACACTCACCAATTAAAGCTAGAGGCACGGAAATCTGAACACCACTAAACTGGAAGAAACTCCTTTAGTCTGGCAAGATAATCTTAAAACATACAGGAAGGCTCTGCGTTATGCCATTAAAACAGGGTTTTGCTACAAATACAAATCACGCTTTTCTTTTCCGGTCAAAAGATGCTGTGGACTTAAAACAAACCATATTAGTATTTTCAGTGATTTCAGTGATAGCCATGACTGCAATCATTCATAACACTAACTGAGCCATTACTGTATAATCATGATGACAAAGTTCCCTAATCTGAACAAGATTTTTTAACTTATTTATTTTTTTAATATTATTTTTTTGGCCTTTTTTTAGCTTTATTGGATGGAGACAGCTGAAGAGTGACAGGAAATATGGGGAGAGAGATGGCGAATGACATGTGGGAAGGGGCCACAGGTCGGGACTCGAACCTGGGGCGTCCACTCTACCAACTGAGCTAAATGCCATGCCTTTGAACTTATTTTTTTATTAAAGACATAGAAAATGACAAACATACATGCATATAACAAATACACAAGAGAAGATGCTTCAGCAGTCCACTTCTATCATGCAATCATGTCCACACACCTTGTCATGACATAACTCTTCCTCCTTATACTACAGTGACATATAACAGTGGCCAAATTACTTAGTATCAACTGTACTACAGTAAGTTACACTGGCAACACTTCTGAGCTGTAATCTCACTGTGACAAACAAACTAACCAAGAATAAGCCTAAACTCAGACCCACGTGATCGGATCATGGAGATGAAACCTGTCATTTATTTGAATTACTGTGCCCAGTTTTATTAACTGCAACTGTGAACATGTCATCATGTTATGTGCTCATTAAAAGATAAGCAGATTTTTATGACCCAAATGGCACCACAAATCAACACGTCCTCAGCGCTTAATTTCAGCATTTAAACGTTTCAGACCAAGAATGAGCTGAGAGGAGTTTCTTGGATTTATGGAAGCTGTAAAGAACAGGACGTCTCACAACAAAAAACATTACAGATGTTTCAAATGTATCTGCCCAAATTAAAGTTAGATAACAGCTGACCTGCTGAAACTCATTTAAGTCCACTGGGCTATGGCCTTTAATATAATTTCATCTTATAATAACTATAACAAGCAGTGTGGAGCATTCAGTTCAAATCCAGTTGTGCAGTTGCTGACCTTGAGTGAAGGAGACACTACAGTTGCTGATAGACTGGAAAATAATGTGAAAGGTACTGTTTGTAATTAGAGCCTCCTAAATCTGACACACTAGACCTTTAAGGTCAGGTTACATGTATTCTCCAGCAGGCTCCAGCATCCAGCTTGGATCTGTGTATTTGCACGATTGAAAGAAAGACTTGACTGGGCAGCAGTGTTTCCATACTGTGTGTTTTCAGATTCAGTATTTATCTGTTCAGATGACAACTGTGACACCACCAGAAAGTGAAGTTTTTCCCCGCCACCACCACCAAGTGCTTGCTCATGGTGGAACTGTTGGTCTCTGTAAATAATATTATATAGAGTACGGTGTAGACCTGCTCTGTATGGAAAGTGTCAAGAGATAACTAAGAACGAAGTGCTGTGTTTTAGCCAACACCTTTCCTCACCTTGTTTTCTTTCACTTGGACCTTTCTTTCATTGGTTGACCCCTGCAGTACCTCTGCGGACCCCCTATCGTCTGATCATGCAGATTTATGGTCAGTTTAGATTGCCTGTTTGATAGCTCTAACTTCATGTCACAATCTAGACCCTGAATGCAGTACAGATGTGTGTCACATCTCTTGTTGTGGGCTGTTTATTTGATGTTCTGCTGTATCTGTTGCTGTGCTGTCTGCTCTGCAGGCCAGACCGGCTATAAAGCTCCCAGAAAACGAGGAGGATGAAGAGAAAGAGAACGAGGAAGAAGAGAAGGATCTCTCCATCCCAGGTTCATCTTATGCAAAGCTGATGACTCTCACTCCTGCGTCTGTCCTACCAGGTAAACTACAGGATTGAGGTCAGAGGTCATGTTTCATAATGGTGCGGGCCAGATGCTCCATCAAACAGTGTTTTTTGGGGCGATAGTGTGAACGTCAGCCTCTGTTCGTCATCGTTATCATCTGGATGCTCTTCTTCTTCTCAGCCTTTGAGCTCTTCCTGACCTCACTGGTGAAGCAGGAGATGAGCCACATGCCTCGGGGGGTATACTTCTCTGCCCTGAGGGGGGGGAACCTGCGCTCAGACCAGGGTAAAACAGTGGCAGGAATTCCGTCGTTCATGCTGAAGACCTACGAGAAAAACAAGCAGCCTGGACTGAAGCCTGGACTCGCAGGTGACCCAGCCCATCCTGTGTGAAGCAGAACTTGTTACAGCTTGGTTTCTTTGTAGAGGTGTTTGTGTTGGATTGAATTACGTTGAACAGTTGACGTGTGTTGTAGCTGGACTTCTGCTGTGTTATGAGCTGCCTGTGCAGACGGACCGTGAGGGCAGACCAATCGACCGTTTCCTCATAAGTCGCAGCCGCAGCTACCAGCAGACCTTGGCAGCCCTCATTCATGAAGTGCGTCCAGACCTTTTCCTTCCTCTTCCTCTCACGCTCTTCTTCGGTTGTTAACTGAACTCCTGTCTGTTGTTTTTGGCGTGTAGGTCAACATTCAGCCGTCTGAATGGCACCGAGCTCTCCTCCTGCCGCAGGCCTGGAGAGGGTTCATGAGCCGGGCGTTCCACGCTGCGTTACAGGTTTGTGCTGCTGGCAGCTGATAGGATTATTTAGAGAAGGAACAGTTCTCCAGGCGCTGTCAAACAGAACAGAATCTGAACACAAGGTCCATGTACTTACTCGTTTTCCGTGGCTTTCAGCTGCATGTCATGGTCTGTATCAGCAGTCTGTTTGTGTATAGCAAGGACATTAAACCTCAGTGAGTGGTCTGTCTGTTCAATATTTTGTCAGATAATTAAATTTACTAAGATTTTTTATCAGGGGAGAATTTTTTTTTCTTGTGTCAGATCTAAGGGGCTCTGTTTACAGAATATGGCAGAAATAATAAATCTAAATATATTCTCCATAACTTAATTCATGTATAATCACCTGAAAATTAATAATTATTAGATTCAAGTGTATTGTTATGGAACAGAGTAACAAGTACTTGGACAAGAAAATGCAGGTGAGTACCTAACCTGAAGTGCAGAGTATGTACATATGAACAGGATATATAAATATATAGTGCAGGTCTAAATTTGAATTAGGTGGGTGGGGGTCACCTTTGTACAGAGTTCAGTAGGGTGACTGCTGTTTTGTTACCTCAGAATGAGTCTTATATCTGTACAGGTCATTTTCCTCCATGCTGAACCTCCATGTCTCTGACAGACAGAGTAAACACTGACTCTGGATAATGAGTTACTGGAAAACTGTAATGGTCAGATAGGTTGCTGTTGCATGTCATCACACAATAAACTAGTATAACCTTATAATAAATAATGTTTCATAATTACAACAATTCTAATGAAACATGTTGTGTTATTTATTTTCCCATTGCTGTTGGCTTTTAAAGACCCGGTCCCACCACAGCCTTTCTTTGGGCTTGACAGAATGAATTTGAATTTGAAATGAATTTTTCTGGTGTGTCCAGGGACGACGTGCTGATTTGGAGCTGCAGCAAAAACAAGGCAAAGAGAACCCACAGGAGCTGCAGTACAAACAGCACTGTGCCTGGCTGTGGTGAGAAACACTGATGTGCTGCTACACACACACACACACACACACCAGAGCAAACACCTGTACCTGTAGCAGCCAGGTGACTGATGCAGCAGTCTGAGATGAAAGCAGTGTGTGTGATATTTGTGTGAATGCATGCTGTGTTTTCATACATCACTGTACCATCTGAAGAAAGATCCTCCTGTTGTTTTTCTTTCATCCTTTATCCGTCCCTCCGTCTCCGTCCTCTCGTCTCTCCCAGGGCCAGAGATCAGCTGACAGACGTCATCAAAGCTGCTGCAAAGTGAGTCCCCTGCTTGTGATTGTACATTTGAGATTCAGAGAAAAACAAAACAGTTGGTCGGTCACGTGATCACTAGTCTTCTGAGTGTCCGCACCAATGATACTAACAGTCGTGTGTTGTTTGCGTTCTGCAGGGACAGTCCTGTGGTTCAGGGGAACTCCATCTTGGCTCTGAGCGGTCTGGCTGCCGTCCTCGCTAAATATGAGAGCAACCTGCCTGCTGATAGTGACGGCGGCCTCGGGGTAACACAGTCTATGTCGTATTACACGACCAAAACCAGAATATAAATCTTTCTCTGTTTGTAGTGTCTATTAATAAGCTGTGTCAGGATCATGACACCTTCCTACAAGTGTACGAAGGTGCAGCTGATGTAGAACTATATAACCATAAATGTTCTTGACTGACTTGTTGCTGCAGGCTGGACCAGAGTTTGTGCCCACATCCAGCTGGTTGTCCATAGTTCTCAACACCCTGCTCAGCATCAGCAGCAGCAGCTATAAGGCCAGAGGGCAAGTCTTCCCATGGTTCCTCCATGTAAGTCTCTATCAGAGTTCTTCACTTGATGTTTTTCTGTCTTTGATAACTTCTATAAATATTTTCAGGGCTTCATGTAGTGGACATCAGGAAGGAACCTGGTCCATTCAGACATTTTTATTCCAGTTTTCATATATATATATCTATAGTGGATGTTAAACCTCATTTTTCCATCCCGTTGGTGGAGGTGTGGGCGGAGATTTGGAAACCGTAATCTATGTTGTTAAGATGAGCAGAGCTTAGTGACAAGAAAACATTGTTACACCACAGGCTTCCTTAGAAAGTGCTTTCTCTACTATTCCCTCATTGTGTTCCCTCTTACACTGAGTACCTGCTGAGTAACACCTGGAAACACACACTGATGTAAAATCAGTCTGTGTGAAGAGGAGAGATACTTAAGACAAGCAAAATCTGAAGATGCATCCTTTTAAGTGGTCACAGAATTTGTGGCTACTGAGAAAATGACGTGTAATGAGCGTGACGCTCCTGCGGGTGTCCTTGTTCCTTTGCTGTTTTCTGACTGATAACATGTGGAGGAGTGAAATCAGCAGCAGGCTGTATGAGTCAGTCGATCCCGCCTGACGGCCTCCTCCTTCCCTCTCAGCGCTCATACTCAGGTGAGAACACAGCGAGCGCCATAGCTCGCTCCTGTGCCAGCCTGGCGTTGTCCCTGCTGGTCCCGGTGCTGGTGGTGTGGCAGAGGGACGGCGTGGCCCAGGTCCTGTCAGTGCTTCAGGCAGGTCTGCCGGGCTCCCCCACAGCAGATGATTCCCAGGCCGTCCAGTTCCACTCCGGCCTCGCGCTCGGCATGGTGCTGTCCAGTCTGCACCACCAGCGTCTCAGGTAGGGTCAAACACATGTTGGAACCCATCGTTTACTGATGAGCTGATAATTGTGGTTAACACCGGTCTGTCTCTCTGTTGTCCAGTGATGTCTCCGCGCAGAAGGACACTGATCTCCTCCTCAGCTCTCTGGACGCTCTGGAAAGTTGCTCCTTCAACCCCAACCTGGAGTACAAGTCAGTGCTGAGACCTCAGACATGAGTGTAGCAGTATGCTGATAGCTTTATGTCAGTGGTCCAACTCTTGTCCTCTCCCTCAGAACTGGCTGTGTGCTCGGTGTGGCGCTGGTGCTCGCATCTCTCTGCAGTAGTGGACAGACGGACCAACACTTCCACGTCACCCAAACACTGGACAAACTACTGTCCAGCCTGCAGGACAGCAGCGGGCAGGGACGCATGCTGCAGGAGGTACAGTTCAAGCCAGCCTTTGAGCAGAAACTGATTTAAACAGTGGGAGAGTCTTTAAAGGAGGATTGTCGTCCTCCTGTGCAGGTCTTGGCGTATTCTGTTGGGTTTGTGGGCGTTGCAGCCTTCAGCGCAGGCCTTATAGATGCTACCAAGGCCGAGGAGGTCATGAACACTCTGCGCAGCCTTACCGAGGAGAGCCAGCAGGTCAGCAGGACACTTTTACACTTTTACACTTTTTTTAACAGTGAGTTTCAGTGAGCTGATTTGAATCCAGGTGCTAAAACTTTGCTGTGGGTAGTTTGTGTGTTGCTTCATGCTTTTGGATCGTTCATGTTCAGACTCCAGGCTTCTCCCTGGCTCTCGGGTTGGTGGTCCACGGCCTATCAATGTCTGGCCACGGTAAAGCAGAGGACATCCACCCTCGTCTGCTGGCTGCTTGGATCAAGATTTTACTGGCTGAGGTACTACAGCTAGTTACAGCTGCATTAAACACTGTATTTATATCAAATCTACCAAAACATGCTGGAACTTTCTCTGATGTTGTCTTTGTGTTTCAGGGATGTCCCACCATGCAGCGACTGGCTGCTGTCAACGGCCTGGTGGCTTTAGTTGGATCAGAGAGTTACCTGGTGCAGGTGAGAAATCCACTCATCTGGGATCAGGTTTTACAAAACTTCAGAAGAAGGAGTAGAAGAATGTCTGTACTTCATTTCAATCCATATTTCTCATAAACTGCAGCAAAATAATCCATCACTAACTTGATCATAAGCCGTCCAGCTCAGACGTCTAATGCTTCCCGTTACACTGATCCTGTCCAGGGCTTTCCACTGATAGACTCATTAGGTGCTACAGGGGCTAATAGAATTTTGCAGAACTCATTTGTTCTAATTATTTTATTTTATTTACGTTTTTCCTCTCATGGATGTTGAATGTGAAGAGAAAGAGAGGCGTGATCCATGGCTGGAATCAAACCGACGATGAGTGTGTTTCAGAAAAATACTTTTCCTGTCTGGAAATCAGAACTGTGGAGGCAATAAATTGATAACAATGTTTAAATCTTCTCCAATAAGTACCCTTTTGCTCTAATGAGGTTTTTTAATGAGTGTTTGAGTGACTGTAAGTGTCATCCAGCTCGTTGTCCTGCGTTCCAGCTAACGAGTGAACTGGAGCTCTCCTCCCAGCAGCAGAGCAGACTCAACGAGGTGATCCGAGCCATCACTCAGGTACGGAGACACATTTTACTCGTAACACTGGTGAAAATGTGTCAGCATGATCGCTATGATTGAGTACTACAAAAAGTAATCAGACAGGTCTAGTCTGCCTCTGCTAAAACCTGGAGTGATGCAACGTCATTGCACCAAAAATAAGTCTGTCATTTCTGTCAGTGCAATCAGGCCAAATTTCCATCAAATATTCAGGCTCCCCAGAAGATCAACCATTTCTTTTTCTAGCTGCTGTATACTGTAATGGGCTAATTAACATAACCTTTGTGAAGCACATTGGTTTACTTTGGGTTTTTGCAGGTCATAACGTTCTCTGGAGCCATTGGTTTGCAGTCCAACAGTGCTTGTTTGGTGGGTCACTTGCATTTGGCCCACATGTCCACCAGTCATAGTCACACGGCAGGTACGTACACAACATGAAGCTCCCTGTCACAACTGACTTTAGACGTAGTCTGTCTGTAATAACGTTTTCTTCTCCTGCCCTCAGTTCCTCAGGATTTCAGTTACCTCTCTGAGAAAAGTGTCATCAGATCCATCGTTGACTTCCTCACCGAGGCGGGAAAAAAAGGTTTGTTGACTGTTTTTTAGTTAAATCGATCGCCTCAGCATCAATTTCATCTCTTCTCTGTGATATAATGGCTATTTTCTCAACCAGAACCAGCCATTATGTCTGCTAAACCCTTTCTCTCTCCATCATGTTGTCAGACACTGATCTCAGCCTGTCAGTGGCAAAAACAAACACTTTTAATGGACGTGCTCCTTGCTCCCAAGGATTGACCACCTCACTGCTACTGCTGACCATTTTGTGAAGATTTTTACATCTAACTAACTAACAGTGAATGCAGCATTTCTTTAGATTAAACCAGTGTTGGTGATTGTAGTTGGTTTCTTTCCAGTTTGAAGTGTTTTCTCAGATTATCTGTGAGGTAAATGACTGGTTATGTTTGGTCTGAGATGCTGTCCTCCAGTGGGACATGTAGTATCAGTGGATTTTGTCAATGTAACCAGCGTTTATAACTTTACTTTCATCAACATACCACAGAAGAAGAAGATTAAATCTATTTATAGAAAGTGAATGTTAGAATTTGAATTGCGCTCTTACTTTTGTGAACATCCTGTCTTCCTGTGGACACAGGGCCAGAGTTTGCCCATCCAGCCCTGGTTAAGACTGCGCTGACCCCCCTGGCGTCAGTCGGGTCCAGTTTCCAGTACCCACCCATCAACTGGAGCTCTGTCCTGTCTCCTCTGATGAGGCTCAGCTTCGGTAACTGTTCTCACACATTCGTCTCTACACCTGAGTGCTAGCAGAGTGGAAGCGCTGAGCTCAGCATGTTTTTTTCTTTGACAGGAGAGGATGTGCAGCATCAGTGTGTGGTGCTGGCCGCGTGTCAAGCTCAGTCTTCCCAGAGCGCCTCTCTCTTTCTGGGCTCCTGGCTGTCGCCCCCCCTCGTGCACAGTCTCAGTGTAAGTCACTTCTGAGTATAGGTTATAGGCTGTAAATCACCTGCAAAAACCAAATGCAGTCCAACAACTCAGCCATAAATTCTAACTTTACAGTAATGTTCAGTTTTGATTGACTTTGGAGAGCCTACATTTGTCCTTCAGTACCAGACCCGGGCTCACCTGTATGAGAGTTTGGGCTTGTGGATGAAGCATGTTGCTGAGGACAAGCTCCAGGTCCACGTGGAGAGTCTGGGCCTGCAGCAGTTCCAGGAGGACCTTCGACCACAGCGTCTGTCCATGTGCCGCTCTGTGCTGCAGGGCCTCGCTCAGGCCATGGCCCTTCCAAACCCCCCCAATAACTGCTGGACCATCCTCTGCTCCACCACAGAGAAGATCTTCAGCCTCCTGCCCAACCAAATCCAGGTACAGCACTGACATCCCCACCAACTGACACTTCAGCTGCTTTAATGAAACTGCAGCTCTCACACAAGAAATTAACCCTATAAGATAATTTTTTAAAAATATATTACTGTAAGCACTGATGATGAATTCTCTTTGTTTCAGGATGATGAAGTGGATTTGTATGTGGGAGTCACCAAATGTCTGTCTGAGATGTCTGATACAGAGATTGACCGAATCGCTCGAGTAACAGAGGTACATTATGATGTGATTAAGAGTGATTAAAGCGAGCCATATAAACAGTGTAGTGTGTATTTTAAATGTAACATTCTTGGTGGTTCTTTCTGGAATGTTTTTCCACCTGCAGCGCTGGAAATCATTTTTGAATTCTTCTTTCAGAGAGTGAGATAAGAGGATGGATATCACTCTCACACCTGTATGTTAAATACAGAGCTGGAGTCAAACTTGGTTAGCCTAGCTTAGCATAAACACTTGAAACAGAGGGAAACACTTAGCTTTGTCCAATGTTTAAAAATATACAGTATCAACACCTGTAAAGCTCACTACTGATCAATTTGTCTTTAATCTGAAAAGAAATATACAATGTTTTGTGCTTTTAGATGGTTCAACTAGCTAGCTTCAGTTTCAGCTAGCTAGTTATGAGCTGTGTTCATTTCTCCGTTTGGAACATTTTCATACTTCCACAGTATTTACACAGACATAGATCTGCTTTATGATAAAGAAATATCCTATAAAAATGTTTCTACAATATGGGACCTTTAAAGTACAAATGGCTGTGAATAACGCTGTGTGGTCTGAACTGTTCAGAATCAGATGGAGAAGACCTGCTTCATCCTGGCTTACTTGACCTCCCAAGGCAGAGTTCCCCTCCTGAGCCTCAATGACATCATTGCTGGCGTGCTTCGTGGTTGGTCGAGCCGCAGAGTTGGCTGGCTCCTCCTGCAGACGTTTTACCAGTGCCGTCTGGCTACAGGCTCCAATACAGGTACTAAAACTGTAAAGGAAAATACTGCCCATTGAGCCATGTTTGACACAATGGCTTTTCCTGATGGGACTGCTAGGTGGCATATTTCATATTTCCACACAAATTGATCGGGTTATTGGCAGAACAAGTATGTCATCGTCTGCATGTTAAGGTGGTTTGTTCCTTTTTGTAGGAGTTCTCAAGCGAATGGAATGGCTCCTTGAGCTGATGGGACACATCCGAAATGTTGCCTATGGTGCAACCCCCGTTATATGTGGAGACACCAAACTGGTATGTTTCTAAGGTGTTGGCCTGCCACAGGCCTGCTGTGTGTTGCCGGCACATGACTGACATGTTGAAGGCTCTGTGTTTCAGCATGTAGGTGAGAGTTAAAGCCTCCTTATTCCTCGGGGGGTTTGGAATGCAGATCCAGTCTTGTTTTGGCTACTAACTGTGCAAACTGGTTTACACTGGTTGGTTGTATTTAAAAGTAAAATGGGCCATGAAGTCCTTGGAAGTCTTGAAACGTGCTCTAGATGTTGAGCTGAGCGTAGATTTGTTTCATTTCCCTGCAGGCCACAGACTTCCTCTTTCAGGTCTTTGCTGCTGCTGTAGTTTCCTGGGGTGACCACTTCATGCCCCTCCTCCTCGGTATAAGGTCCCAGTGGTTCCCATGGCAACCCGACTCCAAACCCCAAACCCTACGTCACAGTCTGTACGGTGTAGAGTCGGTCACTGACAACGTCCTGCCGCAGTGCCTGCTGGGAATGTCCCACAGCCTGTCTCTGCTTCTGGACAAAGAGCCATGGAGCAGCCAAATACACAAGGTCAGTGTGTGTCATGTACTTTTTGTGTTTTAACTTGAAGAACTTATGAGCAAGATGAATGACAGCCTGAATGTGTGTGTGTCAGTTCATAGACTGGCTTCTCAGCATCACAGAGGGTCCTGAACAGTCTCTGTCAGCCGTGACCGTCAGCACCGCCAAAGGTAAAAAACACGGCAGCACATACAAACAGCAAAAAACACTAATAATATAGAAGTATACCATGTTGATATCATGTTTATCTGAGAAGGCTTTGAAAGGCAGAGCATTCAAAACCACTGAACTGTTGATCCAAGACAAGAAATTGCTGAAATCAAACCGTGACACCCCTAAATGTGAATTTTGAAGCCTCTTTCAGTACTCAAAACTAAAAACGTTATTTAAATGTGGGTGACATCGTCTCCACGTGCAGTCTGTGGCACTGTTTCCTGACTGTTTAAAGAATGGACGCCGTGTCTGTCTTTTGTACCAGGCTGTAAACATGTTTATTTCTGCTGTGAAGTTGTACATTTGAAGATGGGGACTTATGGAGACTGACTGTGAGAGAGAGCTCATAGAACAATGAAGGATCAGAGAAATATATCAAACATTCATAAGAATGATATGATGAAACATTGACAGGAAATGATCTGCTCAAACTTCATCCAAACTTCCTGCAATTATTGTTTCTGTTTGGGGTCATCGTTAAGGTCATCAGTTCAACCCTCTGCTTGCATAATATGAAATATCCCAAGAATATGTAACTTAGTGAGTTTACTTAATGATAGAAAAGGGGTCCTTTAAGGGGAAGCTGACCAACAAACATTCTGGCTGTTTGTGCTGGACGTCCTCGTCCTCTCATAATGCGTCCACGATGAGACCAACATAAATGTCACTTTGTAAATGTTTTTTTAAGGAGAGGGAAATGGATCCAGTGTGATTGTTGGACAGCTGAGATATACACAATGGGTTTTTGTGTCAACCTGAGTGTAATCAGAGATTAAAAGAGAACTCCGCAGGGGAGGAAACACTGTCAGAATGACACGGCATGAGTAAGACACGCATAAACATCAGTGTTGGCTGGAGCTAGCAGAAACCCATCCCATCCACGGCAAACAGCATTCTTGGCAGAACTGAAAACCCCTTGTGACATTCTAAATGTTCACAGCAGTTTCTCCTATCGTGCTTTCAGCCGCCCTGCTGGCCCTGAGGTCCTCTGCCGAGTTCAAGAAGAAAGCCGTATGGACCAGAGCGTACGGGTGGTAGCGCGGAGGAGCCTCGTCACCACATGCTGAGACGGCTAGAGGCTCACTGAGCATCACGGACTGAAAGTGTAACTTTGATCACATATGAGCATGTCATCGGTCACAACATTATCTGCCCATTAAAAGTTCATCAAACACAGGAAAGACTTAATGGATTTGATTTGTGCCTCTTGAGATCTTCTCTTAAATACAGATTGACACATCCTGATGACCTCACTGAATTTAAACAGACTTTGTTCAAGTCCACGTCGTCTTTTCACAAACTTCATTGGAAGTCTCCGAAGGATTCAAACCTGTCCGATTGTTCAGTCTTTAGACTGGAGGTGTCATTTTCTTTTCATCTTCTTGTTCCATCTCTCCAGCTGATGCTGCTTCTCCTTCAGCAGCTGCCAGACTGTCACAGAGGCGCCTAAAGAGACAACAGCAGCGTCGTTATGACTCAAATCTCACAGCTTGACAATAAATTATGTGCTTATAAAACATGTGCCAACGATCACCTGTTGTAGGTGTAAGCCACTTTAGAACTACACACTGTAAAAAAAAAAGGCGTGATAAGTTCCAAATGTACTCTGTGTTCAGTTGGTTGGAGTTGGAGTTGCTACATGTCGAGACACAGCGTTTATTCGAACCACCCCGCTGATTACCGGCTTCATGAGTCTGTGACCAAACAAAGCTTTCAGTCTGACTGCAGCCTGCTTTAACAGTACACTCTGAATGAAGCCAGGATACACACCTCTACTGTTAGTGTAAGACAGGATGGAGCTGCCACCAGCTGTGAATCTGTCCTTTTTACGTCATTTAGGCGAAATATTACGTTTCATATTGATGAGTAAAACATTTCAGCACAGATGACAGCGTTGCAATGGCATGCTGTGTGGACAGTGTGGGTGTTGCCTCAGACTCTCCTCACGGTGCAGTTCTCATCTTACCAAGAGCAAGAACGGGCAGGCAGAGCATCAGGAGGACGGGCCGGTGAATGTGTGCTGACACGGTTGAATTCGGAGAGCACGACTTCGGCAGTGTCGCCTCAACATAAGGCAGCGCCTGATATATGGTGACGACTGAGGGGGAGAGAGAGGGAAAAACAGTCAGAGGCAGCAGCATGAAGGGAGCACGCAGAAGATGGTGAAGTGTTCCTTTAAAGTTTTCATACTGATGTTGAAACATTTCTCTGGATGTGGTGTTTGGAAAGGACACACACCCTGCCAGAGGATGGAGGTTATCTGACTACTGCTGCCTGTGTGTTGCTGATATACTAGAACTGTGTGTGTGTGTGTGTGTGTGTGTGTTTGGTGTGTGACAACTTCCTGACATTTTATCATCGCCTTTGCTTTCCTAACTCATTTCCTGTATGCCTTAACAAGACTTCCTGTCTGTCTTTGACTCATTAGAACGCCTCATATTGTTCTGCGTGACTCAGATCGGCTTTCACTGACAGTTTATGAGCTTAAATGTAGTGAGTGTTGCATGTCCATGAAATGACTCAGTCACCTTCAATGGCCACTGACAGGATGTATAAGGGGATCCGGAGTGTGTAGCGGGTCCACAGCATGGCGATGGATGGTTTGTCCATAGAGCACAGCAGCTCATGTGGGTATCTGTCATCAAACAGTACACATCAGAAGGGTATAATGGCACACAATTACACACTTACTAATTAATTATCATGATAAGACAACACTGCAGCGCTTCAGAAGCTCTCTGTATTGTTTGCCCCAATGGATTAAATGACATTAATGTCAAAGAAGTTGCTTGTAGTGGCAAGAATTTCACACCAACCCTACACCTGCCCCCGGCTCTGCGGGGCTTTTTAGCCTCTTTCAGTTCATTGTACACTTGCTGGCAGCAGTGCTGGCCAAAACTAACAACAAAACATCTTGTCCATTTAAAGAATCTGGCAGTGCAGGTGGTGCTTCTCTATTCATATAAGACCGGAAATGTGTTATCTATCAAAAGAAAGCAAACAGGATGAAGTGAAATGACAAGCTGTAAGTGATGTGCTCACCGTAAGAGGTCCAGGATGTTCCAAAGGAAGAACAGTACGAACACGATGGGTTTGCTCTGGATCTCCTCCACCATGATGACCATGATCAGCAGGAGGTTCTTCTCCATGACCTGGAAATCAGAGAGAGCACATTCAATCCACCAGCTGCCTCATATTCATTAAAAAACAACAAACATTACATATTTGTCAGATTTTATAACATCCACGTGATTAATGAAATTCCATTGAGCTGTGATACATACTTGGACGAAGCGTGGAAGGAGTCTAGCTTTTTCAATTCCATCCGCGATATGGAAGAGCTCCAGGATGGAGAGCAGCTGGCACAGACTCATCACAAAGCCAATAGAGTAAAATGTGTCTGCTAAAGCATCTGCAGAGGGACAAATCAGATTCTATCATCCCATTAGCCACTTGGTGAACTCTTATCCTGCTTCAGCTGGAATCTGAAACTCAATGTTTTGCCTTGTAAAAAACTCACCTCGACCAAATGTGAGGAGCCTGGCTATGCTGTTGGCCAGTATCCATGTGTGTCCGCAGAACTGGAACAGGTTGTACGAGAAAATGTAGGCGAGCCTGAAGCTGAACCTGTGAGGGAAACAAAGTGCATGGAGCAGGTTACAAAAAAAAAATTGGCAACTGATTGTTGTCAATTCATTCACATCTGGCTTCCTGCCAGCTGGTCAGCTGATCATGTTAATGTTATTAGTTTACACCTGTGCACAGGTCTGAATGTCAGGAGGATCTGCTTACTGCAGAACTGCTGACACACTTAAATCATGATGTCCTCATAAACCATCAGCTGGAACTATTTTGAGTAAATGAAATTAAAGTGGAAACAGATGGACAGTCTGTTTGCTTCAAGTTTAACTCTAATATACTTTAGACTTGCACATTTTTATTTCTTTACATTTAGTCAGGCTGAAGTTAACACCACCACAAGTGTTAACATTAGCATGCTGCTTGCACATTCACTTTTTACAATGAAGCACTTTGAATCGAGTCATTATTAGTACTTGAGGAATAGCTTAACATTTTCAAATGGTGAGAGTTAGGTCCGTAATGATCCCATGTCAGTGTTTTAAATTAAAGCTGCATCCAGGAAGTGATTAGCTTAGCTTGTAGCATAAACCAGAAACCTAGATGTCTCATATGTCATTGCACCCTGACAAGAAATACTTTACTAACTTACCCTATAATCCACAAATGTGTTGTTTTGGGAGTATTTGAGTAAACAAACGAGACATAATGTAATATGTTTAGTGTTTTATGTCTGTGTAAGACTCTGGACTCTGGACTGGAATAAAGCAGACATGAAATCTAATTATGCATGCATTTTCATGCATGTGTAATCACCTGTGGGAGCAGGTCCTCTTTCATGTAGGCCTCCATTTTGAAACACCATGTTTCTACAGAACAGACAAACTAAACCCTGACTCCAGACAGGGCCTTTCAAATGATGTTTCTCCTTTACACTAGGAAGGTGAGGGTGATGTGAGGAGATTGCAATGCAGCGATTACAGCACTAAATGCAACTAAATTCTAAACTCTGGACTTTTAAACGTTTGACGGAGCCAGGCTAGCTACTTCCTCCTGTTTCCTGTCTTTATCCTAAGCTAGGCTAACAGCATCTAGGCTTTACTCAAAGGACAGATATGAAATTGATTTCTTCACATCTCACTGTGAGTAAGCCATAATAATAATAAGATAAACTTTTTTCCATTTTTAAAGTATAATTTGTTGTTGATACTTTACTAAAGTACAGCGTTGTGTGTGGGACCTTTACTTCTAGAAGACTTCTGGACTTCTACTGACATCATTGCACTTTTACTTAAAGAGAACATGGCTACCCATCAGACCTCCTCAGAGTAACCATAATCACGTTCATTATCTCTAAAGGTCTCGATAGGACTATTGAATTCATTTACATATCTTGTAATGAGTTATGTAAGATCAGAGGAACAGTGTCTTGCAACTCTAATGCCTATTATGTGTCTAATATATACTATACTAATTACTCTTTACACTTTCTAGAAATTATTATGGGCTGTTATGGGCAATTAGATTATTGCCCATAACAGAGGGAAATATGAAATGTAGATTTTCATTAGAGATTACTAAAAAAAATAAAAATAAGAACAGTCCTATCTTTCACTCTGGGTAGTTTTAACTTAATGTATGTTTCATGAACTTTTCTTGGATATAAAATCTACCAAATAACTCCAGTCCTTCAGATACATTTGCACTCTAATCCCCTTTTTCAGTACTGTAGCTGTTATTGCTTGGAATATGAGTAAATAAATCTTTGTATGACATTCCTCAACACGCCCTGTTGAACATTCCTCCCACAGCGAGAACTCTCACAGTATACTCACTCACATTCTCCCTGTCAGGTCTTTTGCTCCTTTTCTTGCAGGTATGAGTGTCTGATTATAATCCCCGTATGATTACAGTCATTTTTCCAGGTTGTAGTTTGTAGCTCCTCGCAGCAGATTTCAGCAGCAGACCTCCGTCACAACTGGAAGCAGAAAAAATGTTGCAATATCTGTGTTTTGTAGTAGCTTCCTCAGGCAGATTACAGTTATTACTCTACAGCGAGGAGAGGAAGTGGACATTCCATGTGCTGAGGGTGACGTCACATAGTCCCACCCCTCCAAAGAAAAATATGAACTGTTTGCCAAGAACCTGCAGACTCAGGAGAGAGAGAGCAGCAGCAGGAAGAAAATAGACCACACACAGTCAACACATGTGTGAGAATGAGTCCAGGAATACCCTCACCAACACCGACTCCAAACCTCAGAGTTTCAAACTGAAAGTAATGTGATGGAATGTGCATTTACTGACAGAAATATTTGATGACAATGAAACACACCAGTGATTTACTGGACAGTAACACAACAACACAGGACACATCACATGTAAGCTTTTCCACACAGCTTTAAAACTTTAAAATGCATGCAAAATGTGATCAACATTAAATGTTTAAATCATCTGTCTATATGACAAGGAATTGTTAGTCCATCTCTCAAGACCTCAAACTTCTTCATTCTGTCTGTGGCACTCAGCTGCAAGCCCCTCGATTCCTACTAAAAACTAAAAACAGCAATATATACATTTTAGTTTAGTGGCGGATAATTCCACATTTAGTGTTTTAGTGAATATTTGTAGCAGCAAGACTGTGTGTGTGTGTGTGTGTGTGAGAGAGAGAGAGAGAGAGTCAAAATAAACTACAGTGTGTAGTTCGTGGTAGTGAAGAAACATGTCAGCCTCTGTAACAGTGTGGCTCACTGATACACAGAATAGTTAGTAGATACATTCAGTGCCGGTTTGGCTCTGTACACAGGAATTATTGATGAGAAGAAAAAAAAATCATCAGATATTCTCTCTGATTGGTTGAGCCCCTGGTGGTCAGTACTCAACATCAGTCCATAATGTTCATTATCATTTAGATAATTATGATTATACAAAGTTTACATTATGTGTTGTTATGGTACAAGGAAATGAAATGCAGCTCTAACCTTTCTGCAAACACTAAGTATGAAACAAAAGTCTACACTGCTCTCTAGTGGAGGAAAAGATGAATTCATCCTGCAGATGTCAGATTCACTCTGAATGAGTTCAGCCTGCACCAAACAAAAATTCACCTGACTTCTTTTATACTGTCACAGTTTGCAAACCAGTTTTTATCAGTGTGTTTGTGTGTGTAGGTGTGTGTGTGTGTTCACTGCAGCAGAAAATACAAGAAACTGCACACACCTACTGCTGATACATGCTGTATTTCTGTCTTCCATGCTGCTCTGTTTTTAATCCATTGCACTAGCATACAAATATGCTATGCTCTGTATTGTATTTAGATTCTTATTATGCCTTTATTGTTGTTATTATTTATTATTATATTTTTTCTAGAAGTTTTTATCATATAGTATTTTATACCCGTTAGTTTTATTGTATATTTATTGTGTGCTGGTCCTGAGTACTCGTTTCATTTCATGTGTAAGGTTTCACCCTATAAAATTCATTTTCATGCTGATTTTGTTTTAGTGCATTTGTCTGTAAAGGTGAAACAGACAAATAGACAGTGTGAGGACTTGAACAACAGCAGTTGGTGGTTCAGCCTGTTCAGGCATGATGGCATCAAACCTGGCAACCTCACTGTGATGACTCCAGGAAGCTGCACCAAGAAATATGAACTGAACTAGGCTAAGCTAGCACCTTTTAACTTGGATCACTGTACAAGGCCCTTTCATTTGGCTGATGGTTATAAACCCATCCTCTCACTATGTGCAGCAGAGCTCCAAGATAATGAAATCCTGTATTCTTCCTCAGGGCAGTGAGGAGGACTGCATCCCATCCCAGCATGCACTGAGAGAACTTCAGGGAGTGTCCACAGATGGACACATATTTAAACTTATCTGCTCAGTTTAGAGTCAGGTTTAGAGTTAAGAGCACATGATGGATATGGACACATCTAATGTTTTATTATCTCGGCCCCCTCACTGTGCTGATGAAAGGTCAGTGACAGATGGAAAACAGATTAGTGTGCTTCTAGTCTCCGGACCTCAGATAGTTGTTAGCACTCTCATGTCCTCTCTGGAATTAGAGCTCATTTTCTGTATCAGGTGCTGCGCTGCCCTCCTACGGAATGCACACTGTGTTGTGATCTTTCTACCACTGCTGGGGACACGTTAAAAAAAAATATCGACATATTCTGAAATTGGTCCGTGATAACAAGTTGGAGTCTTTGTTAGAGGCAGAAAGAATCTGATTGGTGAAGGTAAAACTTGATCCACAGTTCCTCTGTGACACAGTGTCACGCTGTGACGGTGTCAGTTCATTTATTAACATGGAATCTCACGGCTGTCACCCAGGCAGATACCAGCTGTTACGGCTTGCATGAATTTGGTGACATGACTAAAATACTGGCGACATTACACTTTTATTTAGTAGCAGTCAAATATGTGAGATAATCCAAGATCTCCACAGTAGACACAGTGCTGCTTTGAGCTAAATGTTAACTTTAGCATGCTAACATGATCGAAATAACAATGCTAGCATGCTAATATTTAGCAGGTGCAATTTTCATCACAGTCACCCCCTCAGTTTAGCATGTAAGCGTGAAGCAATGTGGCAATCCATCCAGTAGTTTATGACATGTGACAAATGGACTGACCAATCAACAAACATTATTGCTGTCAGCCATTTTACCATATTTCATCATCCCTTGTTGCCTTTGTTGATCCTCCCTGATGACATCATCAGGGTTAAGATGCTTTCAGTGGTTGTTGGTGCCTCCATTGAAACCAAGCAGCAACCTCTGTGGCTGAGAGATGACTGGCTCAGATTCATAATTCCCCATGTTCAAATGTCCAACTTCACAGCAGAAATAAACATGTTTACAGCCTGGTTCAAAAAACAGTTTTGGTCTCTATAGCTATTTTTTTTATACAACTCACCTGTTCAAAGGATATTAAGGCCCATTTGTCCTTTTTGAGATTACTGGAGAGGTGGTGGAGACAGGACTGCCAAGATGGCGGTGCTAAAGCCACCTCACTGAGCTTCACAACAGAAACCTGGTTCAGAAACCTGTGGGTGACATCATGGAGACTACGTCCACGTTTTATAAAGTCTGTGGTTAAAACACAGCAACAGACGTGGCA
Organism: Nibea coibor; assembly: GCA_023373845.1. Taxonomy (NCBI): domain Eukaryota; kingdom Metazoa; phylum Chordata; class Actinopteri; family Sciaenidae; genus Nibea; species Nibea coibor. The sequence continues at coordinate 16,867,277 of CM041729.1, forward strand.
TGGAGGCAAAGAGACGGAGGGCAGTTGCTGTTCCCTTGAAGTTATGTTGCAATCATAGAAGCAACAATAAGGAGGACAATACAGGATTTTACTGTATCTGAGTTCCCTGAACGATTCACTGCTTCATCAGCAGATCAATGTTAAGAAAGATCACCATTTAAATGTGTATTGTTACCTAGAATCACTCTATTTTAAGCTACAACCAGCTGCATGCAGCAGCATGATGAGATTTCAGTAGGTGGTAGGATCAGAGGTAGCCAGGAGCCACGGTGGCACTGCAGCCGATTCATAACAGGACATGTCTGTTGCCGGGTGAGGGCACCTTTACTTTCTCAGCCTTCAGAAAACTCCCCTCAGAGCCACATGAAGACATGACATAACCGTTTTCACAGACTGAGTAGTATTCCTCGGCATGAGTAAACTGATCTTCATGTGTAAAATCTGCAGAGCGGCCCTTTAAATCATGACTCATGCTGATAAAAAGTGTCAGAATGAGTCTTTATCAGCTGCTAAAGGAGATGTCCCGCTGTGCTGTGACACACAGAGAGCTTTTACAAGTTATTTCATGACTCCTCAGAGCTCCAAGCAGTATATAACATAACGTATATGACCTCAATGTTAATGATATGCATATATTTATGTTTGATGCTATGGAGACATACTGTGGACTGTGACAAGGACTGATTACAGTAGTGGATGTCGTAGCAAAGGAATGGTTCACTCTCCTCGTTAACTACTTATGTCGCCTTCATAATCCTTTTTGACTAATGGCCTGACATGATTGACCGCCTGCTGTTTTAATGTGGACTCCAGAAGTAACTGTATCTCCTCAAGACTCGCAGTCACCAGGCCAGCTCTAAAATAGTGCGCTAAATATATCCTGTTTGTGCGGCTGGGTTTACAGTAACTCAGCTCCAGTCACCGTTAGGAGCAACAACTGAGATTCTCATTCTGTTTTGGTCCAGCAGACAGTTGGAATTTCAGCAGACATAAAATGAGGGCAAATCTGCAGATGACTTAGCTCGCGAGACGTGAGAGGCTACATTAACAGGTCAAGACTGTCCCTCCTTCGTTTGCCGCTAAAATAGAAACCCGAAGGCTGCAAAACATGCAATTTTTAGATTATTAGTGTATAACATAATGCATTTACTGTGACGGGGATGGATTAACCTGCTTGGAGGCCCAGACACAAAATGAGCTGCTAAGAGTTCCACTGAGCCCCCTCACTCTGCATTGTCTACAGTATTTCTTACACCAGGTTTGATCTGTGTGATTTTATTAAACATACTACAGCTCATATATAATATCAGCTGAAGTAACAAAAAATGAAACTAGGTTTTGTGCTTCCTTTGAAAGTCTTCATAAAGTTTTGTAGTATGCTTCAAAGTATCCTTCATCAGATCGCCTATCTGTGTCTTTCTGATTGCAGAGAGGTCAGTAGACATTCTGACAATCACACCCACCTCATACAGTGATTGGTCCGCTGCCTGCTCTTGTTTATGTCTTCATCTGGAGAAGTCTGATCTTTTTATAAACCTTTGTAGGAATCTAACTGTTGGTGCTGCTGGTGGAGACTTGTATCACATTGAAGTACAATGAGCTCCAACTGCATGTTCACCTGGCCTCCTTCGACAGCAACGGAGAAAATCTTTGAGAACAGATCAGGGATTTCAACCTTTCACACAGAAATGTCAGCATTTGAGTACTGCAGCGTTGGAAAAATGTGGAAATCACCTAAAATTGGAGGTCTGCCAGCCACTCAGATCAGTCCAACAACGCTGTCCACCTTTTCTTTAAGATCACAGAGAATAGAAGCGCTCCAGAGCTATCCCATGACAGCCTGAGCACATCTGAGTTGAAATCTGAATCTCCTGTTGATGAAGAGCTCTTGATAGGATGAGATTTTCACTATACTCATGATTCCATCACACCCAGCTGGGTGGCTCTGCCTCATTCGTTATGCCTGTTCGGACTGTAGCTGTTTCTGCCTTCCTCCTGTATCCATACCTGAGCCATCACTTCCCTCACATGCAACTAAATTGTTATTGCCAAATATATTTTGGAAGAATATGTCTTCAATGCATGGTATACATTTTCTAAGTAAAGCAGAGGGACAGGTTGTGGTGGCTGGTTGGCGTACAAAGTGCCAGTCACTAGGCTGCATGTCCTGCTCACCATGTCTAGTTTAGCCTACCATAAACACAATTCAATTTAATTTTATTTATGTGGTGCCAAATCATAACTTAACATAAGATAACATACATTTTTGCAACATTACCTAGGTGAAAGAAAACAGTTCTTGAAATTTGTTTTATGTGGACATTAAAGGACAAATCCTGATCAAAAACAACTCCAAGAGTCTTTACGGTGGAACTGGAGGCCAGGGTGATCCTGTCTAAGGGAACTAAGTCTCTAGAAAGAGATGAGGTGTTTGGGTCCAATTACAAGAACTTCAGTTTTGTCTGAATTCAACATCAGAAAGTTGCAAACCATACAATTTTTGTCTTCAAGGCATGTTTGAAGTTTAGTTAACTGATTGGTTTCATCAGACTTGATCGATAAATATAACTGGGTGTCTCATCAGCATAACAATGAAAATTAATGGAGTGATTCGTAATAATGTTGGATATATATAATATAATAAATATAATATAATATAATATAATATAATATAATATAATATAATATAATATAATATAATAATGTATAAGCTGAATAAAAGTGATCCTAGCACAGAACCTTGTGGAGCTCCATGACTGACTTTGGTGTGCATGGAGGATTCATCATTGGGATGAACAAACTGAGAACTTAAGAGAAAACTTAAGACTTAAGTAAAATAATGTTTCTTTTCTTAAATGTGGAAAAAAAATAATTTGCCATGTATCCTGTCAGTCATCATGTTAGTCACACATCTGTCATCACCTGATGCTTTAAATTACCTGAACATAACTATAAAAACATTGATTATGCATGTCTGTACAACAGTACATTGCAACAACACAAAAACATAACTTTCACAGGAAATGGGAATTCAATTATATTTATAGAGTGACAAATCATAAAAGTTATGTCATGACTCTTTTCGTATGGAGCAGGCCTAGACCGTACTCTTTATAATATTATTTACAGAGACCCAACAATTCCCACCATGAGCAAGCACTCTGTGACAGTGGCAGAGCCTGGCACATTGGTGGTACATCAAGCAGGACTACAGCAGCAGGCTCAACCAATCACAAATTTGAGTGTCATAGGTGAAAAAGCCCTAAAATATTTTTAACAGAAAACTTCTATAGAGAATCCTTAGACTGTGTCAATGTCTAGAGGGCAGAAAAGACAGAAGTATGACTGTGTATTCACAGCAATTAAGCAGTGGATGATTAGCATTAGCATTATTCAGATCAAACCAATAGCCAAACAGTAAACCTGGGGCCGAAGATGTCACATATTGTCTGCATGATTCTTCTCAGCATTACTATCATCTCATGTTAGTCCATGTTAGTCTACGATGTGGGCTGGTTTTTCACGGCCTTCGACACAAGTAGAGCAGAGTTTCACTCAGTTGAGCTAAGGTTCATCTCTGGTTTCCCCTCCACCATCAACTGCCTTACACCGCTGGCAGGGGGTGACAGGGAGGTTTTGTTGCCTACCAACAGCAGACATCACAACTCCCTTCATAGCCTGGTGGTGAGATCAGGGTCCATGCCAGCCAACCATCAGCATGCCAAGTTATTCATTCCAATTAGACTGGACTCCCTGACGCTGGCTGAGTGCTACGGTACTGTTAGCTGTGATGGCGGTTCTAATCACTTAAATATCTGTGTCTCACCTCATTAACACTGATGCTGAGTATTTTTATTCTTAGATATGATTCTTCTCAGAGTATCTGGCAGCATCAGACACGGCAGTTAAAGCTGCAATATCTTATTTTCATGATGGATCATGTGAGTATGTGTAATGAGAAATTGGTCACTCCCCAACTATGTAGCTCTGCTTAGTTCTACTTAGCTTCTTAGCCCCTTTTAGCTTGTTGTTTTGGTTCACTCTCACATAAATTATAAGATAAATATTCTTCTTGTTGTCTGACTGCAGCAGCTGTTTTTAGCTATAGGACCAGGCTCAGGACCTGAACATTTGAACAGTACATATTGATATTTTGTTGATCCTCAACCAATATCTGGTATAAGAGTTTATGAAGTGACCTGCAGTTCCTCTTGGCACTCATCTAATATTAGATTGAATCAAACACTCTACAGTCAGGTTAATATGTTGTCAAATCTGAATATTCATATTCATTTTAGAGGTATTCACAGAGCATGCACTGCACCCTGCAACAGATTCCTGATGAAACTGCAACCCAGAGCCATCTGTCATCTGTGGAACTGTAACTCTCCTAGAAATTCTTCTTCATATGTTCAGGGAGTGTTCAAGACTGCTGGGGCATGTTAACAGAGTGTCAGCTGGTCCATTCCCCTAATCCATATCTGTGTCCCTGTAATGATTGTCACATTAAGTTAAAGGATGGCTTCCTGTTCATCAAGTGTGTATACAGTTGTATTCGATGCTCAAGGATACATGACAAGTTACTGAGACACTTTTTGTTTCAATAAATTGTTTGAGATGGAGATATAACCATTGCATGCTTCTACTTAAATGTACATTCTACAACTCTACATTCATGATATAATATCACTTGAACTTTCAGCTGAAAATCAAATATCCCTAACTTTCTGTGAGATGCTAATTTCATTCCCACACCAATGGTGCCTTCGAGAGCAGTTTGGTGTTCAGTATCTTGCCCAAAGACACTTCGACATGTAGACTGGAGGAACCAGGGATTAAACCACAGATCATGTGATTCATGGATGACTAGCCGCCATTTGTCATGATATAGATTTATTCATTTTTAACACTTGTGGCAAAATTACAGCTGGTACACGCCCATGGTGTTTTCACTTAATTTAGTGGATTAAAAGGTTTCACTGTAACCTCTAGTCTTGTGTGTGTACAACCATCTTCATCATCTAAATGTTGACTTGTGACTTCCTTGTGAAGTCCATTGAACTGAGGGACATCACAGAGTAACAATGCAAACAGTGTGCGAGTGCGCCGGCCCTTTAAAATGTGTTTTTTTAACCTTCAGTGATAGAACTACAAAAGATGAGCTGTCCGTGGTGCTGAAGGTTCACCTTGATGTTGATTTGTGCTTTTTCGTGTCATCAGCTGGGCCACACCTGCAGATATTTTATATTCTCTTCCAGGTTAATGTTAAAATGCTAGGCTGAAGTTTGTAGCTTTGTTACAGGAAATGTGTGGAAAACAATCCACTCCTCCACAACACTTCGTTTTTTGAAAGAATTGTGATTTTGCAGTGACTCTGATTTTACATTATTCATGTCAAAGTTTATTTACTCATCATGGTTAGTTCTACTCAGCCTGCAAACACAGCTGCATGATGTCTTCTGTGTCTCTGGACAAGAAAATGAGTCACTTCTCTCCCGTTACGTCTCCCCTCTCAACTAAAGATAACAATCCTTTAATCAGAGCTAAAGGTGCTATTGATGCATCATCTTTGGAGCTCGACGCTCAGGGACTAAAGGTTAGGGAGTCAGCTGACAGCTGCTGCACAGATCTTCACTCTTCTGTCTTTAAAGTTGTGCAATGCTAACTTTCCCTTTGTCTGTGTGAGAGTCTGACCTTCAGGTGTGCCACTCAACACAGGCAAACCTTCCAGAAACCTTCTCCAAACTGTTGTGCACTATTTATTAAAGTGCACCTTGTGTATTCTTGCAGAGATTTAAAGTATCAGGGGTAGCAGAGGAAGGCTTTAGTCTTTTTAGTTTTATTTCCATGAATCAGTGTTTTGACACACTGAGTTCTTCTGGATTTATTTATAGGCTTTTTAATAAAAAGGCAATGTGTGGCTTTCCCCTGCTACCTGCTTGCACACTTTCTGTGTGAATCTGTGCAGATGTGGATTGTGATCTTTCTGAAACAGTTACTAATATTCCTTCTTGGAGAAATATGGCAGCAGAATTCACTGTGACCTATTTATACTTTGAGTCACCTCCTGCAAAGGCCCCCGGTGGTCTCTGGACCTGGACTGGCCCACACAGACTCTAACGCTGTGAGAGCTTTAGCAGTCAAACGTGCACAGCGGCTCAGTCCTCATGGGGGTGTGTTATTGCTTACTTGTTGTCACTTGGGTGTTTATCTGCCAGGCGGCCTTCATCTGGAGGTGTCACACAGGGCCTGCACACATTCCCTCCTGTCTAACATAGCTGCAGTTTTCACATTTTACCATGGTGCCTATATTTGAGCTTGACGTGTATTTTTAAAAACGGCCACTGAGCCGTGTGTCTGCACAGAAATGTTGTCTGTTGTTCAGGCAGAAAAGGGAAAGGCGGTGGGCTTTCCCCTCACATTAGACCTGCCTGGTGAGGTTTGTTCATAAATATGTGTACATATCTGTTTATGCTCCATGATTCAGTCCGAGGAAACCTGATTATTTCATCAGATGGATTTACTGCAGTAAACACAATATTACTTTACACATTCCTGCACTTGAGTTCACAGTTTTCCTTCAGTGATCAGTATTCACAGCAAACTGTACTTGAAGTATCAAAAGCAAATGCTGAAGAGTTGGTCTGTTCAGAGTCAAAGGATAATTACAGCTGCATTCAATTATGTTTTTTTTTTTATTATTAAACTGGTAAACTATTCTTTTAATTTGTTGTTGCAAAGTGAATCAGATTTAATCTTTACAATAAAACTGACAAAAAAAAAAACCCTCAATCATTTGAAAATGATGATGAAAAAATTAGAAATGTTAAAAAAACATGTTTAAATCAACGGTTTCTCAAATTAGGAAAGGAGATACAGATTTCGACAACTTAAACTTTATTTTATAAACTATGAGAACAAGTCGATTTGAAATAAAAAGACTGAACATTTTTAGTGCACTGACTGACTTTTTCATTCACTAATAATCACAGGACACAATTACAGACCAAAATAAAAAAGATGGACTAAATAGAAGATAAAGGAAAAACAAAAAAAAGAAAAATATTTATGGATTAGGAGTATAAAGTATAAAGTAAAATAAATGGAAATAAAAAGTAGAAAAATCTCAATATTTTATTGTAAGTAGAAATTATTGAATTGATGTTAAAATAAATGTGAAATGTGTAGATTTGTGCCCCTCACTAGTTATGAGTTATTACATATATATATAGATATAGATTTTTTCTTTTTGTCATATTTAATGAGTTTATTCTGCAGTGGACCCCTATTGGTCCCTGAACCCCAGCTTAAGAACCATGTGGCCTAGACAGTAGTTAGTAATGTCTCTGCTCCTTTTTAGATACTCGGCTTTGGGCTTCATCTCGTGGTGAACTGGAATGTCTGGAGCGTTTCCGTGTCATCAGTGTGTCTCTCCGGGCACGGAGCTCTGCGCGCAGCACCATCTCCGCCTGAAGTACTGAAGACTCCTGAGGAGGCTCCATCTCTGCCGCCTCGTTCCTGTCAGACACCTAATGTAAACTTAAACCGGCAGGTTCGGCTATGAAGTCTGAGCAAAGCTGTGTGGGGACACCGGCGACTCTCCGGGTCAAAGATCTGCTCCAAAAACTGGCGCACGGAGAAGAAGATGCCCCGGAGAGGGAAGGCGAAGGAAAATACGTCGATTTGGATTTGGCCGTGAACACAGGAGGAGGAAAACCGGAGAAAGACTGTGGCTTTGGTGAAAGAAACCAAATGTCTGCCCTCATTAACAACAGCGGCTGCGGAGCTCCGCACGCAACGAAACCAAACCATGAGTTGGCGATTAACACCAAGACTGAAACTAAGCAGGAAGAAGATCCCGGAGTTGGGAAATATACAGAACAAGTCAAAGACGATCCCTCTGATCAGGTTCCGCCATCAAAGTCACTGGATTGCCTCAAATCAGAGGACAAAGGCGAGCGCGTCATAACGCAGCCCGAGGTGGCCAAAGAGGAAAACACGCCACCAGATGAGGAAGCGCACCGTGGTAATTACTGGAGCGGGAGAAGTGAGTCGGAGGATTATGAGGATGATGATGATGATGTGAGTTTGGTGCTTTCAGACGAATGTGACCCGTGCGTAACGGAGGACGAGTCCCATTACATTACCACGCACGAGATCCAGCTCTCGGAGCTTTCTGATCATGAGGGGGACTACGACCTCGGAGCGGGCTCCTCCACGAGCTGGGACGTTGAGGATGACAACCAGGTGTACTCTTTTGTCGATTACGCTTCTTTTGACGGTGATGGAGCGGCGGGGGAGAGGGGGGACGGCCGCCAGCCTCGCTCCCAGGGCGCAGCAGCAGTCAGCACTCTGCTTGAAAGTGATCTGTGCGACGGGGCCAAATTCACCAGCTCAGATGAGAGTGTGTCAAAGCCACAGCAGCAGCAGTGTAGTGGCAACAGTGCGGGACAGATCCACCTGTCAATCAGAACCACTTCTCGAGCTATAAATGACCCTAGCAACGTCCAAGAACAGGGAAATATTCTTTATCATGCCAGGCGCTCCGGGGAGATGAGTCGTTATGTGCTTAGGGGAGTTGATGGGAAGGCAGAGACGTTGTGTGACAGGGCAAAGTGCTTCATAGCCGCGCCCGGACGCTTGCACTTTGGCCGCAAATTGAGGGGAAAGGAGGTCACCGGGTATTCAAGCGGTGCGTCCAGCGCTGTCAGCGAGCTTGACGACGCTGACAAGGAGGTGCGCAACCTGACAGCCAAAGCCTTCAAGAGCCTGGCTTATCCTTACTTTGATGCCATTAATTTCAGTACCTCCAGTGAGTCCTCTGCATCAGAGCATGGGCTAGGGATAAACAGGTGGTCCACGTTTGTCGACCTGAAATATGGCAACATGAATATGTCACAGGGGCTGGACACAAGTGTTGCCTCGCATCAAAACTCATTTGCCAAAAATGTAGACAACAGAGGTTATAAGGGGATTGCACTGGCAGGCATCAAACCGCCCACCAGCAAGATCTTCACCCTGAACGCAAATCCCCACAGCGCATCTTCATCTACGAAGAAGATAGAGCTGATGGGGGAGTTCAGTCAGGGCCACAGTGGAGTGATCAGACTCACAGAGACCCTGAATTTTCGTTGCAATGTCAAATCGGGAATGTCTGAGGGAGAAAGGCGCACTAACTTTGCACAAAACGCAGCAGGATCACGTTCCACAGATGAAGTTACCAACAGTTTGCCACGCGGACCGAGGAGAGCGGCCAGCCAGCCGCCCTCTAAAACCATGGAGGACACACACAAAAAAGCCATATTCGCCTCGAGCCTGATCAAAAATGTGATTTCTAAGAAGATGCAATTCGAGCAGGAGCGCAAGATGGAAAGAGGGGAGATCAGTGAGCCGCATCAGACGCCGTCCCCGTGCTTTGTGCACCAGGACAGCGACAGCCACAGAGTCAAGGGCAGCAGGGAGCTGCACAGACAGAGCTCCAAGTTTTCCGAGTGCAGCTCTGACTACACCATAATGTGTGTGGATGAGTTAGGGGACATAGTGGACAGCGGCTCAAGTGATATCAAGAGCGACTCTCGGAGGCAAGACGCGGTCCCTCCAGCACCAGAAACCAGTTTGGAGCCGGTAAATGAAGCCGCAATCGATACTAAAAAAGGCGCATTGGAAGCGTCCAAAAGCACTCTGCTTCGCAGCCAAAATAGCGCGTTCAGATGCTGGAAGGACGAGGAGCTAGAGTTTCAAAAGGATCATAAAACCGATCAAACTACAGAGGAGAAGTCGCTTTCAGCTGACGACAAAGAGGCCGAGGGGGACCCGTACTCGTCGTGCAGCGGCAAACTGACGAAAATGTCACATTTGTTTGTGCCAAGTATCCAACTGCTGTCCAGTGACGGAGAAGTCGGACAGCAGCTGCAGAACAGGAATTATTCTCCGTGTGGGGACGGAGGAGGAATTAAACTGCGCTCTGACAACACTTTATACATCGCAGACTCCAGGAGTGTGGCTACGTCGAAATCTCCGGAGATTAAAATTAATTTAAGGAGCGTCAGGAACAATAAGACGGAGCCTTTCGGCGTCTCCAAACTGCGCGCTCCTAATATAGGTTGTAACGCAGCCAGCCTCATCAGGACGGATGACTTCAAATGCCAAGCGCTGGCTGCGGCTTTGAAGGGTGAGTCTTCTGATAAAGTGCCTCATTTCATGGTTCGAGACATCAGAGATAACAAAGGAAAGCTGCAGACGCCCATACACCAAGTGAGAGACGTGCGTAAACTGGTTAAAAGTTCCTATCACTTTGTTTCTTTGGATAACAACGAAAATAAATCCAACTTTACCTCCGCCGACAGCCACTCAGAGCCAAAGAGGCAAATGCAATATCGAAACCCAAATTCTGTGTCTCCTATAGTGATTAAATGTCAGTCTGTGAATACAAACAGTAACGGAAAACAATCTGGAAATCTTCCTGAGCCGTTTGACAACGACAGATCGTCTCCAGAGGGCGCTAAAAGTGTTCCACTACAAAAGGCAGCAGGGAGAGCACCCATAGGTAACTCAAGCACAGAGGGAGACACTGGACTGAGAAGTGAGGGCAGAGTAGCTTTAAAAAGGCAGGAAAAAATACCAGATATCACAGAAAAGAAACCTGAACCAAAAATGGCCAACCAGGGTGCTTTGGAAAAACTCCAGGCTGCTGTGAAAACCATGGAGCAGCTCTATGTGTTTGAACGAAATGAATGGAAAAGGAAAAATGAGCCTCAGCCAATGACAGATAGCCACGTGCTTTCAATGATAGCCAGAGAGGAGCATGGAGGGCCTGAGGAGGAAGCAGTCAGAGGGTCCAATGTGGACAAGACGCCACCAGCAGTAGCGGCATCCCCTGGCACTGATAACCTGCTGAGGCGAGAGGACAAACTCTTCCAGACTGCCGGCAGCCGTGATGAAAGGCTGGTTTCTAAGTCAGTTCAAGCCTCCAGCACCGCAGGGAGCAAGAATATGTTCAGCCTCAGCTCCAGCCTCAAGGCCTCCTCAACCGCAAAGACGCCTCAGTCAAACACTGTCACACAAACACCTTTCAGCACCAAAAGCTTTGTCCCCAAGTCTTCAAAATTGCCCACATCCTTAAAAGTCAGCCAGACGAAGCTGAGTGGACATGATGGAGTTGAATCAAAGGATACAGAGAGGTCCATTCAGGAGCTCCTGAGCACCTCAATGGACAACGAGAACTACCTGACCATTCCGGTCAAGTCTCACACCAACAGCCAACAAGCCACCTCTGCTGATAAAACATCTGTGTACACGTTTACTACCCAGACGCAACCAACAACATCTTCAGGACACTTGGGATCCAGCTCCAAGGAACAGGAAGACTGCAACCAGTCCCCTAAACGCTCCAGCATTGTGATGGAGACACGCACACCAGAGATCCCTTCAGCTACAATCTACCACTCAATGCCAATGGGCATGTGCACCAATCAGCCTCAGATGTATTGTTTCTCCCCAGCAATCACCCCTGCGCCCACTATGGACCCCTTCCAGGCTACTCAGAGGAAGATGCTCCTAGATCCCACCACTGGAAACTACTACCTGGTGGACACTCCTGTGCAGCCGGCCACCAAGCGTCTCTTTGACCCTGAAACAGGCCAGTATGTGGATGTGCCCATGCCGCAGCCTCCTATGACCCCAGTTCCCATGCCTATCTCACCTTTGGCCCTCAGTCCAGGAGCGTATGGACACACCTACATGATCTACCCAGGCTTCATGCCGACGCCATCCGTGATCCCAGCCCGGACGATGGTGCAGTCGCAGATGTCGATGCAGTCAGAGGCGGAGATCGTGGAGAAAGCTTCATCACAGCAGACTGAGGGCATGTACATGGAGAGTCCCTGTTACATGGCCACTGGAAAGTCTCCCCAGGCGGCCTCTGGGGCTCAACAGCAGGCCACCACCAGCAGGCCATCGCAGGGCTTCACCAACGTCAAGCAGCCGGTCATCAGCATCACCTCCCAGCAAGGTCCCCGGATCATCGCCCCGCCCTCGTTTGATGGGACCACCATGAGCTTTGTGGTGGAGCACAGGTGAACGGCAGCTTCCCTAGACAGGTGAGTAGTTCTGACCTTATTCATACACAGTATCAGGTTTAAATGGATGTAAGTGAACCTGTACAAAACAGTGTTAATTCTATTAGAAGCATAGGTAATCTTCTCTTCCAATATAATGTTTCTTGAAAAATGAATCTTTGGTGGAAAGATAATACACACACAGGCTGAATCAGAATCAAATTCAGTTAATGTAACGCATAGAGTTTGTAGAGGCTCCTCCAGGCCTTGTTGCTAAGGCTAGCAGCAGTGAGGTTCTGGTCCTGATGGGCCAGAACCTCCTGCCAGAGGGGAGTGAAACAGTGGAGGGATCAGCCACAATCTTTCCTGCACATGTCCAGGACTCTGAGGTGATGGAAGATTGCAGCCAATCACCTTCTGTGGGTCACCAGACGATCTCCTCTGTTATTTCATTGAGATTTGGGTGATAAATTAAATCCAAAAACCTGAATAGAATACACAAGTAGAGAAACATTTGCAGATGTTTCCACAAAAATGCACTGCATTTTACAAAAAGGATACAAAAGGAGAAGTTGTAGGTGGGTTTTAAAGAGGGTTAGCTTTTGGCATAGATGGATAGCAGGAGCCTCAGTCCTAAAGACTGCTCTAAAGTATTTTGTCTGGATAGGAACTGTGACTCAATCTGTATCTGTAATCTGTGGGAAAAACATCAGTATACAGGGTTAGACTTTGTAGTCGGTAGCACACATTTGATGACTCTGAAGCTTGTACATCAGTGTGATATGTTAGGAAAAAGAGGAGTGCAACTCTTACAAGGCAATTAAGAATGTCAATAAAAGAGGTGTCAATTAGCTCAGTTGGTAGAGCATCCGCCCCATGTACAAAGCCTTGTCGCGGCAGCCCACGGTTTGAATCCTTTTCCTTGCCACTGATGCCAAATACTAGGTCATGGTGGGACTTGTCTCTGTAAATGCATTTATACTTAAATACTTAAATCACTTTGTTTTCTTCTTTATAAATTAATCCTATATAAATGGATTATTATAATAGAGCTGCAGTGCATACAGCATTCATTATAAAGAGAGTAAAAAGAGTTTGAGAGTTCAGTGGTGTAAAAACCATCAGCACTGAACTACAGTGTAACAGAGTGATCTGGTCAGATGAGTCATCCTTCACTGGATTCAGACAAGTGCATGTGTGGTGACACCAAGAGAATGCTACAGGTTTAAATGCTGGACCCCTACCAGTGACAGGATCTTGCTGTGGGGGCCATTTTGCTAACATGATTCAGGATCAGGATCATTGCCCCAACTATAGTATCTGAGGGGTCACTGAATGGTTTGAAAATTATGTGAATCAGATGCTTCAGTCATCACATCTTTAGTCAGTTGAACATCTATGGGAGATTTTGGTCCACCGTCATTAAAAGACCAAAATGAGGGAATAATATATTTTAGAAGAAAGCCGTAGAGTTCCATTGCCAAGGTACAATGAAGCTGTGCTGGCAGCACATAGTGGTCCAACACCTTACCAAGACACTTTAGTTGGATCTTCCTTTAATGTGTCACCCATCTGTATTTCTGCACTACAAACACACCTCCATGTTTCACTTTTGCTTTGATGTCACACAAGAATGAAACGTCGTTAACCTAAGTACATATCTGACTGATCAGGTTCTCCTTCCAGTCTGTCAACCTGTCCATGTTAGCTAAAATTCTCTGGTTAGCATCAAGTGCCATTCTGCTGTGACCCTTAGGCAGAAGAAGTCTGCTCCCATGTGCTCATTTACCTTTCTAATTATAATACTTTAATACTAGTTCAAGATCAAAATTGCAATGTGGCACTATGGAAACAAAGTGATCAAAATTAAATAAAAAATAAATAAATTAAATTAATACATTAGACATCATGAAACAAAAATAATCACATGAATAAACAAAGACAAATAAATAACATAGCTATGAGACTGTGAAGTAATCTAATCCTCATTAATGGTCATTATTATGACATTGTATTCCAACCTGCTGATTTTCAACTTTGATCATAGCAAAGTTATAAAGGCCAATCTGTATGGAGACCTAAAATGTTTAAAATGATATAAATAAATGCAACAATTAGTTTCATATGAAAAATAGTAAAATCAACAAATGAATGAATCAATCTTCATTATTCTGCCCTATTTATCTTTTTGATCTTATGAAAATCTTTTAAGAAAAGATGCATTATTAAATAAATCTCTAATTCACTTTTGGACACTTTGATACAAAAACATATTTGTGTAATTGATTTTAAATTAGGTCAGCTGGTCTTTATTTTCCTGAGAATATTATGAATTAAAAGTGCTTAAAAAACATGATTTTTTAAAAATGAACTGGTTTTGAGAAAAGAAATAACATTTCAACAGCAAACTGAGTTTTAAACATTTTCCATGTTATTTTACAATTTCAGATTAATATAATTGATTTCATGTAATTTTTATCCAAAATGTCTTATTTATTTGTGTCTCCACAGAGGCCTCTATTGAACCTCACTTTCCATCTGACAGTTCTACACCAAGGACAACTTCATCACAGTTGTCACACATAGTATTTTCTAGTGTCATGTTCGTTAGCATTAAACATTCAACCAATCATGTATTACGATTTAACATCAAGAGTATGCATCAAGAGGGGATATGACTGTAAAATTTGCAACCGTGCACCTCAGCAGGCGCTAGCACTCACAATCTAGTGTGTGAATTGTGATATCACAGGCAAGATGCAGAGGATTATACTGATATAAGATTCTTCATGGGCGAGGTGTTTGAATGTGTCTGTGCCGTGGTGGATATAGTGTGAGCTGGAGTAAAAGGTCAGGCGATGGCAGGCATTTGTTATGTGTATACACGGACTGCTTCAGCTGCTGCTGGACGTCAAGACGCTGGTTGGCAGGTCCGAGTCGCAGCAGGGTCAGTCGGCTTTTTATAGGACCCGTCATTTAAAGACAGAGAGAGTGAGAAGCCAGGTTCACATGGCCACTGATCAGCAATTACATAAACACAACATGCAATGTAGCAGCAGGTCACCTCAGCTGCAATGTGGGTGAACTTTGGGAGTTCCCCTTTCATCTGAGAATGAGACCCACATACTGGAGGGCTCAGATATGTTTATAAAGTAAACAGATAGTCTGCAGTCTCGTAGTCAAGAGGTTGGAGAGATGGGCTTTTCAGGGGAAGAGACTTGAATCCTACATGCAAACTTGTGTGTGAGGAAAATCAATGAACAATTATCAACTAATATCTTGCGTGTGGAATGAACTCTCTCATTGGTGGCATTCAGGGACCAGCAGAGGTCTTCAAAGGGTGCCACAGTACAATTAGGTCAACCTTGATTTTGCTGTAATTTGATGACCATGCTACAACATCTGCTGCTGCTTTTAAAAATACAAACTGTTGAAACCAAAGGAAGCTCCCAGAGAACATGTGGCTAGTTTTGTGATATTTACTGTGCAGGTCTTTCTCTTAAAGTGTAAAGTAAGAATAAAAAGTCAAGCAGCCATTTTGAAGCCACATTTTACTAATATATTATTCAAAGTCTTTTCACATGTTTTAGGCAACTATTTTCATATTAAATATCAACATATTTAATGTGTTCTCAGAATTTCCTTACACAGACTTTAAATGACTAAATATATGGAAGTCCATTAATGTTGAAACTGTTGGCACAGTGATTAATCCGTAGGGTCAAAAAAGAGACTCCCATGGCTGAAATACATAGGACATGGACGTGATGCAGCCATAGATTGTATAAAACATGGATGTAGTCTTTGTGACATCACCCACAGGTTTCTGAAGAACTCTTGTGAAGCTCAGTGTGGTGCACACTGTTTTCACCCCTTCATCATTGCACTTGTCAACATAAAATATTCATCTGTCTGTCAAGATCAAAATGGTCTTGTCTACCTGAAAACATTTTAATTAAGAGCAATCTTATCTTGAGGCTTCATTTCTGAAATCTGTTAAAGACAGATCAGAAAATCATGACTGCCATGATAAATATTCAATCCAGACGATGCAATTGGTCATGAAGTATCAGTAGGTAGCCACACCTTCTTCATCAAAACATTCCTTTTATTTTCCCATTTGTAGTCTGCCATGCACACCCATTGTCTGTACAGTTGGGTTAATGGAAACTGGACTGAAACATATTGTCCCAGAGATGTTCTATTGGATTTAGGTCAGGCAAGCGTGGGGGCCAGCCAATGGCATCAATTCCTTCATCCTCTAGGAACAAGGATTTCATTGCGATACCTAATAGCAGTCAGGGTGCCTTTCTCTAACCTGTAGAGGTCTGTGCGTCATTCCAGGGATATGCTTCCACCTCCAAACCGGTCATGCTGAATGATGTTGCAGGCAGTATAACGTTCTCCATGATGTCTCCAGACCCTTTCATGTCTGTCACATGTGCTCAAGTTGATTCTGCTCTCATCTGTGAACCGACGGGGCGCCAGTGGTGGTCCTGCCAATTCGAGTTTTATGGCAAATGCCAATCGAGCTCCACAGTGCCGGGCAGTAAGCACAGGGCCCACTAGAGAACGTTGAGCCCTCAGGCCAACCCTTTTGAAGACTGTTCCTGATTGTTTGGTCAGAGACATTCACACCAGTGGCCTCCTGTAGGTCATTTTGTAGGGCTCTGGCAGTGCTCATTCTGTTCCTCTTTGCACAAAGGAGCAGATACCGATCCTACTGATGGGTTAAGGACCTTCTATGGCCCTGTCCAGCTCTCCCAGAGTAACTGCCTGTCTCCCAGCTGTCTGCCGCTGGTGGACTAGAACAGAGGGGCGAGTTCATATATAACCATACAGTGGGACTTCACAAAGAGATTTCCCAAGCTGGCAGCCCATCTAGACAGTTGAGTAGTGGTCTCCAGTGAGTATAGAACCTGTCAGATGACCCTCTAAGTGAGAATTTGATCGTCTTTCAGAACACCTAAAATGAACACCTAAAATGTCATGTAGCCAGACTTTGATTGATGGTGGTTGAGGAGACTTCCATAATAAAAGAATTCTCTTGCAAACAATAAGTAAACCAAGATATTATCTTATGCATGTTGGCTGCCCAATAGTAGTCAATTACATAACAATGAAAGTTAAAGGAGTGATTCCTAATAATTTTAGTTAAGGAAGCATATATAAACTGAATACAATCTGAATCCAAATAAGGCTTAAACCAGGTCAGTGTGGTTCCTTTAATGCCAATTAGATGTTTGAATCTGGATAAGAGGAACAAAATGTTTCAACATTTCACTGACTGAATAAGTGTATTTACTGTTAATGTTGTGTTCTGAAGAACTTAATGTGTGTTTTGTTCTCTTGGTTCCCAGCTGGGCTGAGCTCTGAATTGATGCTGGACCGCTCTGGGTTTCGGTCTCTTCATCGTGCTATGTCTGTGTATTTTACTGGATTAAAGTGACGGATCAGGCCCTTATATGAAAGAAGGATCATTTACATCTCTCATCTTTCACCTCTTCTAACTTGTACAGGATGTGTATGAAGTCTGTATTTCTTGCTTTGTTTAGTAACATCACATTGTCAAACTTAGCCAAACTAACATAAACTGTGCAGGGGTTAATTTTGGAAATAGTTTATTTTTATGATTATATGTACCCAAATATCTACATTTAATTACCATCTGTTCTGTGTTGGATTTTATGCAGTGTCACACTAAAAGTTGACAGTCACCACCATGTGTTTAGTTCTTTAATGATGGTGTATTCATTAACATATTAATGTGTGTGTTTTACAATGGTAGACATCCTAGAGATCTCTCATCATGCACAGATTTAACAGAATATTCACTTCATTTTTTAACATGCTCATTCAATTAGAATCTTTTCATCTTCATAAAGACATGAAGTCAGTTTGTGTTGTGTTGAGATCAGGTTTGTAAGATTGAATTCAAAAATAAAAATCTGATTTCAGTGTTTAAAGGGCAGTGCAGCTAAAGGATGCTATCTACTGTAAGAGGCAGTGCAAAGAGGGACCTCTAGGATAACTCACCTGTGTGACCTGCAGACTGATGTGATGTTTGACATGTATTTTTATGTGTATCACTGGTTCCATCAGTCATTCTTTTGATGCTGACTCATTGTTTTGTAATACACAGTGGATCTGCTGGCCAGGCCATTCTTCTTTCATTTTGAATCCCATGTTACAAATGTATTACTTAAATGTTTTTTATGTGAGGAAACTAGAAAGTCCAGTCCAACATGAAGAATTCTTTTAGAATAACTGCTGTTGTAAAAAAAAAAAAAAAAATACATTTGTGAAAAGATCATAGAACATGTTATTAGAAGAATAAGAAGCAGAAGGTGTTCATGTTTACACTCAGGATAGCACGCATGGATTATAAAGGTTGTGTTGGTATTTTAGTTTGACCTAAAGGAAAGTCAGTTTTGTGCCTTCTGAGCTGCTGTAATGTAGAAAACACTAGGCTGTGGTCATGCAGTCGATAGCTTATTATAATTGACTATGTTAAACATTTAGACTGGACAAGTCTGACTTTAAGGCTCAGTTCAACCAAATCACAAAAAACAATCTCACATGCTTGACTTAAGAGAGAGATAGAGTGTTATCCCATAGATTACTAAACTGAGTGAACACATCAATAATCTGAGGTCAATGCAATGAAGGACCCTTTAAACTGACTTTGAAATCCGACATTGTCTGATTTTTGTCTGAGTGCCTCTCACTTCCTGTATACTAACCGCCAAAATAAAACATGAATACTATTTACTACTATATAATACTATAATAATATAATGATACTACACTATTTATTTACTATATGGTTTATAACAGGGACGAGCAATACAAGTAAAAAGTAACATCACAATATTAAACATGTTTTAAAAGCATTTTTTTTGTTATGTATATCTGAAGGATTGACAAATAATCGGTTTAATCCACTTCAATGTGCACTTTTCTTTTAATCACATGTTGATGGTTGGTCCCACTGAAGAGGTTTAGTCTTTTGATCCAGACAGATCCTCCTTTTTTATTTCTGTGCATTAGAGGAGGTACAGCTTGTTGTGTGAAATGTGATTCTGTATTAGTGTAAATAGTCTTTTCACAGGGCTCAAATGAAGCCTGATGAAGCATCACTGACTGATTCTGGGATAGTTCAAAGCCTCGAGCAAGGACACTCAAATAGGGTGGAGTTATGAAACCACCCTGCTGCTATAGAACTCTGAATGTAGTGGACAGACGGTGAACTGTAAACTCTGAGAAGATAAAAGAAAGTGGATTTGTCTTGAAGAGAAAAGCTGAGGATGTTTGTGACTTTTGGATTGAAGGGACTCCTTTATGCTAGAGTATGATGACCGCACAGCAGGAACAGGTGGGTTCAGACAGACAGACAGGAAGAGATGAGACAATGAAGAATCTGAAGGTTCACGCTCAAATGAAGGCTTTTTAACTATGGTGTGTTTTACAGGTCAAATGTACAGCGTCAGTTTGAAATGATTTCACAAATACCGCAAGAGCTGTTTCATCAGATGCTGATGTTGAATGTGTGCATTGTGTAAATGTAATAAATATGAAAGCCTTTTGCAGACCTCTGCTATGTTTTTCACTTGCTGGTGTTGATACATGATCTATACAGAATGAACCACAGCACTGCTTCTGCTAAATAACAAATGGACCAAACTGTCACTTCCATCTTACCTTCAAACATTTTATATTTCCATTCCATCTTGTACAGAAACAGTCATGTTTGAAAACATCACATACAAACAGACTGGACGTATGAATTGTCTGGTTATGTTTAATGTTTAATGCTCAGTCAGTTGAGCCTTCAACGTTTGGAGTGGCACATTTGAAGACCAGCAATCATATACAGCATCAGGTAAGTTCTTCCAGCAGCAGATGCAGTGCTGGTAGGATCTGTATGAAGCTGTGAACACTTACCTGGCTTACTTGATAAATAATTGTTGGTTCTTGTGTAGTTTTTCTTTTTGTTGGTGTGCGCCTCCACTAGTACTCCACCTACTGACTCACTGAGATAATGGGTCATTGATATAAACAGCCTCCTGAACTCACTAGTATCTTCAGTAGGCCCCTATAGCCCATAAAACACCTATTAAATAGACTTTTAACAGTCAGGTCAGGTTAATGAATCTTGTCAAATGAAGAAAAGATCCACATCTAGAGTGTGTTCTTAGAGCAGATTGTTCTAGAGTTGATTGTTCTATATTTCAAACCTGTCACACCCCTCTACAGTCAGTCTAAAAACAGCACAGAACTGAAAAGAGTAGTCTGTTAACAAACTGTGTGAATGTACTCCTTACTGGGTCCATTCCTGGCTAGTAGTTTAATCAGATGGGCAGCTGATCTCTGGTACACCTTGTCCTTTACTTGAACGTTAGCCAATCGAACGCTGCCGTCTGTGCTGTGATGGACATCCTTCATCTTGTCTACTGGCCAAAGGAATCAGGGGAGATGGTGGTGGACGATCATGACCATATCGTCCAGAGTAACGTTCATGACACTGCAGGTAATCTTTTTACTTAAAACAATAAAATGTTTTTTTTTTTTAAAAAAAAAAAAAGGTGGTATAGAGAGAGAGATTCACCATTAGAGCAGAGCAGTGCTTTGGAATGTAACACTGTGGAATGTAACACACACCAGTCAGTACAGTTCACAGTTTAGTGATCACAAGACATGTCCTGACAAACCACCCACGCTCTGATCAAGATATAAACCAGCAAACACAGTTTGTTGTCACTTTGTCTAGACACACACTGACAGACAACAGAGTTTACAACAAAAAATCTATAACTTCCACTCTGAGAACAAATGTACGGGAGTTACTGGGAAGGCTGGAACACTGCTTCTCTTTAGAGGACTCAAAGCTAAATCAATTCAAAGAGAAACCAAAATGAGAGCAATTCTTTGGAACTCACTCCTTGTCATATATGTTTATTCAAAAACTTGTCCTGACTCCACTCTGTGAATATCAAGATATGAACAAGGAAACAGTTCATCTGCTGACAGACACAGACGCAGGCACACACACCGAGAGACAGATGACAGGATACAAAGCTCACAACTTCCACTCACAGAGAAGAAATAAGGAGATTACTGGGAATACTGGAATACTGAATAAGACATTTATGGAACTTTCTAGAAGCTCAACTGGCTGATTTCCTGTCTGAAGAACCTGCTGAGTTTTCAGCCTCGCTCAGAAATGTCTGCTCAGGTTTGTCAAGCAGAGATGGATTTCTCTTGTCCAATCTGTCGTAACGTCTTCACAGATCCTGTCTTGTTGTCATGTAGCCACAGCTTCTGTAAAGACTGTGTGCAGAGATGGTGGGCAGAAAAACTGATTCATGAATGTCCAGTTTGTAAAAGAAGATCTTCAAGAAGTGACCCACCCTGTAACTTGGCGTTAAAGAACCTGTGTGAAGCCTTCTTACTTTCACAACTTTCTGTAGAAGAGAAAGCTTCTGAGGCTCTCTGCAGTCTGCACTCAGAGAAACTAAAGCTCTTCTGTCTGGACCACGAGCAGCCAGTGTGTGTCATCCATCAAGACTCAAAATCACACACCAACCACAGATTCAGACCCATCGATGAAGCTGCAGAGGATTACAAGAAGGTCCTCATGAAATCCCTGAAGCCCTTACAGGAGAAACTGGAGACCTTTAATCAAGCTAAAGTGAACTGGGATCAAACAGCAGAACACATTAAGGAGCAGACTCTACACACTGAGATGCAGATTAAGGATGAGTTTAAGAAGCTTCACCAGTTTCTAGAAGAAGAAGAGAAGGCCAGGATGGCTGCACTGAGGAAGGAAGAGGAACAGAAGAGTTCCATGTTGAAGCAGAGGATCGTAGCTCTGAACAGAGAGATAGCAGCTCTTTCAGACACTGTCAGGGCCACAGAGACAGAGCTGAGAGCTGGAAGTGTCTCATTCCTGCAGAACTACAAGGCTGCAGTGAAAAGAGTCCAGCAGCGCCCCCTGCTGGATGATCCACAGCTGCCCTCAGGAGCTCTGATAGATGTGGTAAAACACCTGGGCAACCTGACCTTCAACATCTGGAACAAAATGAAGGAGATGGTTACATATTCTCCTGTGATTCTGGATCCAAACACTGCAGAATCTCACCTCTTTGTGTCTGAAGATCTGAAAAGCGTGAGATTACAACAGATAGAGAGACAGCTTCCAGAAAACCCAGAAAGATTTGAGCTCTATGCCACAGTCCTGGGATCTGAGGGCTTTGACTCTGGGACTCACAGCTGGGAGGTTGAAGTTAATAATCAGGCCGACTGGTCATTGGGTGTGACAAAAGAATCTGTCCCACGGAAAGGAGAGATTCTGGGTGGGTACTGGATGATGGGCTTCTGCAATGGTGAATACAAAGCATACTCTCCATCACTTATTTATACAATTCTCTGTGTGAAGAAACCACTCCAGAGGATCAGAGTTCATCTGGACTGGAACAGAGGAAAGCTGTCATTCACTGATCTGGATACTAACACAAACCTTTACACCTTCTCACACATTTTCACTGAGAGGCTGTATCCATTCATCGACACTTTAAATACAGTGCCAATAAGGATATCATCAGTGAAAGTGGCTGCACAGTTTGAGATGTAGGATGATAATGGTGACATGTATCAGATTAACACACTTAACCCACATCATGAACAAAAGCCTTACCTTCATCCTGTGAACATTCTTCTCCACCAGACACTCTGTCACTTTAGTGAATGGTGGGCAGCTAGCAATAATTTCATCATACCTGTTGGCAGACGTCACTTCCTACGTGACAGCCCAGCCCAACGGTGATTTTCACCTGGTTACCTCATGAACATGTATGTTTTTTTTAAGCGTATAAGTGTGTGTTGTGTTTCACACAATAAACAAGTTGGTTTGCCTGTCTACAAATAAAGACAAGAACTTTTATTTCTCCCAAAATATAATATGAGGCTGAACTTGGTGGCCGTGGGGCCCTTTGCAGCTGCATAGTCCGCATATAGCAAGAAATGGCTCTGCTTGTGCTTGGTCATGGTGGAACTGTTGGTCTCTGTAAATAATATTATGAAGAGTACGGTCTAGACCTGCTCTGTATGGAAAGTATCATGAGATAACCTTTGTTATGATTAATAAATATATTTATTATATTATAATATTACATTATTATAATAATATATTTATATATTATTTATATATATATAAATAAAACTGAATTGTACATCTTCTTCTAAACCATTAAATGTT
Source organism: Nibea coibor (assembly GCA_023373845.1). Classification (NCBI taxonomy): domain Eukaryota; kingdom Metazoa; phylum Chordata; class Actinopteri; family Sciaenidae; genus Nibea; species Nibea coibor. The sequence continues at coordinate 16,890,590 of CM041729.1, forward strand.
CTGTATAACATGGCTGCTCTGTGTTATACTGTATAGGTCCAAAACTTCCATCACTGTATTCTTGTTGTGAATGAATTGACCCTGTGATACAGTCTCTTATTTGTAAATATTTTCAAACGTTATCTTTATATTCCAGATCATATTTTTGCATAATATCAGAAAACGATATGAACACCCCATCCACGCACAGGTCACTTATTTTGCATATCCCTATTATAAGCCAAGGCTGACAGGTGTGAAATTCGACAGATCTGAGGTATCTCTGTCCATTTAGACTGTCCCCCGGCAGTCTAGTCCTATGGCAGCATAACTAAGGGATGACCTGGGCCAGCCCTAACTATAAGCTCTATCAAAAAGGAAAGTCTTAAGCCTACTCTTAAAAGTCTTGACCATATCTGCCTCCTGAACCCAGGAATTTAGTTTGTTCCACAGAAGAGGAGCTTGATAGTTGAAATCTCTGGCTCCCAATCTACTTTTGGAAACTATAGGAACTGCAAGGAGCACAGCATTCTGAGAGCACATTGTTCTAGATAGGTAGTAAGGTACTATGAGTTCTTTTAGATGTGATAATGCCTGTATATGAAGAGCTTTGTAAGTAAAGAGAAGAATTTTAATTTATGTATTTATTATATTATATTATATTTATTATTTAATTAATTCTATTCTAGATTTAACAGGTAGCCAGTGCAAGGAAGCCAAAATGGGAGAGATGTGATCTCTGATCTTGGTTCCTGTCAGAACGCGTGCAGCAGCATTCTGAATTAGCTGCAAAGTCCTAAGAGACTTATTGGGGCATCCTGATAACAAAGAGTTACAATAGCCCAGCCTAGAAGTAACAAATGCATGGACTAGTTCCATCTGCTTGAGACACAATGAGTATGATTTTGGCAATGTTGCGTAAGTGGAAGAATGCAGTCCTCGAAATTTGTTTCATGTGGACATTAAAGGACAAATCCTGATCAAAAACAACTCCAAGATTCTTTACAGTGGAGCTGGAGGTCAGGGTGATCCCATCTAAAGTAACTAAGTCTCCAGAAAGAGACTTTCTGAGGTGTTTGGGTCCAATTACAAGGACTTCAGTTTTGTCTGAAGTCAACATCAGAAATTTGTAGGTCATCCAACTTTTTATATCCTTAAGGCACGCTTGGGGTTTAGCTAACTGATTGGTGTCATCAGGCTTGATTGATAAATATAATTGGGTGTCTTCAGCATAACAATGAAAATTAATGGAGTGATTCCTAATAATGTTTCCTAGAGGAAGCATACATAAACTGAATAGAAGTGATCCTAGTACAGAACCTTGTGTGACTCCATGACAAACTTTGGTATGCATGGAGGATTCATCACTGACGTGAACAGAGATCGATCTAAAAAATAACTTAAACCAGCTCAGGGCAGTTCCTTTGATGCCAATTTGATGTTCCAGTCTCTGTAAAAGAATTTGATGGTCTATGGTGTCAAATGCAGCACTAAGATCTAACAGGACGAGTACAGAGATGAGTCCTTTGTCTGATGCCATTAGGAGGTCATTTGTAACTTTGACTAGTGCGGTCTCTGTGCTATGATGCACTCTAAATCCTGACTGAAAATCAAATGAACTGTTCTTATGGAGAAAGTCACACAGGTGATTGGCTACTGCTTTCTCAAGTATCTTAGAGAGAAAGGGAAGGTTTGATATCGTTCTGTAATTGACTAAAACCTCTGGATCTAGAGTGGGCTTTTTAAGAAGAGGTTTAATTACAGCTACTTTAAAGGACTGTGGTACATATCCTGATAATAAAGACAGGTTAATCATATCCAATAAAGAAGGGCTAACTAGAGATAAAACATCCTTGAACAGCCTGGTTGGGATGGGGTCTAAGAGACAGGTTGACGACTTAGATGAAGAAATTATTGAAGTTATTTGATGAATCAAATAACTTCATCACTGGAATGTTGTTGGAATGATCCTGTTGTCTCAATTTTCTTGCTGATGGTCTGCCATATTTTTCACCCCCTTCATAGAGGCATACTCAGGTTTTTTTTATCATATATATCATATATATATAATATAATTGATATTTCATATGACAAATTCTTTTGTATAGATTATTTTAACTTAGTATAACTTTCGCTGTTTTATTTTGCCTAAGTCAAAAGACATGAGCAGCCGGTGTGTGTGACTTTTTTTCAAGCTTTTCAAGATGGCAACTGCTTTAAAAAGAATGAGATCCATGATTCAGGACTCGCCCCCTGTTGCTAAATGATGAGGTTTACTATAATATAGGCTAGACTATAAATATTGCAGTTATTCATTAGTCGTTAGTCATTTTTGTTCAGTCCAGAATCTGTTGCTGTTATGAGTGAAAGGCTTTCTGTTAACTCCTTTCTGTCTTTTCAAACAATATTTCATCGACAGTTTTTGTCATTTTTTCAACATCACATGGTCCAATTAAAAATGTTATAACCATATTTTAATCAAACAGCTAATCTCACTTGAACATCATTTTAGTAATCATTTGACCGGTATTATAGCATGTCTGTTGTGCAGTGTCTAGAGGTTATCCACGGAGAAGTGGGGAGATGCACATGCCTCCTCATGATTATGTGGAGTTAGTTTGTTAGTCATGCTTTGTTGTTGACCAAGTTGAAGATTTAACCCATAAGAACCCATGGTGACACCAGTGTAACAAGCACATTGACTCTTCTGTATAAAGCTTTATGCCCCTTATTAAGCCCAATGTGACAACACAGATCTTTGGGAATAAAAAGTGTTATTCTGAAAAAAAAACTTGAAGAAATGTGTTCTATGTGGTCTACTTGGTCTGTGGTATAACCCACATAATTTTCCTTTAAGGATGAATGGGTCTGGATTCTTAGGGGTTAAAATTGCTGAAGTCACAAAGTGGACATGTTCAAAAATGCTCCTGAGTCATTTATGCCTCTTTGTTGTTTCTCAACATGAAAGAGTTCTAACATTTGTTTGTGGACTAGAACCACCTGAATGATAATTCTAGTATTAGTTCTAAAAATATGAAAACAAACACTGTACAATGTACACTGCATATTGTTACTTTTTGTTTTTACAGCATCCAGCTGAATTACAAGAGTAAGACATGTTACACGTGTTTCACAAAAGATTTTTAGACCGTTCCAATGTGAAATAATCCCATAAACATTAAAAATTCAGTTATTTTATTATGATTCTTTTTAAAAATCATAGTTAAAAAATACATCTACTGTATCCTGTACTGTACCTGAGTTACTGGGAATACTGAAATACTGCTACTTCCACTGGTTGCTTTAAGAGACTTTTAAAGGAGCGACGACTCAAAGCCAAAGCAACTTAAAGTGAAACCAAAATGAGAACAACACACCCCTTGCTCTACATCCGTTCAAAAACGCCCTGACTCCACCTACTCTCTGAATATTAAGACACAGGAAACACACACTGAGAGACAGACGACAGGACACAAAGCTCACAACTTCCACTGAGAGAGAAGAAATAAGGAGTAAGGGGAATACTGGAATACTGCAATACTGCTATTTCCACTGATCGCTGCCTGCACATCTCTGACAGAGACATTTAAAAGGTTTACGGATCTTTCTAGAGGCTCAACTGGCTGATTTCCGGTCTGAAGAACCTGCTGAGTTTTCAGCCTCGCTCAGAAATGTCTGCTCAGGTTTGTCAAGCAGAGATGGATTTCTCTTGTCCAATCTGTCGTAACGTCTTCACAGATCCTGTCTTGTTGTCATGTAGCCACAGCTTCTGTAAAGACTGTGTGCAGAGATGGTGGGCAGAAAAACTGATTCATGAATGTCCAGTTTGTAAAAGAAGATCTTCAAGAAGTGACCCACCCTGTAACTTGGCGTTAAAGAACCTGTGTGAAGCCTTCCTGCAGGAACTTTCTGTAGAAGAGAAACCTTCTGCAAAGTCTGAGGCCGTCTGCAGTCTGCACTCAGAGAAACTAAAGCTCTTCTGTCTGGACCATGAGCAGCCGGTGTGTGTCATCTGTCGAGATTCAAGATCACACACCAACCACAGATTCAGACCCATCGATGAAGCTGCAGAGGATTACAAGAAGGTCCTCATGAAATCCCTGAAGCCCTTACAGGAGAAACTGGAGACCTTTAATCAAGCTAAAGTGAACTGGGATCAAACAGCAGAACACATTAAGGAGCAGACTCTACACACTGAGATGCAGATTAAGGATGAGTTTAAGAAGCTTCACCAGTTTCTAGAAGAAGAAGAGAAGGCCAGGATGGCTGCACTGAGGAAGGAAGAGGAACAGAAGAGTTCCATGTTGAAGCAGAGGATCGTAGCTCTGAACAGAGAGATAGCAGCTCTTTCAGACACTGTCAGGGCCACAGAGACAGAGCTGAGAGCTGGAAGTGTCTCATTCCTGCAGAACTACAAGGCTGCAGTGAAAAGAGTCCAGCAGCGCCCCCTGCTGGATGATCCACAGCTGCCCTCAGGAGCTCTGATAGATGTGGTAAAACACCTGGGCAACCTGACCTTCAACATCTGGAACAAAATGAAGGAGATGGTTACATATTCTCCTGTGATTCTGGATCCAAACACTGCAGAATCTCACCTCTTTGTGTCTGAAGATCTGAAAAGTGTGAGATTCCAACAGATAGAGAGACAGCTTCCAGAAAACCCAGAAAGATTTGAGCACTACCACACAGTCCTGGGATCTGAGGGCTTTGACTCTGGGACTCACAGCTGGGAGGTTGAAGTTAATAATCAGGCAGACTGGGCAGTGGGTGTGACAAAAGAATCTGTCCCACGGAAGGGAAAGATTCTGGGTGGGTACTGGATGATGGGCTTCTGCAATGGTGAATACAAAGCATACTCTCCATCACTTATTTATACAATTCTCTGTGTGAAGAAACCACTCCAGAGGATCAGAGTTCATCTGGACTGGAACAGAGGAAAGCTGTCATTCACTGATCTGGATACTAACACAAACTTTTACACCTTCTCACACACTTTCACTGAGAGGCTGTATCCATACATCAACACTACAAATTCAGTGCCAATAAGGATATCATCAGTGAAAGTGGCTGCACGGTTTAAGATGTAGGATGATGATGGTGACATGTATATGTCATTAAAATTAATGTCATTTATTTTGATACTTATTTTACTATCACTATATTTACAATATGACCAGCATTCTTGATAGTAAAATTGTACATGTTACATCACAGCTTCAGTGAATGCCTGACTGATGCTGTGGCATGTATATTCACCTTCAATGGTGACTCTAGACAGGGCCCTTAAAATGTTGTTTCTCTTTTACACTGAGAAGGTGAGGGTGATGTGAGGAGATGCAGTGATAAGACCACTAGATGCAACTAAATTCTACACACTGTACCTTTAAACAACAAGTATGGAAGTATGAGGCTCAGTTTACATGTTGTAGGACAAAATCCACATATCCACATATAAACATGTAAAATTAAATTAGTAAAAAAAAATAGTAAACTCAACTGTTTTAGTAATACTAACATCACATAAATAAAGTCACAAGTCACGTTTCATAAAAAGTTCAGCAGTGCAGAAGAAATGAGGAAGATATGAGAAACCGACTGCTTGTGAAACATTAGTTAATGAGTCACTTCTAATCAAATTGTATCCGTTGATTAGTTATTGAAGAAAGCAGTAAAGAACAAATCAGAAACAACTTGATATTTGATAAATCGTGAAGTACTCCAATCATTCCTTATTAATTCATTTATTGCTTATTTTTTAGTTTGCTTATTTTTTTCTTGTTTTAACATCAACAAAGTGCAGCTCTGCCATTTTAAAAATTTTATTACAATTTCTATGATTTTGGTGTCATGTCCAAGAAAAAGTGTTAAGTTAATGTATTCAGTGTTGTCTCAGCGTCTATGTCGTGATTTCCTGTTTTATTCTGGTTCCACTTCCTGTCTGTGTCCATTGTTGTTAGTTTTACTTGTACCCTTTGTCTGTTTTCCCGCCTGCAGAATGAACTGTCTCCGCCCTGATTGTTTCCACCTGTGTCCTTACCTTGTGTGTGTATATATATATGGTCTGTCTCCCTTTGTCCTGTGCCAGTTCGTCTTATCTTATGTCAGAGAACCAGCTCTTTGTCCATTGTCAGGTCTTGTTTGTTTGATACTTTGTTCAAGAGTGATTTTTTTTTTGTTTGTTTCCTTTTTCATATCCTAGCCTCACAAAAATGATTTTCAGTGTGTTTATTTAGTTTTTTGAAACTTTGGTCTCTGGAGTTGTGCATTTGGGTTTGGGCCCATAGTTTGGTCGTGACTTTTTGTATGGTGAATTTCTTCCTGGGGCCTCCAGCACAAAAGGGTTAAAACATCCTGGATAAGTGACTTATATGAGCTCAATAAATCTAAAACGAGAGCATCCAGGCTTAATTTGTTGCACCAAGACCAAGCCAAGATGAGCAGACACGCATTCATCAAACCAGAGGGGTATTGCACAAAAACGAGATAAGGGATTAAGCAGGGATATGTTGGTTATCCTGGCTGAATTTAGCCTCAAGTCGGTTGCATGAAAGCAGCTCAAACTTAACCCGGCCAAGTTACTATGGTGATTTATTCTCTGCAGCTAGCCTGCTCCAGACCAGGCTAACAGCCAGGCTAAGATTAGTCTTAGTGATTCACCTGTACTTCCACCGTCAATCCTGAGAGGAATGAAAGTGTTTTACAGCATGTCCATGGTCTTTCTAAGTATGTTGCATAATTTTAATGATCCTATTTTAAAATATGACATATAGTCATTTCATTTAAATCTGTTTGTAACCGCAACAGTCTTTTTATATTGAGTTTTTTATATTAAGTGGTAGTATTAGTACTCAGGTGGGATCAATGGGATTGATGATTTTCTCAATGGGAAAGGCTTCAACAAACCAAGGGGAGAGTTTGTGGGATGCAGTGACCAGAGGTATGTTTTTGGGTGACAACCACACAGGGTGACCAGATTGATAGGGTGGGGCTGGGTTCCTGTACTTATTGACAGTTTGCTGAGCCTCTTGGGTATGCTCCAAGGTAGTGTGGATTGCAAGTCCACTTCCTGGGAAGGATGCAAAGGGGGCTAGTAGCTGAGAGAGCCTTCAAAATGAAAAGGTGGCAACTCTGTGGCAGAGAGATTGTTGTGGGCATATTTATCCCAGGACAGATGTTGGCTCCAGGAGGAGTTCTGCTGCACAATGTAAGGCACCTTCCAAAAACTTGTTGGCCCTCTCAGCCTGGCAATTGGGTTGAGGCTGGAAACCAGATGACAAAGTGTGGGTGGCTTCTAAGGCTTTACAGAAAGCTTTCCAAACCAGGGAAACAAGATGGAGACGATGTCAGTGGCAATGCCATGGATCCGGATAACATGTACGGTCAATAGTTGAGCAGACTTGAATTCTGAAGACAACTTAGGCAGTGCCGCTTTTAGCCTTGGAAAAGCATTCTATAATGGTAAGGATGACTGTCTTAACTTGAGACCTAAGGGAGACCAGTGACAAAATCTAAAGCAATGTGCGAGGATTGACCGGGGTTGAGCAGAAATAAACATGTTTACAGCCTTTGGCATGTACGAAGCTCAGTCCTTGCCCCAGTGAACCAGGGGTGGAATCTGACCTGCGGCCCTTTGCTACAAATTTTTCCTCTAAAGAGTAGAATAGTATGCAATGGTACAATAAAAATGAGTAGAAATTTGTATGAAAGCATAATAAATGATATTGTATAAAATTATAGAATATAGCCTATCCCCCCCTGCCAGGGCCAACTGCCAGGCCCTATTCAGAGCAGAGCAGTTAAGGGCACCTGTTAGAATGTCAGTTGGTAATACTCAGAGAGAGAGAAAATACTGAAACCACCCATCAAACAAGACAATGTTGTGGCCAAACAGTTTGGCCTATTATGATGAGCTCTTCCTGAATGTCTACGTATATATTTTATATGGCTACAATCAAGAAAATGGGACTTTTAGAGCGATGGAAAGAAACTGGTACCTCTGCTTTCCTCCAGAAAGGTTACCTCTTTTTTAACATTGCTGTTAATGGGGCGGTAGTTGGGTGTAGCTGATGCTTCAGAGGTCACACAGCCAAAACTACACCTTGTTCCAAATTATTATGCAAATCATATTTCTCAGATTTTCCCAAGACTGCCATCTATATGAATGGCAGTCATCAACCATTAGAGTACAATTCAAATGTTTTTGAACGAACCTCCCAATGATAACAGTAAATTTAAAAAAACAAAAACACAAAATGCACATTCCAAATTATTACACACAACAAAGTTTCCAAGCATTTTATTGTCAAGGAACAAAAAAAAGGATCATTTGTGAAATTATAAGCCTTAGCAGATCATGACTAACTGAAATGTAACTGAAATCAAACACTTTTTAAATCAAAATATTATTACAGGTGAAGTCACATCTGAATATAGGACCCCATTCAAAAGGAGCGTCTCAATTCTCCCATCCATTGAATTTGTCAGTTTTTGGACGGTATCTGCTTCAATTGCTTTGCATGAGGACAGAATAGCCTCCCAGAGCTGTTGTTTAGATGTGAACTGCCTACCGCCATCATAGACACTTCTGTTGATGATGCTCCAAAGATTCTCAATAGGGTTGAGGTCAGGGGAGGATGGGGGCCACACCATAAGTTTGTCTTCCCTTATGCCCATAGCAGCCAGAGATGCAGATGTATTCTTTGCAGCATGAGACGGTGCATTGTCATGCATGAAAATTATCTTGTTTCGGAAAGCACGATTCTTCTTTTTGAACCATGGCAGGAAGTGTTCTTTGAGAAACTCCACATACATTATGGATGTCATTTTCACACCGTCAGGGATCCTAAAAGGGCCGACAATCTCTCTCCCCATGATTCCAGCCCAAAACATCACTCCACCACCTCCTTATTGGTGCCATAGCCTTGTTTGCATGGGGTGGCCATCAACCAACTATCCACCACTCCATCCATCTGGACCATCGAGGGTTGCACGGCACCCATCAGTGAACAGAACAGTTTTGAAGTCAGTCTTCATGTATTGCCGGGCCCACTGTAGACGTTTCTGCTTGTGTGCAATGGATAGGGGAGATCGAAAGGATGGCTTACGCACAGCTGCAAACCTCTGGAGGACCCTGCATCTTGTTGTTCAGGGCACGTTGGAGGCACCAGCAGCCACCTGCTGCTATGACAGGGCATTTTCACAGCTGCTCTTTTGATCCGATGAAGTTGCCTGTAGGAAAGAGTCCTCGATTTTCCTTTATCAGCACACACATGTGTGCTCTGAATCAGCTACATACTTCTTGATTGTGCAATGATTGCGATGAAGTCTCTTGGCAATTTTGATTGTTCTCAACTCAACTCAACTCAACTTTATTTATAAAGCCCTTTAAAGACAGCCACAGCTGACACAAAGTGCTATACATGAAATAAAACATAAAATAAAAGACATAAAACATAAGACAATATAAAAACAATAATTAAAAAATAAACAGTATTAAAAATAATAATAAAACAGAAACAGGGTCTCCTACTGGGTTAAAAGCCAAAAATAAAAATGGGTTTTAAGACGCATTTTAAAAATGGACAGAGAAGGGGCTTGTCAAATGTGCAAGGGGAGGTTTTTCCATAGTTTAGGACTGGCAACGGAAAAGGCTTTATCCCCTCTGAGCCTCCGTTTAGCCTTTGGTACCTCCAGGGGCAGCCTGAATCTTTCGACATTATGTCGAAGATTGTTGTCATGCCTTGACCCAAACATTCAACTATTTGTTGCCTTGCTGCAGAGAGGTCCTTTTTCTTGGCCATTCTGATTGAAAATGATTGGCTGCTTAATAATGTGGAACGACCTTCTTTTTTCCCTTTAATTGGACTCACCTACCAAACTAATTAGCACAGGTGTCTGAAATTGGTTTCAGTGATATGCAGAGCCCTGACACACATTACCATCCATGAGTTTAACTGACAAACAAAAACAATCTTACCTTACCAATCTTAAACTCTTTTTGCATAATAATTTGGAACGCAGTATACTTAGCAGGATCAACATGGCTGCAAAGCATAAGCAGCGGAGTATAAAGGTGTTAGAGAAGCCATGACGTGTGTGTGCGCGTGTGTGTGTGTATGTGTGAGAGATGCAGTCTGAAGATCAAAGTCACGCTCTTTGATTTAGCAGAACGCACAGCAATTTGAGTTTACAGCAAGCGCCCCTATTTCAGTCAGTGTATTGTTGATGGGTTTGGAATGTGCCTTAGAGACATTTGATGCACACACACACACACACACAGTCAGATCACAGGGCTATAGTAGACCAGTGGTGTGATTGGAGGATCTGGACCGAGGTTCTTGGATGAGGGACTCATGTCAGCCACGTCGGTTGAGGTTTCTGAGTTTTCCAATGACGAACGCCAAAATCTAAAGGCAGCCACGTGTCGGCCTGACCTTCCAAGTGCTCATACACACACACACACACACACACACACACAGCTAGAGGCCTGCTATGACCTAATGACTACGATCCATCATCACACTTTGGAGATCTTACCGGCAGCAGCTAACCACAGCGGTGGGTAGGTCTCTCCTCTCCTTCTTCAGTTGGGTCAGGTGGTTCCTGATCTCCTGCTTCTTCTTCATCAGCTCTTCGTCCTTGCACTGCAGCCGCTTGGCGTCACCCTCCACACAGTTCTTGCCATACTTGCACTGCTCTGCATCTGTAAGATGAAGACCGGGTGTGAAGAAGGTGGATACCATGCACAAACTTGATGAATACACACCAAAACTTATTACCCTGATGAAAGCCAAGGGAGGTGCTGTGGGGATCAAGATGAGACTGTTCCTGGACAGACTGAGTCAGGTGTGCTTGTTTTGTTTGTTCATATGTTTTTTACAGGGAGATGGGCCTACTTTTTTCTCACTCACACAGACATTTACACACATACAGCACAAGTCTCACACTTGGTAGATTCAATGTCCTTCCATGCTCTAGGTCCAAGCACTTCAAACACAAGACAAACATATGCACCGGTGTTTTCACTTGACAGTTCATTGTGTATGTATAAGGGTTGATGTTGATTTGTTTTTAAATCTGTTCACAGAAACAGAACATTGAGATAAACCCATCAACCCAACCCAACCCAACCTAAAAGTTTCAGATTTTAAGATGCCTTACTTTTTGAGTTAAAGCGCTTTAAAACCTGTAAATTGCCCCGTGGCATCATGGGTAACTCTAATGCGCCTGCGCCCGGCCCGTTACGTCACAACCGCCCTCTAATCGCCCGGAAACGGTGCTGGGAGATGCGCTGCAGTACCGTTTTCAGCCGCAACGTGGAGTCAAAGAGGCTGGTGGTGGCGCTGTTTCGACAGTTAGGCTCGCACTGCTGGCGAGGAAGAAAGATGCTGTCCATTCAGCACCCGGCCCGTGTCTCCATAAAGACGGGCTTCCGTGGCTCCGAAACGGGAACGGGCCGAGGCAATTTGAAGTCTCCTGTTAGAATCCACTTTATTTACGTACATGCAGCTTTACGTTCGACTTTAGTGTACCGCGATTAACCGACTAAATGTTGGATGGAGCGCTTTTCTGACATGCCTGCTGTGCATTGAAAATAAGCATTAGTCGCAGTCAGCCTCCCACATGCCAAGGACACACACGCGGGTTTCTGGTGAGCACGACCCATATTCTTATGGGTTTAAGAAAACGAGAAAGGAAAGAGCTCACTATCTAAACTAATGCCGTCAATAAGGCAACAGACCAAGAACAGCACGCCCAATCTAATGAAACTAACAGAGCTGTTCCACGTGTGCAATCGGTGCTCTAACTGAACCAAACCCTGCCCAGTCCCACTGAGTAAAACAAAACAAGCCTCCACAAACACGTCAACCTTCACTAAAGCTGTAAGTGCTTCCTTTACCAGTGTACTGAATGCTTCAAGTGAAAGGAGTGTATGCATGTCACGGCGTGTCTCGCTGGACTCGAACTCGCGACCAGCGGACCTGTAGTGCTGCGCGCATGCGTACGGGGGCTTTCTTTGAGACGTTGTTCTGGGCGCCAGCCGTTTTGTTCTTCAAAGTGTTAAAGCGAGTTTTCTATCAAAGTCACAAAAGGCCCAGTTATACGTACAATGACTAAAAGGTAGCGACAGCACAGCGCTGGCAGCGTGTACTGCGGCTGATTGGTCCACAGCAGCTGAGTGGAGCCGTGTGTTTGCGATGGGCCTTGAGTGCGCGTGGGCAAAAGGGAAATGTTCCGTCGGTATTTAAAGGCCTCGGAGGCACAGAGGGTTTCACTGAGGGTGCAGAGGAACTTTTTTGTCTGTTACCACGCTGACACGATGGCACCTGTGAAGTCTAGTGCCGAGAAACAAGTTTGAGGTTTTAAGATGCATTACTTTTTGAGTTAAAGCGCTTTAAAACCTGTGAAGTTGCCCCGTGGCATCATGGGTAACCCTAATGCGCCTGCGCCCGGCCCGTTACGTCACAACCGCCCTCTCATCGCCCGGAAACGTGCTGGGAGATGCGCTGCAGTACCGTTTTCAGCCGCAACGTGGAGTCAAAGGGGCTGGTGGTGGCGCTGTTTCGACATTTAGGCTTGCGCTGCTGGCGAGGAAGAAAGATGCTGTCCATTCAGCACCCGGCCCGTGTCTCCACAAAGACAGCGTTGTGTGGCCCCGAAACGGGAACGGGCCGAGCAATTTGAAGTGTCCCGTTAGAATCCACTTTATTTACGTACATGCAGCTTTACGTTCGACTTTAGTGTACCGCGATTAACCGACTAAATGTTGGATGGAGCGCTTTTCTGACATGCCTGCTGTGCATTGAAAATAAGCATTAGTCGCAGTCAGCCTCCCACATGCCAAGGACACACACGCGGGTTTCTGGTGAGCACGACCCATATTCTTATGGGTTTAAGAAAACGAGAAAGGAAAGAGCTCACTATCTAAACTAATGCCGTCAATAAGGCAACAGACCAAGAACAGCACGCCCAATCTAATGAAACTAACAGAGCTGTTCCACGTGTGCAATCGGTGCTCTAACTGAACCAAACCCTGCCCAGTCCCACTGAGTAAAACAAAACAAGCCTCCACAAACACGTCAACCTTCACTAAAGCTGTAAGTGCTTCCTTTACCAGTGTACTGAATGCTTCAAGTGAAAGGAGTGTATGCATGTCACGGCGTGTCTCGCTGGACTCGAACTCGCGACCAGCGGACCTGTAGTGCTGCGCGCATGCGTACGGGGGCTTTATTTGAGACGTTGTTCTGGGCGCCAGCCGTTTTGTTCTTCAAAGTGTTAAAGCGAGTTTTCTATCAAAGTCACAAAAGGCCCAGTTATACGTACAATGACTAAAAGGTAGCGACAGCACAGCGCTGGCAGCGTGTACTGCGGCTGATTGGTCCACAGCAGCTGAGTGGAGCCGTGTGTTTGCGATGGGCCTTGAGTGCGCGTGGGCAAAAGGGAAATGTTCCGTCGGTATTTAAAGGCCTCGGAGGCACAGAGGGTTTCACTGAGGGTGCAGAGGAACTTTTTTGTCTGTTACCACGCTGACACGATGGCACCTGTGAAGTCTAGTGCCGAGAAACAAGTTTGAGGTTTTAAGATGCATTACTTTTTGAGTTAAAGCGCTTTAAAACCTGTGAAGTTGCCCCGTGGCATCATGGGTAACCCTAATGCGCCTGCGCCCGGCCCGTTACGTCACAACCGCCCTCTCATCGCCCGGAAACGTGCTGGGAGATGCGCTGCAGTACCGTTTTCAGCCGCAACGTGGAGTCAAAGGGGCTGGTGGTGGCGCTGTTTCGACATTTAGGCTTGCGCTGCTGGCGAGGAAGAAAGATGCTGTCCATTCAGCACCCGGCCCGTGTCTCCACAAAGACAGCGTTGTGTGGCCCCGAAACGGGAACGGGCCGAGCAATTTGAAGTGTCCCGTTAGAATCCACTTTATTTACGTACATGCAGCTTTACGTTCGACTTTAGTGTACCGCGATTAACCGACTAAATGTTGGATGGAGCGCGTTTCTGACACGCATTGAAAATAACCATGAGTTGCAGTCAGCCTCCCACATGCCAAGGACACATGCGCGTTTTTTTTTTCTGGGGAGCACGACCCATGGTCCTATGGGTTTAAGAAAACGAGAAAGGAAAAAGCTCACTATCTAAATTCATGCCGTCAATAACGAAACAGATCAATAACAGCACGCCTAATCTAATGAAACTAACAGACATGTTCCATGTGTGCTCTAACTGAACTAAAACCTGCCCAGTCCCACTAGGTAAAACCAAACACGCCTCCACAAACACGTTAGCGTCCACTAAAGCTGTAACTACTTCCTTTAGCAGTGAACTGAATGATGCTGCAAGTGAAAGGAGCGTATGCATGTCTCGGCGTGTTCGCTGGACTCGAACTCGCCACCAGCGGACCTGTAGGGCTGCGCGCATGCGTACGGGGGCTTGTTTTGAGACGGCGTTCTGGGCGCCAGCCGTTTCGTTGTTCAAAGTGTTAAAGCGAGCTTTCTATCAAAGTCACAAAGTGCCCCGTTATACGTGTAATGAGTAAAAGGTAGCGAGAGCACAGCGCTGGCGCTGGCAGCGTGTACTGCGGCTGATTGGTCCACAGCAGCTGAGTGGAGCCGTGTGTTTGCGATGGGCATTGAGCGCGCGCGAGCAAAAGGGAAATGTTCCGTCGGTATTTAAAGGCCTCGGAGACACAGAGGATTTCACTGAGGGTGCAGAGGAACTTTTTTGTCTGTTACCACGCTGACACGGTAGCACACGTTAAGTCTAGTCACGAGAAACAAGTTTGAGGTTTTAAGATTCCTTACATTTTGGGTTAAAACGCTTTAAAACCTGTGAAGTTGCCCCGTGGCATCATGGGTAACCCTAATGCGCCTGCGCCCGGCTCGCTACGTCATGACAGCCCGCTCCTCGCCCGGAAGCGGTGCTAGGAGATGCGCTGCAGTGCCGCTTTCAGCCGCAACGTGGAGTCAAAGGGGCTGGCGGAGGCGCTGTTTCGACATTTAGGCTTGCGCTGCTGGCGAGGAAGAAAGATGCTGTCCATTCAGCACCCGGCCCGTGTCTCCACAAAGACAGCGTTGTGTGGCCCCGAAACGGGAACGGGCCGAGCAATTTGAAGTCTCTTGTTAGTCTCCTGTACATGCAGCGTTACGTTTGAATCCAGTGTACCGCGATTAACCGACTAAATGTTGGATGGAGCGCTTTTCTGACATGCATTGAGAATAACCATGAGTTGCTGTCAGCCTCCCACATGCCAAGTCAGTTGGTTAAACCACCACAAAAAAACACTAACACTAGTGTTAATGTTTTCACACTCAGCTATAGTTATTTCAACACAAAATGAACACTAGCTAATATGTGTAGTGTCAATAGTACACTAGTGTCATTTTAATAAAATGCTACACTGACCCTTAACCACCACACCACCCGACAAAGCTTTCACAAAAAATACACAAGGCAAAAATAAAGAAATAAATAAAAATAAAAATACTCATTAAATGGCCACCGCACCACATTAACAATTAACAGTGTGGCTGGATTCATAATCACAGTATGGAACAAGGTACACTTGGTCATCGGTACAATACACCAGGTCATTCACACAGATTACATGAAAACCTTGTGTTTCTCCTCAATACCAAATGCATTTAGATAACCACCAAAAAAATATTCAAGACTTTACAAACCAAAAGATAGACATTGCTGTCTTTAACAGTTCTACTGTCAATCCTGTTGTAACCACATACCTCCCAACTTGATGCTCTGTGCCACAGTTTTTGAACCAGGAAGTGGTGGAAAGTGACAACACATCAAAAGCTTCATTCAGCAGCTCTGCACCCTCGATACTGCTGACCAGGATTCAGACCAAACTGTAGACTTTGGAAATAAAAGTTCTCAAATTTGAAATGCTAACTGAGCCTGATGTTTCTTAACCAGAGTCTTTGCAATATTTTTTATAAGTTTTTAACAGATTTCTTGAAGAAATTATGAAATGACGTTTTCCTTCAAATCACATGCACCAAGTGTTTATGAGTGGTCCAATCCTAATACAGCTTGGGTAGCGGCTCACAGGGTGATGTTTTGGAATGAGACTGTTGATGGATTTAACAAGTCTGTGATGTTCAAAAATGAAATGTTTCACATAACACGTCACAGCAGGAGTTACAGTTGGTGAAAACACAATGTTCACAATTCGAGTTAAAAGGAGTAACAATTGGCAACAGGTAACAGCTCACCTGGCCTGTTCTCTGTGTGTATCCATAATTAAAGCTAACAATTCTTTCAGATTCAAACACGAGCTGTAAGTCATATTGCACCACTCCTTCTAACAGGTCATGCATTATGTCTACAGCATCATTGTAAAAACTGGAGGGAATTGAGTGGACAGTCTCGTTTGACACCAAATGTTGATTTCAAAGAAGGATTTTCCTGGATGACACAAACATGCTCAACATGAAGGTCTTTTGAACGCAGAGTTAAACCTGGGTGATCTTCACTGAAAACTGACTGCTGTTCACTTTTAGAAGTTAAACGTAACCTACAGCAGTACGTCACACTGAACGATTCAACAAAACCAAAAGGTTCATGTAGAGCTAAACTGTCTCCTGTAACCTGAGTGACTGAACCCTTCACAGGCGTAGCTGACAAGGGCAACTGTGTTCTGAGTCTCCAAAATTTTAAGATCAATAACGAACAATAAGTGGCTTCAGAATTGGCTCAAACCCATATTTCTTAAGAAGAGAGTGTGACAAGATGAACAGTCATTAACGCAGAATTGAGCTTTGGTGATAAATTTCTCAAAACAAAATAAACACATTCATGTTCGTGCACTCCCTTTTTTGAGCCCAATGTTTCAAAATCGTCATAGTAGAGCTGGATCTGAAGAGCGGGTTCTTGATGAGAAAATAAACTATGGATTTTAAAGTAGGACCCATCACTTCTATCTCTGTAAAATCCCTCCTGGTATACTTTTGCTTCTTGGAAACTGTTACAGAGTTCCCTGTTACTAAACATAGATGAGAGACCCTCGGATAGGTACTTACATTGCCTGTCTGTGCCTGTAATTCTTTCTCTTCTTACATCAAAGCGGACACCCAGAACGTGCTCCACAGCTTCTACTATAATCCATTTCTTTTCAACGTGCCTCATCCTTTTAGATTCTGTGTTAAGACATGAAAATGGGTTTTCTAGTTGATCAAAACAACTCTCTCCAAAGTTTCTCTAGATGCATCAGAAGACAAACAATTAACAACAGCTTCCTTTGTGTGAGCTTGGATGTCATTGACCAGTTCCTCCACTGAGCTAACTAAACACTGCACAGTACTCTCTGGAACACCTGAGGCTTGAACCAGAGCAATAACAGAGCTGCACATGTCCAGTATATTCTTCTTTTCAACTGGAAGATGTGTAGTGACCCTCACAGGAGGATCCACGTCAACTGGTGTCAAACTCAAAACTGCTGACGGGATCTGGATCAAGACAGTCTTTATGTGCTCGGGATAGGTGACGTTGGTAACCAGAACATGTACAAAAAACAAATGAACATCCAGGCTGCCCACAGCTCAAAGGCAGAGACCATTTCTGGTCAAAATGTATCAGTCTTCAAACTTCACAGTGAAGAAGCCTTGCTCTGATTTCTTCTACCCGAGAACTCTCTTTTCTCTCTCATTTGGATGAAGATGAAGAAGCTGGACAGTGCATCATCATACGACACGGCAAAAACATAATGCGCCTTGAAGAGCTCATCAAAGGCAGCAACCGGGGTCTGCGTCCTGCAGGGAATGGCCTTCTGGTCCAGGACGATGTAGAAACCCTGGATGCTGTGGCTTCTCTCTCTGACACCAAGAAGAAAGGGCTGTTTAGGGCCAGTGTCTTTAAGGAAGGTCTCCATGCTTGACCCCACCTGAGAGTGTGTGTGTGTGTGTGTGTGTGTGTGAGACAGAGAGAGAGAGGGAGAGAAAATGTTTCTTACTAAAGTCATTTTAATTCTTGTGTGACTGACTGTATGAGTGGATGTGTGCAATACACAACTTGATGAATTAATATTTGATAGATCGATGTACACAAGTAATCCACTCAGGGATGGATCTGTGAATGTGCACAACATTCATTTATTTTTGTGCGATGAATGGATGGATGACTTTTTAAACACTATTTAACTGTTCCCCTCCTATTACCCTGCCATACTGGCTCCTGAAAATCTCACATCAGCTGACATGAGAACCTTGCATCAGTGATGTACAGTCCTAAGAAAATACCTTCATCAACTTGATGAGGCGTCGAGCAGCTCCGGTGCACTCCTCTTGCCGGCCTTCTTAACTTTCACTGTTGGAGGCAAGAGGTGACGCAGCAGAAGGACGGCGGCCAACTCAGAGTCCCACTCTTCAGGGAGCTCCTGAAAAGAGACAGATCACTCCTCCAAAAACGGAACATTTCATTTATGTTAAGTAAAACTAAAACTAGCAGTGAAAAATGATTTAGTAAACAGGAAATAAAAATGAGAACTAAATAAAAACTACAATATTTTGCAGAAGAAAAAGGCCACAGCTGAATATGGTACAAGTCAGAGTACGAGCACAGGCAGATGAGAGTGAATGAAATGATGAGGACTGATGGGAACATTATGGGATGTAACTCAAAGGGAAAAAGTTCATCTTCAGAGGTCTGATAGAGGCTTTCTCCTAAAACCTGAGACCAGATAAAAACTAAACTAAAACTGCTTCATCGTTTGTTGAAGGAACTAAAACTGAACTGGAACAGAAAGCAAGTTGAACAGCGAAATAAAAAGAAAAACTAATGAACAATTTAACCCTGTAAACCACATTTAACCAACACTACCAAACACAACGGAAGCCTCTTTAAGCCTTGCACATGTGTTATGTTGTCATACTACACTCGTGTGGTGTACAACCTCTTCAATACATTCCTGTTACTCAAAAAGCCTCAAACATCCTTCACAGACACTTTGAATCATTTGAGGAACTAAAGTTAGATAAACTCTGGACCAGCCAGGGCTAGCTAGCAGCCCAGCTAGCTGGCTAGCAGCCAAAGTCAACTACAAAACGAAAAAGAAAAGAAACGCTAATATCTGTGGAAAAGAGACGGTTATATCGAGCGAAACCTACCGGAGAAAGCAGAGATTTGGACGAGCTCAGTCCGCCTGCAGTCGCGTGTTGACTCGGTGTGTGCCCCGAACCGAACGAGCGCGTGAATTCTCCCAGGAACTTTGATCACGTGACTGAATGAATAGTCAGCCTGTTCATTCCAGCGTCAGGAAATAAATAATATAATTAATAATATAATGTGGCACTGCACTCTGAAACTGGGGCGCGAGATCACTTTACAAATGACTTTAAAATAGTGAAATGGTTAAAGTACATACATTTTTTTCTTTTGCCAGTAGGAACTTATTCAGGCTGTTTGATCTCATCATAATAATATGTGTCTCTCTCTGCACGTAAATTCAACCTTGGCCCAGACACTTAATACATTCATAAGCTTAATATTTTAAATATATATTAAATGCAGAGTGTATTGGTTAAATGTATTCAGTAACATTTATCAAAAGAAAACTGGCAATGATTACTTAATTTTAGGGAGTAATGTAATGCAACCAAATAAATTAAAATGTCAAGCACAAGAAAATAATTCAAATCTACTAAATTACAGCAGTACAGCAAATACTACAGATATATAAAATGCTCTTAAAATTTTGATGAAATTGATGTTCCTGACTATGACAAAAGTAGACTTTACTTAATTTGTTTAAGTAAATGTAACTTAAAACTTATGTATGATGTAATGATGTAAAGTCAATTTTACTTGCAATGAGCAAATGAGTGTTACTTGATATTGTAGCATTAAATTTTACTTAAATCATTTGCGTGCAAATACTTACAATATATTTTTAAAGTAAATCTTATGAGTTATTTTTTTCAGTGTATGATGTATAGGGTTGCAAAGGGGCAGCAAGTCAACAGTAAATTTCCATAAACTTTTTTGGAAATTTTCCATGTGAAGTTAAAATTGGGAATTTTGGAAATATTCCAAATCAGAAACTCGATGGGAATGATGGAAACTGGGGGTCATTTAAACAAAGTGTATCATATCCAAACATAAATAAAAATAGTTTTTTTTATACTACTACTACTTTACTTTACTTTACTATTATCTTTATTATTATCATTAGTAGTAGTAGTAGTAGTATTAGTATCATTATTATCATTGTGACGACTCCACCACTCCACTAGATGCTGCTTTGCTCTCCTTTACAGGTTCCAGGTCGTGGGAGGTCATTGTCTTGATGAGACCCCTGGGCTGGTGTGGTGTGTGTGTAAGGCTGTCCATACTGCAGAGCTCTCTGTTGCTCTTGCTGCTGCAGCCACTGCTTTTCTTCTGTTTGATTGACACACACTCACACACACGCTTACACTGCTGATTACTGACATTGACACTAGTCACAAAAAGTTAGGGATATTCAACTTTTGGGTAAAATTTATGGAACGTGGAAAAAGTTCATGCTACGTAGCATTTCATATCTCTGTGCAAATTTCTGTTACATCCAACACACAGGTGAGTTGCACTTTAGCAGGGAGTGTTTTGTGTGGCGTAAAGAAGAATATAATGTGCGTTTCTATATTTTCAAATGAATTTCCATCTTTCCTCTCATGGTGCACTGCTAGAATAACCTGATCAGACCACAGATCTTTCCAAGTGTATTTTTAAAAGTTTAATACGTTTCACACTGGTACAAGTCTTCACACAGTTATATAGTTCACATCACATCATACCTAAAGTCAAGTGCTCATTACTTGATTAATCTCGTGTGTTCACATAAACCAACTCTACTTCAACCATTGTCTCTCTATCTGATTTGCAGCATTCTGTGTGGTTATATGTGCGTTCCAGTTTTCAAAGGATTATATCTCAGTTATATTTCAGCTCAAACAGGTTCTACTTCCAGTGATTTGCTGTTTCCAGCTACCCGTGTCTACATTACATCAACTGAAATGTTTCAGAACATGCATAGTATTCCAGTTTACATGTTTGTTATATACTTGTTACTCAAACCATAGCTCTAAGAAAACAGAAAAATCAGTTTGCAAGTTTAGCACTCAGTCAGTTAAGCAGTACTAATTTTATACATCAGCATAATTCATGATGTCATAATGTCATGTTTAGAATGAACATGAAGTTCAGATTTCAGCTTCATGCAAGTTTAACATATTCCAATTCATCTGACTTCAGATGTGAAGGAAAGGCAGAACTGGTTTTTAGATTTGTTCACGCCTGATTGGTTTAGATTTGGTTACATTGTCATAAAGAAAGATGTATTTGTGCTTCAGTGCTACACTGATAATAGTCTACTCTGTGCATCAGCAGATAGAATCAACATTCACCACGGATTACAGATAAACACAAGAAGATTTGAGCTTCACAGCTCAGTCTTTCTTCTTTGTTTCTTCTGTTTTCCCTCCTTGTGGAAGACTTTCCCATCAGGCTGCTCTCTCCACTTCAGGGTGACTCCACTCACTCCTTTGGCCTCCAGTCTGTCCTGAAGCTGGGAAACACAAATGGCAGCCATTTTTAGAACATCAGTACACTTTAGATTTTTTTTACTTGTTGACATGAACAGTTTGAGGCTACAGGCTGTTTTGTGACCACCACACAAACTTTGGTCTCTTTATTGAGTGATCCTGATCAATCATTGTGTGATGGCAGTGGGATCACGAAGGTTAGAATGATGTCCACGTGTGGAGTGATTATTTGTCACGTTGACATGACGATGCATGCAGTTTTGGAGAGCTCTACATCAGTGTGACATTTTTCTTCCTGAAAAACCTGACGTATACAATCAGACACATGCAGTGCACGGATAATCCAGCAGGGATTCCACAAGTGGTTTTTGCCAAATTTGAAAATCTTAAAAAATAATTCAAAATTGTTACTGAAACTTCAATAGGAATGTTTAATGAACTGATGAAATGTAAAACTGCTTCATATTTCATAACTTAATTCATACTAATTAAGTAATTAAAGGTTTAAATGGCATCATCATTTATATTTAGAGTAGAAATTGAGATATTTAGAGTGACATGGAGCAGTTAGAGGTGATGATGAGGAATGGACTCTACCAGACAAGTGCAGAAGTCTAGAAAGCAACACTAACACAGGACACAACAACACTTACAACTATTACGCTTAGGTCAGCTAGTTTTAGTTCTTTAAGATAAACAAACTATGAGCAATGAATATCTCATGTATCAAATATGATACAAATCAAAACTCACCTATGCAAATTGATATTTTATTAATTTATGTTTTATTATTTCTCAGAAAGTTCAATGAACACTCCACTTTAAAAGAATGAGAACTTTCTGACAATTGTTTCATGGTTCAGGCTTTACAGGACAGTAACTCTTCAGTATCCATAGCTGTGGCTGTTTTGCATTCTACTCTGTGGAGTGGTGTGTAGCTGCAGAAATGTGGTTTTCACAGTCACACACCTCCCACCTCTGTAGAGGCACAGCACACAACAAGCCAAAGAAAGAAATGCAAACTTCTGAGTCATTCCCATCTGTCCTGGCTCTATGAATGGCTTCGTGTGTCAGGGTGGATTTTGGAGCTTCACCTTTCTCAGGATGTCTGCTTTCACAGCAGGGTCATTCGGATCAGCAGATCCAAGGTCCTTCGCCTTTATCCTCAGCTTCACCACCTTCCTCGTGACTGGTGTGTAGACACAGAATGAGGAGAGAAACAAAACATGAGTTTAGTTCTGTGATATCCAAGTACTACATCTCTGACTTGAGGAAAAGTAGTAATACCACAGTGTACAAATACTCAGTCAAATCCCTGCATTCAAAATCTTACTCTGAAGTCAAAGTATAAAAGTATGAACATCAAAATATACTGAAAGGACCAGAAGTAAACGTCCTCATTGTGTAGAATGAATGTCATGATGCATCTGAGATGGGGAATGACATGCAGGAAAGAGCCACAGGTCAGATTTGAACCCTGTGTTTCCGCAGCAAGGACTGAGCCCTCACACATGGGGCGGCTGCTCTACCAACCGAGCTAAACACCACCCCAAGCCAACCTACATTCTAATAATGAACCTTGTGAACAGTTTATTGATTATCACGCTGACTCTCCCTGTGCTGTCAGATGACTCACACAGTTTGAGGTAAAGAGTCAGACGGCAGTACACGGGTCATCGCAATCAACCAGACAACCCCACACTGAGTGTATCATCACCACAGAGAAGAGAATGGGGTGAAAAAAAAAAGAGAGGCAATAGGTTTTAGGAAGAAGCCAGAGTGGTTACAGTTAGGATAACTGTCTGGGAAGGCGTTTTGTTCAAGGATATCCAACGTACAAAATAAGGTACGTAGACAAGATATTAGGATCTCTGGTCAGCCCAAGACTACACAGTTAGCATTAGACATGGCGCCTAAACGGTTAGACAGAGGATAAACTACTGGGAAGACATGAGCATGAGGAATATCCAAGGGCCAAAGGCAGACGTGTGGATTAAGCTCGAGAGTCAATCATCACTGTTAGGGTTCATCAAAACATAGAGACAGTGGTGACAATGAAATTAGATGTAAGGACAGTAAACTACTCACCAGGAGGTGGAGGGACACTGTAGCAGACAAATGGTAATTTAGTTCCACAGAGTGAAAGCTTCCATTGTCCTGAATCAGTCAAGGCTGCAGCACCACATAAGACACCGATCAACTTATCTCTGTTAAAGGATGCTTTCCAGTTACTGAATGAGTAGTTACTCCCATCAGACCAGTAATTGAGATGCTCTCTGAAGAAACCAATCCATGTCCACTGTCCATCCTGCGTCGCCAAGCTCTTGGCCTTGTCGTTCTCAGCGCTGTTCCTCACAGTGGCCAGGTCTCTGTGGTTCTCCCTGCAATACTTCTGAGCATCAGACCAAGTCATGAATGTACCCACATAGACAAGTTGATGAGCCTGCTGTGTTCCTGCAGTTTGGGAAACAAATGATTTTTGAGATGACATACTGAACTTCAAAATAATCATTATCTGAGAAGAGATAATACTTTGTAGGGTACTTACCATTGTTACAGATGAATGGATATAAGCTTGAGCCACTAGACGGGTACCATGCTGAACCACTGTAAACCGCAAGACAATCATAAGAGTATAGTGCTTCGTATGATCCCCAGTCTCTGTAATCAGCTCCACTCCCGTTGTAGCCGTCTGACCATCTCCAGCTGACATTACTGTACACACCGATCCAGACGTCAGAAGTTTGGTAAGAAGACGGAACTGTGTTGGTAAGTTGTTGCATTTCTTCAGTGTTGTCAATGGTGGCCAGGTCTGTGTATGTCTGTCTGCAGAAGGTCTGAGCTTCAGTCCAGTTCATAGGTTCAGCAACAAAGTGGTACTGATGGAGAAGACATGAGGAGAAAATGTGGCACCCTGAGGACGACAGCATTTTTTAAAAGTCAGGTGGATCAAACTCATTTTTCTTTAGTGTGCCACAATAATAAGCACTGTTAGATATGATCAGAGAATTCACTGACCTGAGAGATACAAGACACCCAGCAAGATCCTCTCCATCATGATGCTGCTCTGTGGACTGTGTGTCCATGTACAGCACAAAGAGGAACAACTACCTCTAGATTTGCTGCTGTTTCGTCTCTTTATGCAAAAAATATTGTGATGAGAGACCAATGAAGGGCCTCGTCACAGCCCATAAAGGGGCTTGACTATGAAATTGTCGAAGAATGTGGCCTATCGTATAACATAACAACATATGTATGAGGAAATGTTAGACATGATAGCTGAATAGAGTCGGCCTACACTGCTGTATTTGAACATCAGACATAATGGTGGTACGTGCAGAGGCTAATATTTTCTGAGCTGGGAAACACAAATGGCAGCCATTTTTAGAACATCAGTACACTTTAGATTTTTTTACTTGTTGACATGAACAGTTTGAGGCTACAGGCTGTTTTGTGATCACCACACTAACTTTGGTCTCTTTATAGAGTGATCCTGACTGAACAATCATTGTGTGATGGCAGTGGGATCACAAAGGTTAGAATGATGTCCACGTGTGGCGATGCAAAGCTGCCATTGTGTGTTGTCTTCATCATGACAGTAACTCTTCAGTATCCATAGCTGTGGCTGTTTTGCATTCTACTCTGTGGAGTGGTGTGTAGCTGCAGAAATGTGGTTTTCACAGTCACACACCTCCCACCTCTGTAGAGGCACAGCACACAACAAGCCAA
This sequence comes from Nibea coibor, assembly GCA_023373845.1. Classification (NCBI taxonomy): domain Eukaryota; kingdom Metazoa; phylum Chordata; class Actinopteri; family Sciaenidae; genus Nibea; species Nibea coibor. The sequence continues at coordinate 16,915,828 of CM041729.1, forward strand.
AGAAAGAAATGCAAACTTCTGAGTCATTTCCATCTGTCCTGGCTCTATGAATGGCTTCGTTTTTCAGGGTGGATTTTGGAGCTTCACCTTTCTCAGGATGTCTGCTTTCACAGCAGGGTCATTCGGATCAGCAGATCCAAGGTCCTTCGCCTTTATCCTCAGCTTCACCACCTTCCTCGTGACTGGTGTGTAGACACAGAATGAGGAGAGAAACAAAACATGAGTTTAGTTCTGTGATACCCAAGTACTATATCTCTGACTTGAGGAAAAGTAGTAATGTACAAATACTCAGTCAAAGCCCTGCATTCAAAATCTTACTCTGAAGTCAAAGTATAAAAGTATGAACATCAAAATATACTGAAAGGACCAGAAGTCCTCATTAAGCCCACATTTACCAATAACTTTCACTACATCAGTAACACGTTCCATGACCTGCATCCCCTTTCTGACCTGGTCTCGCTGAACTGACATTTTCCTGTCACATAAAAGGGTATGGATGTCTGATCTGCTGGCTCTGAGGAAAAAGGCCTCTGCGCTTTCTCCATGGACATTGCTTCACTGTCACACCGGTGTGTCAAGTTTGAGTTTTTGTCCTGTCTCCATGTTTGTATTGTGACTTCCTGTTTTATTGTGGGAATTAACTCTCCTCTCGTTTCAGGTCACTTACCCTTCCTCATGTGTCACCAGTCTGATTGTCGGCCCTGATTCCTGATTGTGTCCATCTGTTCCCCATTACCCCCATGTGTTCATATAGTCTGCGTTTCGCTTTGTCCTGTTCCAGTGTGTCATGTCTTGTCACGTTGTGTGTTGGTCTTGCTTCAGTCAAGTTATTACAAAGCCTCAGTCGCCGTCTGAGTTTTCGCCTCGCTAAGAGAGTTTTTTGTTGACCTTTTGTCATTTAATTTTTCATAGCCTTAGTTTAGTTTCGACTTCTTCCCCTTTTCTGTTTTTTTCCCTCTTCGGAGGCGTTTTTTGTTCTCTTTGATTTGTAGTTCATCTTATGCTAGAAGATAGGTTTTCTGTTCATAATTTTCCTAGCTATCCCTCCTGTGCGAGGCGTTTTCTGTTACGTAATCTGATTCTTTAAGTTCTAAATAAAGAATCATCGTCAGCTCTGCATCCGAGTCCGATCTCTGTGTCCTGGTCCTTGTCATTCACTCATTCTCTTGTATTCTCTGATGTACATGTTTCCAAGCCTGCATGCCTTTTTGACAAACGCACTGTCACTAGATATGTCTTGTAAAGCGGCTTGAGTGGTCCAAAGACTAGAAAGGCGCTATATAAGTACAGTCCATTTACCATTTACTAGCTGGAGGCTTCGCAAATGCAAAACTTACTGACCGAATAGGGAGTGATTAGCTTCGCTGTACGTCAGCCATTTTCTGTTTGTGCCATCTTTTGAGATGAATACATTGGGAATGACTTGTCTGATTTGGGGTGGTACTGAAAAAATAAATCAAAATCCTTGGAGTCAGGGCGAGCAAAATAATCAATTTGCTTTTGGTGTCCTTGTCTTTCCCTGCATCTCTCTCTCCTCACATTCATTACATCTGGTTACACTTTAAATAATCTATACCTGTAAAGTTAACTGTATACTGATCATCATAAATGAAGCACAAATTATTTTAAAATTATGGTCTGCATGTTTGATTTGTACTTAATTTGTTATAATTTATTATGTTGTGTCTATGTTAGTTAACCATATTCTAAAATTTGCAATATCCTTTGTTACAACTTCAAACATTAGTTCTATTCAGGCAGTTTTAGCCCCATCAGCTTCCACAGAGTGGAGCTAACTGTTATGGAATTTTCTATTCTTGTAGTGTTCTGAGTGACACATACATACTTTTAAATGGAATATAATAAAAGCACAAACATACAGACATTATACAAGGTTACATGAAGTCACATGTGGGCCTTGAGGTCCAAAGCAGTATTAGCTGTTTGTCTTTGGCTGGCAGTAGCAGGTGTCATCCTATCTCAACACTGTTGTGGCCAGGGTCGAAGGACTCTGGTGCTGTATGCTTAAACATAATAGACAGCTTGGCACTGACATTCCAATCTGCGTAAAGAGACATCTGTGTCTCCAGACTTAATCATGTTGATGAAGACACCATTCTTGGTAAAAGCATTCTCTTCTACCTAATTCAGGGCGTATAGTGTTTGTGATGTTATCTTGGGGTTTAAAGTCTGTCCACCAGCATGAGTTGGGCAGAATGTGAGACCGACTCAGGCACTTCTGATGCTTTATGAGAATGTCTCTAATTCTCCTTGATCAAGTGTCAATAAATAATACAGCATAAGACATCAGAGGCTCCTGAACACTTTCTTTCTTCCTGACCTCACCACTGACCTTTGGCTTCAGCGATTTCTCCACAACAATTGGCGTCACGAACAGGATTTCAACAGAACAAAGACGTGGGAAGTGCAGAGTTTTATCACAATGCCTTACCATGTCTGCATTTGACGAAATCATAAAAAACTATGTGCTTAATTAATTTGTCTGAAATACAAAAAAACATCTAAGACCCACTAATGGGGTCAGGAGCTTCAGTGTCTTTGGGATAATATCCTGGCTGAAACCTCTGGCGTTGTTTGGAATGTATGTGTCATACAAACAACCCGGTTAGATGTTCAATTGGCATTTTGATTTAAAGTGAGAAATTAAGAATGCTGACAGTGGTGTAAAAATGAATGAAGGAGCTGTAATAATTTGATTACAGAGCAGTGTACAGTGTGTGGATCTGAAGGGGGGGCGGGTTGAGCCCGCGTGGCCACTACGTGGCTGGTGGTTTCTGGGGCTGTTTCGGGCTGCACTCGGCACAGAGAGACTCACCTGAGGTTTAAACTATAGAAAAGACATTTTCGGGGGAGTTTAAACGTTTTGATGCTTTGATGCTGCTGTATTGTGGATTGAAATCTGTTTGTCTGTATGTGTAACCTCTTATTGCACAAGCGAAAATGGGTAACGATCTGTCCAGAGCAGTTGAAAATCGGGAATCTGAAAACAGAAAAAATGACTCAGCAAAGGCTAAGTCAAAGACAAAACATCTTTCTGTGAATGATCAAAGAACTGATGTGAAGTTAGATGGTCAACCTGTCAGCAAAAACACACACACACACACCTGACCAGATATCACAGTTCAAAGAAATGTTTTCGCCGCATATGCCGGCTGGACTCATCGGTAGACTGACAGGATGGGATTTTGTGTTTCCGTTCTCCTCTCTTATGGGTGAATGGACGAATGGCATGTGGCCGTATGCGGGAACATTCGAGAAAGAGAAGCTGCAAATGGCTGAGATGAATGTTAACCCTAATGTTGGAAATCCATTCTGGGATTTCAGATACATGACTGAGTGTATGCAAGTGTGGTTGACAGTGGCCCGTGAAAGATGTGGTGTGAGAGTGAGTGACAAAAGCGGCGAGACTGTTTAAAAACTGTTAAGAAAGATGACTGATCTGAGTGCCAAACATGTAACTGCCTCTCATATGCATCTACTAGAAGCTAAGTTACAAACTAGAGGTTTAGAAATGGCTAAGATAAAACAGCAACATGTTGGTAATCTGGAGAATTGTGCAAAAGCTATGATGTATGGCTGAACGAAGCGCCAAGCCAAGATTCCCACTCCTCAAGACTTGTTGAATATTTTAGCTGAGGTTGGGATAACATTGCCAGAACAACAGAATAATGAAGAGGCGCTCTCTGTCTTTCCACAACTTTCAATTACACAGCCCTCTTGTAATACTGACATAGATGAACAACCAAGTACATCGCAAACTAAGTCAGTTGATGAGTTTTTCCTACTAGCAGCTGCAGTAGAAGAAGAAAGGGTCAGAAAGGCCACTGAACAGAGGGACAGACAAGCACAGGCCACGCTAGAGGAGTGAAGGGCTAGACAGGCCGCTGAGGAGAGGGCAAGACAGACTCAGGTAGCCGAGAGTAAGGCGAGAAAGAAGCAGGAAGAGATGGAGAGACAGCTCAGAGAAAAGGAGAAAATCAGGCAGGACAGGCGGAGACAGGAGAAGGAAGAGAGCAGACAGTCAAGTGAAGCAGACTCAGAAGGAGAACGAGCCAGGCCCAAAGAGGAGGAGCTAGACACAGACCTTAGTGACGAAGAGGTGCAGGCTGTGAAACCAAAAACAAAGCAGGCTCTTTCAGGGACACATATGAGACGAGGGAGAGGCACAGTGAGAGGACCACTGACTAGGAGTAGTAGAGTTACAGAAACCCACAGAACATCAGAGACCCCTCTCTTAGAAGAGTTCCAAGCTTCTTCAATAAATGCCCCTAAAATAATGGTTGGTAACACAGCAGTCTGTAAGCCATGGACTCCATCTGAAACCATGGATATGACATACAGAGCTCCCAATCCAATTACAAACCCGGATGAGTATTGGATATGGCTAGAGCAAGTATGCATTGTTTACAGCTGTCTGATACCTGATGTTCAACAACTGATCTGATTCACATATAAGGGTGACTGGATTATGTGTACAGATGAGTTTGTTTTCCCTGAAGCTGTTGAGGGTGGCCAGTGGCCCCCGACCAAAACTTTGAGCGACTGGTTAAATGTTGAAGCAAAAAATGCAATAACCAACTGTGCACGAAGATGTACTGACTTTTCAAAAGTAGTTCACTGCGTTCAAGAAGCAAAAGAGTCAGTGCCTCAATTCATTCAGAGATTCATACAAACATGGGATATTAATGCCGGAATAAAGCGAGATGAAAATGAATATCTCCTGGTGCAACTTTTTGTGCAAAATTTAAGACCAAATGTTGCAGCTGCTTACAAATTGTCAGTTATTGACTGGAACACCAAAAGCTGGAAGTCGACTGTAAACAAAATAATGGCTATGCATACGAACAAGGTTTTCTCTTTCAATAACAATCCTCCTCTTGATGTATGTTCTGTTCAATAACAATGCTTCCAGCTCAAAAACAAATGGGGCAGCATGTGCAACACTGATGTCTGCAATGAGGCCTCTTTTGCATTGTCATTGTACTGCAGCGTTTAACCCTTCTGAGCAGTATAAACAATTGGTTTCTGATTTTTTTAAATAAACAAGAGGGGTTGGAATGTGAACAATGTTTGTTTGTTGGTCCGCGGGGATGTGCCATACCAGTCCAGCTATCTAGTGAACAGCAGAGATTGTTTAATGTTGAAAATTGATATCCACATATTGCTCTGTGGCGGTCACACCTGTCTATGAGCTGAAACACCTTGGACATATGGTCGCTCAGTGCCAGGCATTGAGAGTAGCTGTACCAGCTTCTCAATGCCAAACAGTAACACATTTAGGGGAGGAACTGTACATGTTGTCTTTAAGTGAACATATGCAGTTACCCATGTCTACATTTGTTACTCATCAGCCGCCTCTTCCTGCACAGTATGAGCCTCCCTCTGAATTGTCTGAGGTTCCACCCATTTTGTGGGCTAAACATAAAAATCATGTGGGTTTTGTAAATTCGGCTAAACCACATATAGTCGTGCTTAAGCCTAATGCTAAGCTACCTATGATTAGGCAATACAATTTGCCTCATAGAGCTATTGAAGGGAGAGTGTCATTCAGTCTCTACTGGATCAAGACGTGCTCGTTCAAACCTCCAGTCCAATTCCTAAAGCAAACCGTCCAGGAGAATGGCGGTTCGTGCAGGACCTGCAAGCTATTAATAATATAGTGGTACCTGCAGCTCCAATTGTGCCTGACACCAATTTGATTTCAGCTTCTTTACCACCTAACTCCACACACTACACAGTCGTGGATCTAAGTTCAGCATTTTTCTCGATGCCGTTGCATCCAGATAGCCAGTATCTGTTTGCATTCACATTCAAAGGTAAGCAATACACTTGGCGACGGTTGCCGCAGGGTTTTGTCGAGAGTCCCACGGTGTATGCAGCGGTGGTAAAAAGAGATCTAGATGGGCTCCACCTGCCAGGGGGCTCCACTCTCTTGCAGTACGCTGATGATCTCCTAATAGCTTCTCCATCAAAAGGAGCTTGCCACAGAGACTCTATCTTGCTGATACAGAGACTGGCTGAGTGTGGTCACAGAGCATCGCTGGCAAAGCTGCAATTCTGCCGACCTGAGGTGACATATTTGGGTCATGTTTTGAAGGATGGACAGCGCCTTTTGTCACCAGAAAGGGTGAAACTGCTTTAGTTAACTTGCCTCCACCTACAACCAAGAAAGAGATGATGTCTTTTCTGGGGATGGCTAATTACTGCAGACATTGGATTTTTGAATATGCAGCTATGGACTCTGTTTTGCTAGCCGCCACAGTACAATCAGCTCCATCGGTGGTACAATGGACTGAGGAAATGCACAGAGCCTTTCAAGATCTGAAAAATGCTCCCACAATGGCTCCAGCATTGGGTTTGCCTGACTATCATCAACCGTTCCATCTACATGTGCATGAGAGAGATGGCTTCGCCACTGGCATTCTGGTACAGAAACATGGTTCTCATTATCGCCCGTTGCGTACTACTCCTCTCGACTGACCCCTGGTGGCTGTTGTTGGCATTTTAATCGACAAATCTTCTCCTATTGTACTGGCTCATGACTGTGTTGTACGTGTTCCTCATGCAGTATTACACATTTTGAATATATCTGCAACACAATATATGACGGCAGCACGTCGCTCAGGTTATGAGGCAGTAATTCTCTCAAGTCCCCACATAACCTTAAAACGCTCACCTCCAATAAATCTAGCTACTCTGCTACCACTGATTGATACAGATGATGAACATGACTGTATCGCCACTATTGAGATGTGCACATCCCCGAGACCGGATCTACTGCAAACACCAATACCAAATTCTGACATGGTTCTTTACACTGATGGTTCAGTTAGCAGACCATCTGATAACGTACATCTGGCTGGTTATGCAGTAGTAAATGATTGGGAAATTGTTGAAGCAGGACCTTTTCCCTATGGAACTTCAGCCCAAGCAGCTGAACTATATGCTCTCACTAGAGCCTGCATGCTTTCTTCTGGTAAAGTTGTCACCATCTACACTGACTCGTGATATGCATTCGGCGCAGCGCATGATTTTGGACAATTATGTCAATTAGGTTGCGATTGTAAAATGTGCAGCCCACAATAAAGGAAATGATCCTGTTTCACGAGGAAATGCAATGGCTGATGCTGCAGCCGAACAAGCCGCACTTTCCTCCTCCTCCATGGTCCATTAATGTACCACCACACAACCTGTCAATCCAATTCCAGTACCTTCCGCTAATGATGTCGTGAAAATGCAGAATCACGCTGATGACAGGGAGCGAAGTCTTTGGTTGTGTAAGGGTTGTGCGGCTGACCCGGAGTCTGGTTTGTGGCTCCACCCGGATGGTCGACCAGTTTGCCCGAGAGCTCTCCTACATGTGTTGGCACGTGTGGCACATGGACCAACACATGTCGGAAGAGGGGTGATAAATGATGTTATTCGTTCACAATGGTTCGCACCAGGCATTACACAAGTCTCACAGACACTTGTAGATAGTTGTATGACGTGTCAACAGACCAGAAAGAAGAATAGCACAGTGAAGCATGACCATCTGGAACCTCCATCAGGTGCCTTTGTAAATTTGCAAATAGACTTTGTACATATGCCAAGTTGTCACGGCTACAAGTATTTGTTAGTCGTGACTGATCGATTCTCAAAGTGGGTTGAGGCTTTCGCAACAAGGAAAGAAGACGCTAGAACAGTTGTTAAGTGTCTGCTAAAAGAGGTGATCCCCAGGTTTGGAATGCCACGTGGAATGGATAGTGACAAAGGACCAGCTTTTATATCAAAAATCACGCAGGGTCTGTCAGATATCTTAGGTTTTAAGTGGCAACTACATGTTCCATATCACCCACAAAGTTCTGGTCACGTTGAGAGAATGAACGCAACTATCAAAGATCGGCTGACCAAAACAGTGCTAACAACAGGCCTAAAGTGGCCGGAGGCACTGCCTATTGTGTTATATTCCATTCGAAGCGCACCAAGCGCAACTACAGGACTAAGCCCTCATGAGGTGTTAATGGGGAGACCAATGTCCACAGGGATAAGCTCCCCTTTGGCACCACACAAAACTTATCTGCTCTGGATGGATGGGTTTATGACTGAATATGTAAAAAGACTAACTGAAATTTTGAGAAAGTATCATTTTCAGGTGGCTGACAGGCTCCCGAGGCCTTCGGAGGAGCCAATTCATCCTTTTAAGGAAGGAGATTTTTTATTAATCAAATGTCTGGAAAAGTGTCTTTGTCTCCCAGGTGGGAAGGTCCCTATCAGGTGTTTCTGACAACTAGGACTGCCCTAAAGGTCGAGGGCAGAGCAGAATGGGTTCACGCCACAAGGTGCAGGTTGGCTGCACCAACCGCTGGCGAAAGGCTGCTGAACCCTGGCAAGTAACCGGGAGGTTACTTTTCGTCGCGCTCCTACTGTCCAGGCTTGGACAAGGAGCTGATCAGGGCTTTCCAGATTGTGGAGAGCAGGACAGCGCTCCAATTCCGCAGAGCAAAGAGCAGGGAGGCTCTCCTGCTGAGGACACAGTCGGTGTCCTTGTCCCCTCACCCCAAAAGGAGGGGTGTTCTTTGCTGGGTGTTCATGGTGAGGTGAACACTGAGTTTGATCCCGAACGTGAGATCAGTTCGACAGGTCCCTGTCGAAGCTGCAGCAACGTGAGTCCTGACACAACAGGAACACAAACTGATAATGTTGTTATAAGAGAACTGAAAGGAAAAGTGCCCGAAAAGAAACTTACTCTCTTACGAACTAAACGAACTGTTAATCCTATTGTGTTTGAATGTCCAATTGACAGATGTGATGAAAATGATTGTTATGTTGCTCACCCTGTGACTTTCTCCCAAGGTAAATGGTCGTGGAAAATGCATGACAAAGCTCTGATTAAGACGGAGTTGAGTGCATCCAGGTTAATGAAGGTAACATTCACACCTACAGTGTCTATGATTGAACCTCTGGAGCTGTGGTGCTTCACCAAACTGCAATTGGAGAATTACTCGGATTGTAAGTTGTGGGATGTTAATTATCAGGATTTTCCAGGGGAGGCATACAGCTGTAAGACCTCTGATAAGGAGGAAACAGAAAAGGCTTACAGGTTTCTCCATGCTGGTTATATTTCTTCTGTAAATACGCTTAATGTAGCCAAACCAGAATCAACAAAGCGTGATAAAGGTACAGGTAAAGGTTCTCAGCCTGTAGTGCCAAAAACAAATTCCGCCCTCAGTCTAATGACTGATTATGCTCGTGATCGTAATCTCAGTAAGTGTTGGCTATGTCAAAATATGCCTACTTCCATACACTCACCCATGTCTCATCCAATTCCATTCACTAGAGTGGATTATGGAATTTTCAACTGGAATGATTTGGCCATGAGATTTGAAGATGAAGCAGATGAGTGCTATACTCCTGCCTACCCTTTAGATTCAGCAAAGTCTTCACGTAATGCTGAAATTGCCTTATATGTTGCTAAAACGGTTAGGTTTCAATTATTCTATACTTTTTCGCATTATTCATATGCAAATGTATGTACAATTAGGTTTTGAATACAGAGTGCAAATAGCTCTGGCCAAACAAACTGTTCAAAACCTTGTGGGAATCAGGTGTGTGTTCCCCAACCGTATACTGCATCTTTGATGGTAGAGGCCCTAGTTTCCGTGCAGCCGTGGTCCGGCGTTAGGTCTATGGAATTAGTTCAGATGCAGAAACGTAACTGTGCAGTGCCACAACAGACGAAGCGAACTCCACAATGTGACTGCTCAATTTATGTGCCTCCGGTGTTCACCCATGAACTGCAAAATGTTTCTTTGTGTTTTCAGGGACTAGGAGACGGACCTGATAATTTAGGACAGAGCAGCTGTAATACAGTAGTGAATGTCACTCTGAAACAGTCTTCGTTACCTTAAAGAGTGTATCTAGTCTGTGGAGATAAAGCTTATCGCTGCATGCCCTATGAGTTGTTTCATGGCGTCTGCTGCTTAGCGTACCTAATTCCCTTGATCAGAGAAGTGAAATCCGCTGAGATTGCTTCGTTATACCCGCCTCTACATACATATAAAAGAGAAATTTCAACACCTCAGAAGATAGCCAGTTTCCTCTTGCCTTGGTATGGTATGTATGTAACTCAACAGGAGCTTGAATCTTTGTCTAAAGTCCCGGAGAATCATCTTAATGCCTCCATTCGAGCGATGTTAGCTGAACATAGAGAGCTGCAGGAAGTTAAAACTGTAGCTTTACAGAATCGTATGGCACTTGATCTCCTGTTGGCAGCACAGGGAGGAACTTGTAAGGTTATAGGCACTGAATGTTGCTCTTACATCTCTGATGCGACTGCTGAGGTCATGGATATGGCACGACACAGCTCAAGGAATCAAAGAGTTGCATGAAAATCATGGTTTTGGCTTGGGGGATTTTTCTGGTACCTTGGGGTCATGGGGATCAGGGCTAGTTAAATTTTTGACTACTCTATTTGTCGGTGGTTTCCTTATTCTTATTCTATGCATTTGTGTGACCTCATTGATTAAAATGTTGGTGAAAAAGACCACAAGGTCAGTGGTTCAGGAACCCCAATTATTATTATGAGTTTGAAGGTTTTGAGGAAAGAGTTCAAGGTTTTGGCCTGGATGATTTTCCTCTTGGTGAAAATGATGAAGAGGAGACTTGTGGTCTATAAATGTATGGTATCTGAGGAACAATAGGGGGTTGAGTAGATGAATAAATAAAGTTGAGAAAAACATTTCCTATCTTCAGAAGTGAAATCAGTTTTCCCCTATTGTTCCATTTCAGTTTTAACTTTATGTGCTGGTTTTGATCGCACTGGTGATCTAGTGTTCTAGGAGATGTAATTTAATCATTTAGAAGATGCTTTTTCATGAATCCGTTTATAATCTACTTCAATGATGGATATCTACGGTTCGTGGAAACATTCTACAGAAGATGGATTCCATACCACCATGTATGTGCTAGTAACCTCTCCATGGTGGTGACCCTCTACTGTACATAATGTGCATGGGTTGAAGATGTTACGATATCTTGATTGCAATGATGATTGTTGTGATTGATGGAAAAGAGAAATTTATTCCAGAAAGTCAAATCAACTGTTTTATGGATCCCTGTCCACTTGCTAGGTTGTATCTGTTAGATGAGATAATAACTGTGATCTTTCTCCTCTCCCAGTGGTATATTTGCACACGATCTGTGACCTCCCTGTTGACTTCCTTTAACACCTTGGTGTTGTAGGGGATCTTCGCTCACTTAAAGGCCCATGTTGACCTGAAAGTGGAACTCACACATCATGGGAATGGGATGAGGGGGTACATAAGAGGGGTCCTTAAAGTCTCTCACTGATTGTATGAATTAATCTCAACCAACTGTTTTGTTGGGAAGATCATTTTTATTGATGTCTTTTGAATGATTTTGATTTCAAAATATTCTTGATTTCTGTGTGATTGTAAATGTTTTGTGATGTTTGTTTCGATCCCATTCTGACTGTGCTCTCTGGTGGTCTCTAAGTTTGGTAATTATTAGTATTCGGTAGTTGGTATTGATCTTATGATCAATAAAAGGGGATTGTTATGGAATTTCTATTCTTGTAGTGTTCTGAGTGACACATACATACTTTTAAATGGAATATAATAAAAGCACAACCATACAGACATTATACAAGGTTACATGAAGTCACATGTGGGCCTTGAGGTCCTCAGCAGTATTAGCTGTTTGTCTTTGGCTGGCAGTAGCAGGTGCCATCCTATCTCAACACTGTTGTGGCCAGGGTCGAAGGACTCTGGTGCTGCATGCTTAGACATAATAGACAGCTCGCCACTGACATTCCAATCTGCGTAAACAGACATCTGTGTCTCCAGACTTAATCATGTTGATGAAGACACCATTCTTGGTAAAAGCATTCTCTTTTACCTAATTCAGGGTGTATAGTGTTTGTGATGTTATCTCGGGGTTTAAAGTCTGTCCACCAGCATGAGTTGGGCAGAATGTGAGACCGACTCAGGCACTTCTGATGCTTTATGAGAATGTCTCTAATTCTCCTTGGCCAAGTGTCAATAAATAATACAGCATAAGACATCAGAGGCTCCTGAACACTTTCTTTCTTCTTGACCTCACCACTGACCTTTGGCTTCAGCGATTTCTCCACAACAGATAGATGCTGCTTTGCTCTCCTTTACAGGTTCCAGGTCGTGGGAGGTCATTGTCTTGATGAGACCCCTGGGCTGGTGTGGTGTGTGTGTAAGGCTGTCCATACTGCAGAGCTCTCTGTTGCTCTTGCTGCTGCAGCCACTGCTTTTCTTCTGTTTGATTGACACACACTCACACACACGCTTACACTGCTGATTACTGACATTGACACTAGTCACAAAAAGTTAGGGATATTCAACTTTTGGGTAAAATTTATGGAACATGGAAAACGTTCATGCTACGTAGCATTTCATATCTCTGTGCAAATTTCTGTTACATCCAACACACAGGTGAGTTGCACTTTAGCAGTGAGTGTTTTGTGTGGCGTAAAGAAGAATATAAGATATGAAATGTGTGTCGCATACATTGTGACGTAATGTGACAGTTAATGATATATTGCAGGCTTCATTACGAGAATGTTTTTTCTTCTAGGCTTAAATAAATATGTCCAAGATGTGCGTTTCTATATTTTCAAATGAATTTCCATCTTTCCTCTCATGGTGCACTGCTAGAATAACCTGATCAGACCACAGATCTTTCCAAGTGTATTTTTAAAAGTTTAATACGTTTCACACTGGTACAAGTCTTCACACAGTTATATAGTTCACATCACATCATACCTAAAGTCAAGTGCTCATTACTTGATTAATCTCGTGTGTTCACATAAACCAACTCTACTTCAACCATTGTCTCCCTCTATCTGATTTGCAGCATTCTGTGTGGTTATATGTGCGTTCCAGTTTTCAAAGGATTATATCTCAGTTATATTTCAGCTCAAACAGGTTCTACTTCCAGTGATTTGCTGTTTCCAGCTACCCGTGTCTACATTACATCAACTGAAATGTTTCAGAACATGCATAGTATTCCAGTTTACATGTTTGTTATATACTTGTTACTCAAACCATAGCTCTAAGAAAACAGAAAAATCAGTTTGCAAGTTTAGCACTCAGTCAGTTAAGCAGTACTAATTTTATACATCAGCATAATTCATGATGTCATAATGTCATGTTTAGAATGAACATGAAGTTCAGATTTCAGCTTCATGCAAGTTTAACATATTCCAATTCATCTGACTTCAGATGTGAAGGAAAGGCAGAACTGGTTTTTAGATTTGTTCACGCCTGATTGGTTTAGATTTGGTTACATTGTCATAAAGAAAGATGTACTTGTGCTTCAGTGCTACACTGATAATAGTCTACTCTGTGCATCAGCAGATAGAATCAACATTCACCACGGATTACAGATAAACACAAGAAGATTTGAGCTTCACAGCTCAGTCTTTCTTCTTTGTTTCTTCTGTTTTCTCTCCTTGTGGAAGACTTTCCCATCAGGCTGCTCTCTCCACTTCAGGGTGACTCCACTCACTCCTTTGGCCTCCAGTCTGTCCTGAAGCTGGGAAACACAAATGGCAGCCATTTTTACTTTTACTATTTTCACTTGTTGACATGAACAGTTTGAGGCTACAGGCTGTTTTGTGACCACCACACAAACTTTGGTCTCTTGACATGACGATGCATGCAGTTTTGGAGAGCTCTACATCAGTGTGACATTTTTCTTCCTGAAAAACCTGACGCATACAATCAGACACATGCAGTGCACGGATAATCCAGCAGGGATTCCACAAGTGGTTTTTGCCAAATTTGAAAATCTTAAAAAATTATTCAAAATTGTTACTGAAACTTCAATAGGAATGTTTAATTAACTGATGAAATGTAAAACTGCTTCATATTTCATAACTTAATTCGTAGTAATTAAGTAATTAAAGGTTTAAATGGCATTATCATTTATATTTAGAGTAGAAATTGAGATATTTAGAGTGACATGGAGCAGTTAGAGGTGATGATGAGGAATTGACTCTACCAGACAAGTGCAGAAGTCTAGAAAGCAACACTAACACAGGACACAACAACACTTACAACTATTACGCTTAGGTCAGCTAATTAGTTAGCAGCAGCTCTGGTTGATCAATATGGAAAAAAAAAAGGTATGTTTGAAAGTTTCGTGGTTAGAAAGGTTATGTTTTACATAGTTTTAGTTCTTTAAGATAAACAAACTATGAGCAATGAATGACACAAAAATATCTCATGTATCAAATATGATACAAATCAAAACTCATGTATGCAAATTGATATTTTATTAATTTATTTTTTATTATTTCTCAGAAAGTTCAATGAACACTCCACTTTAAAAGAATGAGAACTTTCTGACAATTGTTTCATGGTTCAGGCTTTACAGGACAGTAACTCTTCAGTATCCATAGCTGTGGCTGTTTTGCATTCTACTCTGTGGAGTGGTGTGTAGCTGCAGAAATGTGGTTTTCACAGTCACACACCTCCCACCTCTGTAGAGGCACAGCACACAACAAGCCAAAGAAAGAAATGCAAACTTCTGAGTCATTTCCATCTGTCCTGGCTCTATGAATGGCTTCGTGTGTCAGGGTGGATTTTGGAGCTTCACCTTTCTCAGGATGTCTGCTTTCACAGCAGGGTCATTCGGATCAGCAGATCCAAGGTCCTTCGCCTTTATCCTCAGCTTCACCACCTTCCTCGTGACTGGTGTGTAGACACAGAATGAGGAGAGAAACAAAACATGAGTTTAGTTCTGTGACACCAAAGTACTACATCTCTGACTTGAGGAAAAGTAGTAATACCACAGTGTACAAATACTCAGTCAAGGTCCTGCATTCAAAATCTTACTCTGAAGTCAAAGTATAAAAGTATGAACATCAAAATATACTGAAAGGACCAGAAGTAAACGTCCTCATTGTGTAGAATGGATGTCATGATGCATCTGAGATGGGGAATGACATGCAGGAAAGAGCCACAGGTCAGATTTGAACCCTGTGTTTCCGCAGCAAGGACTGAGCCCTCACACATGGGGCGGCTGCTCTACCAACCGAGCTAAACACCACCCCAAGCCAACCTACATTCTAATAATGAACCTTGTGAACAGTTTATTGATTATCACGCTGACTCTCCCTGTGCTGTCAGATGACTCACACAGTTTGAGGTAAAGAGTCAGACGGCAGTACACGGGTCATCGCAATCAACCAGATAACCCCACACTGAGTGTATCATCACCACAGAGAAGAGAATGGGGTGAAAAAAAAGAGAAGCGATGAGGAATATCCAAGGGCCAAAGGCAGACGTGTGGATTAAGCTCGAGAGTCAATCATCACTGTTAGGGTTCATCAAAACATAGAGACCGTGGTGACAATGTAATTAGATGTAAGGACAGTAAACTACTCACCAGGAGGTGGAGGGACACTGTAGCAGACAAATGGTAATTTAGTTCCACAGAGTGAAAGCTTCCATTGTCCTGAATCAGCCAAGGCTGCAGCACCACATAAGACACCGATAAACTTATCTCTGTTAAAGGGTGCTTTCCAGTTACTGAATGAGTAGTTACTCCCATCAGACCAGTAACTGAGATGCTCTCTGAAGAAACCAATCCATGTCCACTGTCCATCCTGCGTTGCTAAGCTCTCGGCCTTGTCGTTCTCAGCGCTGTTCCTCACAGTGGCCAGGTCTCTGTGTTTCTCCCTGCAATATTTCTGTGCATCAGACCAAGGCATGAATGTACCCACATAGACAAATTGAGGGGCCTGCTGTGTTCCTGCAGTTTGGGAAACAAATGATTTTTGAGATGACATACTGAACTTCAAAATAATCATTATGTGAGAAGAGATAATACTTTGTAGGGTATTTACCACTGTTACAGATGAATGGAAATGAGGTTGAGCAAGTATACGGGTACCATGCATAACCAGTGTAAACCGCAACACAATCATAAGAGTATAGTGCTTCGTATGATCCCCAGTCTCTGTAATCAGCTCCACTCCCGTTGTAGCCGTCTGACCAGCTCCAGCTGACATTACTGTACACACCGATCCAGACGTCAGAAGTTTGGTAAGAAGATGGAACTGTGTTGGTAAGTTGTTGCATTTCTTCAGTGTTGTTAATGGTGGCCAGGTCTGTGTATGTCTGTCTGCAGAAGGTCTGAGCTTCAGTCCAGTTCATAGGTTCAGCAACAAAGTGGTACTGATGGAGAAGACATGAGGAGAAAATGTGGCACCCTGAGGACGACAGCATTTTTTAAAAGTCAGGTGGATCAAACTCATTTTTCTTTAGTGTGCCACAATAATAAGCACTGTTAGATATGATCAGAGAATTCACTGACCTGAGAGATACAAGACACCCAGCAAGATCCTCTCCATCATGATGCTGCTCTGTGGACTGTGTGTCCATGTACAGCACAAAGAGGAACAACTACCTCTAGATTTGCTGCTGTCTCACCTCTTTATGCAAAAAGTATTGTGATGAGAGACCAATGAAGGGCCTCGTCACAGCCAATAAAGAGTGGTACTTTGACTATGGAATTGTCAAAGAATGTGGCCTATCATATAACATAACAACATATGTATGAGGAAATGTTAGACATGATAGCTGAATAGAGTCGGCCTACACTGCTGTATTTGAACATCAGACATAATGGTGGTACGTGCAGAGGCTAATATTTTCTGAGCTGGGAAACACAAACGGCAGACATTTTTAGAACATCAGTACACTTTAGATTTTTTTTACTTGTTGACATGAACAGTTTGAGGCTACAGGCTGTTTGTGACCACCACACTAACTTTGATCTCTTTATTGAGTGATCCTGACGTAACAATCATTGTGTGATGGCAGTGGGATCACAAAGGTTAGAATGATGTCCACGTGTGGAGTGATTATTTGTCACGTTGACATGACGATGCAAAGCAGCCATTGTGTGTTGTCTTCATCATGACAGTACCTCTTCTGTATCCATAGCTGTGGCTGTTTTGCATTCTACTCTGTGGAGTGGTGTGTAGCTGCAGAAATGTGGTTTTCACAGTCACACACCTCCCACCTCTGTAGAGGCACAGCACACAACAAGCCAAAGAAAGAAATGCAAACTTCTGAGTCATTTCCATCTGTCCTGGCTCTATGAATGGCTTCGTGTGTCAGGGTGGATTTTGGAGCTTCACCTTTCTCAGGATGTCTGCTTTCACAGCAGGGTCATTCGCATCAGCAGATCCAAGGTCCTTCGCCTTTATCCTCAGCTTCACCACCTTCCTCGTGACTGGTGTGTAGACACAGAATGAGGAGGGAAACAAAACATGAGTTTAGTTCTGTGATACCCAAGTACTACATCTCTGACTTGAGGAAAAGTAGTAATACCATAGTGTACAAATACTCAGTCAAAGCCCTGCATTCAAAATCTTACTCTGAAGTCAAAGTATAAAAGTATGAACATCAAAATATACTGAAAGGACCAGAAGTCCTCATTAAGCCCACATTTACCAATAACTTTCACTACATCAGTAACACGTTCCATGACCTGCATCCCCTTTCTGACCTGGTCTCGCTGAACTGACATTTTCCTGTCACATAAAAGGGTATGGATGTCTGATCTGCTGGCTCTGAGGAAAAAGGCCTCTGCGCTTTCTCCATGGACATTGCTTCACTCATTCTCTTGTATTCTCTGATGTACATGTTTCCAAGCCTGCATGCCTTTTTGACAAATGCACTGTCACTGGATATGTCTTGTAAAGCGGCTTGAGTGGTCCAAAGACTAGAAAGGCGCTATATAAGTACGCCTAGTATAAGGGAATGATTAGCTTCGCTGTACGTCAGCCATTTTCTGTTTGTGCCATCTTTTGAGATGAATACATTGGGAATGACTTGTCTGATTTGGGGTGGTACTGAAAAAATAAATCAAAATCCTTGGAGTCAGGGCGAGCAAAATAATCAATTTGCTTTTGGTGTCCTTGTCTTTCCCTGCATCTCTCTCTCCTCACATTCATTACATCTGGTTGCTCTGCAGAATTAAGTTAACACTTTAAATAATCTATACCTGTAAAGTTAACTGTATACTGATCATCATAAATGAAGCGCAAATTCTTCCAAAGTATGGTCTGCATGTTTGATTTGTACTTAATTTGTTATAATTTATTATGTTGTATCTATGTTAGTTAACCATATTCTAAAATGTGCAATATCCTTTGTTACAACTTCAAACATTAGTTCTATTCAGGCAGTTTTAGCCCCATCAGCTTCCACAGGGTGGAGCTAACCTCCTCATGAAGCTAGTCGTGCTGGATGTGCGTCTGCTTTCAGATCTTTTTCAGTTTCAGACCTTTGATCCAGATCTAGCGTTGGGGGCATGGCATCAACTGAGAGGGGTGTGGAATCATGACAGCTCAACCAAAACGCTAGAGACCTTCCCCTATCACGCTGCCTTCAGGGAATGTAGGATCTACAACAATTTGGCTACACCACATGACTGGCAGTGAAAAAGCTGCTGTCACTGACCCAGCACACAGGTGAGAAAAGTTAAATAAGTTTCGGAAATCATGATAAATGTGAAAGCTTTCAAGTTGTAGCACGGAAAATGTCATTTTTCATGGAACGATGTGAAAGCTTGATATGCTAACAAAGAAGCACCCCACGCAACAGTTGCGACACGACGTAGCCTTTTTGTTATGGAGGAATAAAAGTGTTAAAATGAAATAAATGAATACATCATTAAATAATCACAAACTTACTTAAATGTCATGAATTAATTAAAATACCAATTCATTTTATGTAAAAATAAATAAATAACATATATAATTATTTCACTACTTCCATTTCATGGTCCTGTGTTGCAGTGCTTCATGAATTTATTTTACCTGTCAACCTCGCCCATCAAAGTTGGTAGGCGGATCCTAACGCCTGATTGGTTACCCTGTGCATCAGGTCAAGGTAAATCAGTGCCAGATAATGGACTGATGCAGAGCTAGTGAACGCATTCCAATACACTGGTTAGACAGGACTGTGAACTAACTGTAACTAATTGTTACCATCAGCAGTGAGGAACATTGAACACAGCATAAAGAGGAACAACTACCTCTATTTTTGCTGCTGTCTCGTCTCTTTATGTAAATCGCTGTTGGAAACTTATGAAAATGTTTGTCACTCAAACAAAATGCATTTCACACCTATATTTTTGCAACATCATGTTTTTATGATTTGCATGTTTGCAGGAAGGGCTCAGGTCATCCCAATCACCAAATTTGCAGTATTAGAACATGGGAACATGGGAACATGGGAACATGGGAACATGGGAGTTGGTGGTCTTCCAGCTCATTACTTTAAAGTTATTTTGAAGTATAAAAGTATGAACATCATAATTTTCCTTTCCAGGATCAATAATGTCTGATTTTATCCATCCATACTTACATACATATACTTCTGCTTATCTGGGATTGGCTGGCAGTGGCAGCAGGATTAGCAGGCCTCTTTGGTCGTCCCCCTCCTCTGCATTCCAGCTCCTCCTGAGGGACCCCGAAGTTCTTATGTGTCCACGAGGCATCTGATCAGATGGCCGAACCAGCTGAGAAACATGGCTTCAAGACTTAGATGACTCTCTCCCACATTCGGGCACAGCAGAGTAATTTGCATCTGGCTCTCCAGCTCTGTGAATGGGTGAGTGTGTGTGTGTAGATTTCCCTTCCAAGGTTCAGTAAAGTCTGATTTTCATCTTGCGCCCCATTAATGAGTCGCTGCCTCCAACCCAAACCTTTTCATTTATCCTTACAGAAGGATGGCTTACGCACAGCTGCAAACCCTGCATCTTGTTATTCTGGGCACGTTGGAGGCACCAGCAGCCTCAAAAACTTGTCTGCTCCTGTGACAGGGCATTTTCATTTCATTTTCTGAATCAGCTACATCTTTCTTGATTGTGCGACGATCGCAATGAAGTCTCTTGGCAATTTTGATTGTTGTCATGCCTTGACCCAAACATTCAACTATTTGTTGCCTTTCGGCTGCAGAGAGGTCCTTTTTCTTGGCCATTCTGATTGAAAATGATTGGCTGCTTAATAATGTGGAACGACCTTCTTTAGTAGTTTTCCCTTTAATTGGACTCACCTGCCAAACTAAATGGCACAGGTGTCTGAAATTGGTTTCAGTGATATGCAGAGCCCTGACACACATTACAATCCATGAGTTTAACTGACAAACAAAAAAAATCTTACCTTACCACTCTTAAACTTTTTTGCATAATAATTTGGAACGCAGTATACTTAGCAGGATCAACATGGCTGCAAAGCATAAGCAGCGGAGTATAAAGGTGTTAGGAAAGCCATGACGTGTGTGTGTGTGCGCGTGTGTGTGTGCATGTGTGAGAGAAGCAGTCTGAAGATCAAAGTCACGCTCTTTGATTTAGCAGAACGCACAGCAATTTGAGTTTGCAGCAAGCGCCTCTATTTCAGTCAGTGTATTGTAGATGGGTTTGGAATGTGCCTTAGAGACATTTGATGCACACACACACACACACACATGCACATACAGTGTGTCAATGTATCATCATTCCTTATAATCATTCCTTATTAATTGATTTATTGCTTATTTTTTAGTTTGCTCATTTTTTTCTTGTTTTAACATCAACAAAGTGCAGCTCTGCCATTTTAAAAATTTTATTACAATTTCTATGATTTTGGTGTCATGTCCAAGAAAAAGTGTTAAGTTAATGTATTCAGTGTTGTCTCAGCGTCTATGTCGTGATTTCCTGTTTTATTCTGGTTCCACTTCCTGTCTGTGTCCATTGTTCTTAGTTTTACTTGTCCCCTTTGTCTGTTTTCCCGCCTGCAGAATGACCTGTCTCCGCCCTGATTGTTTCCACCTGTGTCCTTACCTTGTGTGTGTGTATATATATATGGTCTGTCTCCCTTTGTCCTGTGCCAGTTCGTCTTATCTTATGTCAGAGAACCAGCTCTTTGTCCATTGTCAGGTCTTGTTTATTTGATACTTTGTTCAAGAGTGATTTTTTTTTGTTTGTTTCCTTTTTCATATCCTAGCCTCACAAAAATGATTTTCAGTGTGTTTATTTAGCTTTTCTTAGTCTAGCCTTAGTTTGATTTCAGAGATTAGTGTAGAGTTTTTCTTCTGTAAAGAGTGATTTTTATTATTGTGTTTAATAAACCTTTATTTTGAAACTTTGGTCTCTGGAGTTGTGCATTTGGGTTTGGGTCCATAGTTTGGTCGTGACTTTTTGTATGGTGAATTTCTTCCTGGGGCCTCCAGCACAAAAGGGTTAAAACATCCTGGATAAGTGACTTATATGAGCTCAATAAATCTAAAACGAGAGCATCCAGGCTTAATTTGTTGCACCAAGACCAAGCCAAGATGAGCAGACACGCATTCATCAAACCAGAAGGGTATTGCACAAAAACGAGATAAGGGATTAAGCAGGGATATGTTGGTTATCCTGGCTGAATTTAGCCTCAAGTCGGTTGCATGAAAGCAGCTCAAACTTAACCCGGCCAAGTTACTATGGTGATTTATTCTCTGCAGCTAGCCTGCTCCAGACCAGGCTAACAGCCAGGCTAAGATTAGTCTTAGTGATTCACCTGTACTTCCACCGTCAATCCTGAGAGGAATGAAAGTGTTTTACAGCATGTCCATGGTCTTTCTAAGTATGTTGCATAATTTTAATGATCCTATTTTAAAATATGACATATAGTCATTTCATTTAAATCTGTTTGTAACCGCAACAGTCTTTTTATATTGAGTTTTTTATATTAAGTGGTAGTATTAGTACTCAGGTGGGATCAATGGCGGGTGACCAGATTGATAGGGTGGGGCTGGGTTCCTGTACTTATTGACAGTTTGCTGAGCCTCTTGGGTATGCTCCAAGGTAGTGTGGATTGCAAGTCCACTTCCTGGGAAGGATGCAAAGGGGGCTGGTAGCTGAGAGAGCCTTCAAAATGAAAAGGTGGCAACTCTGTGGCAGAGAGATTGTTGTGGGCATATTTATCCCAGGACAGATGTTGGCTCCAGGAGGAGTTCTGCTGCACAATGTAAGGCACCTTCCAAAAACTTGTTGGCCCTCTCAGCCTGGCAATTGGGTTGAGGCTGGAAACCAGATGACAAAGTGTGGGTGGCTTCTAAGGCTTTACAGAAAGCTTTCCAAACCAGGGAAACAAGATGGAGACGATGTCAGTGGCAATGCCATGGATCCGGATAACATGTACGGTCAATAGTTGAGCAGACTTGAATTCTGAAGACAACTTAGGCAGTGCCGCTTTTAGCCTTGGAAAAGCATTCTATAATGGTAAGGATGACTGTCTTAACTTGAGACCTAAGGGAGACCAGTGACAAAATCTAAAGCAATGTGCGAGGATTGACTGGGGTTGAACAGAAATAAACATGTTTACAGCCTTTGGCATGTACGAAGCTCAGTCCTTGCCCCAGTGAACCAGGGGTTGAATCTGACCTGCGGCCCTTTGCTACAAATTTTTCCTCTAAAGAGTAGAATAGTATGCAATGGTACAATAAAAATGAGTAGAAATTTGTATGAAAGCATAATAAATGATATTGTATAAAATTATAGAATATAGCCTATCCCCCCTGCCAGGGCCAACTGCCAGGCCCTATTCAGAGCAGAGCAGTTAAGGGCACCTGTTAGAATGTCAGTTGGTAATACTCAGAGAGAGAGAAAATACTGAAACCACCCATCAAACAAGACAATGTTGTGGCCAAACAGTTTGGCCTATTATGATGAGCTCTTCCTGAATGTCTACGTATATATTTTATATGGCTACAATCAAGAAAATGGGACTTTTAGAGCGATGGAAAGAAACTGGTACCTCTGCTTTCCTCCAGAAAGGTTACCTCTTTTTTAACATTGCTGTTAATGGGGCGGTAGTTGGGTGTAGCTGATGCTTCAGAGGTCACACAGCCAAAACTACACCTTGTTCCAAATTATTATGCAAATCATATTTCTCAGATTTTCCCAAGACTGCCATCTATATGAATGGCAGTCATCATAATGTATCAGTCATCAACCATTAGAGTACAATTCAAATGTTTTTGAACGAACCTCCCAATGATAACGGTAAATTTAAAAAAACAAAAACACAAAATGCACATTCCAAATTATTACACACAACAAAGTTTCCAAGCATTTTATTGTCAAGGAACAAAAAAAAAGGATCATTTGTGAAATTATAAGCCTTAGCAGATCATGACTAACTGAAATGTAACTGAAATCAAACACTTTTTAAATCAAAATATTATTACAGGTGAAGTCACATCTGAATATAGGACCCCATTCAAAAGGAGCGTCTCAATTCTCCCATCCATTGAATTTGTCAGTTTTTGGACGGTATCTGCTTCAATTGCTTTTCATGAGGACAGAATATCCTCCCAGAGCTGTTGTTTAGATGTGAACTGCCTACCGCCATCATAGACACTTCTGTTGATGATGCTCCAAAGGTTCTCAATAGGGTTGAGGTCAGGGGAGGATGGGGGCCACACCATAAGTTTGTCTTCCCCTATGCCCATAGCAGCCAGAGATGCAGATGTATTCTTTGCAGCATGAGACGGTGCATTGTCATGCATGAAAATTATCTTGTTTCGGAAAGCACGATTCTTCTTTTTGAACCATGGCAGGAAGTGTTCTTTGAGAAACTCCACATACATTATGGATGTCATTTTCACACCGTCAGGGATCCTAAAAGGGCCGACAATCTCTCTCCCCATGATTCCAGCCCAAAACATCACTCCACCACCTCCTTATTGGTGCCATAGCCTTGTTTGCATGGGGTGGCCATCAACCAACTATCCACCACGGCACCCATCAGTGAACAGAACAGTTTTGAAGTCAGTCTTCATGTATTGCCGGGCCCACTGTAGACGTTTCTGCTTGTGTGCAATGGATAGGGGAGATCGAAAGGATGGCTTACGCACAGCTGCAAACCTCTGGAGGACCCTGCATCTTGTTGTTCAGGGCACGTTGGAGGCATCAGCAGCCACCTGCTGCTATGACAGGGCATTTTCACAGCTGCTCTTTTGATCCGATGAAGTTGCCTGTAGGAAAGAGTCCTCGATTTTCCTTTATCAGCACACACGTGTGCTCTGAATCAGCTACATACTTCTTGATTGTGCAATGATTGCGATGAAGTCTCTTGGCAATTTTGATTGTTCTCAACTCAACTCAACTCAACTTTATTTATAAAGCCCTTTAAAGACAGCCACAGCTGACACAAAGTGCTATACATGAAATAAAACATAAAATAAAAGACATAAAACATAAGACAATATAAAAACAATAATTAAAAAATAAACAGTATTAAAAATAATAATAAAACAGAAACAGGGTCTCCTCTGGGTTAAAAGCCAAAAATAAAAATGGGTTTTAAGACGCATTTTAAAAATGGACAGAGAAGGGGCTTGTCAAATGTGCAAGGGGAGGTTTTTCCATAGTTTAGGACTGGCAACGGAAAAGGCTCTATCCCCTCTGAGCCTCCGTTTAGCCTTTGGTACCTCCAGGGGCAGCCTGAATCTTTCGACATTATGTCGAAGATTGTTGTCATGCCTTGACCCAAACATTCAACTATTTGTTGCCTTGCTGCAGAGAAGTCCTTTTTCTTGGCCATTCTGATTGAAAATGGTTGGCTGCTTAATAATGTGGAACGACCTTCTTTTTTCCCTTTAATTGGACTCACCTACCAAACTAATTAGCACAGGTGTCTGAAATTGGTTTCAGTGATATGCAGAGCCCTGACACACATTACCATCCATGAGTTTAACTGACAAACCAAAACAATCTTACCTTACCACTCTTAAACTTTTTTGCATAATAATTTGGAACGCAGTATACTTAGCAGGATCAACATGGCTGCAAAGCATAAGCAGCGGAGTATAAAGGTGTTAGGAAAGCCATGACGTGTGTGTGTGTGTGCGCGTGCGTGTGTGTGAGAGAAGCAGTCTGAAGATCAAAGTCACGCTCTTTGATTTAGCAGAACGCACAGCAATTTGAGTTTACAGCAAGCGCCCCTATTTCAGTCAGTGTATTGTTGATGGGTTTGGAATGTGCCTTAGAGACATTTGATGCACACACACACACACACAGTCAGATCACAGGGCTATAGTAGACCAGTGGTGTGATTGGAGGATCAGGACTGAGGTTCTTGGATGAGGGACTCATGTCAGCCACGTCGGTTGAGGTTTCTGAATTTTCCAATGACGAACGCCAAAATCTAAAGGCAGCCACGTGTCGGCCTGACCTTCCAAGTGCTCATACACACACACACACACACACACACACACACACACACACACACACACACACACACACACACACACACACACACACACACACACACACACACAGCTAGAGGCCTGCTATGACCTAATGACAACCATCCATCATCACACTTTGGAGATCTTACCGGCAGCAGCTAACCACAGCGGTGGGTAGGTCTCTCCTCTCCTTCTTCAGTTGGGTCAGGTGGTTCCTGATCTCCTGCTTCTTCTTCATCAGCTCTTCGTCCTTGCACTGCAGCCGCTTGGCGTCACCCTCCACACAGTTCTTGCCATACTTGCACTGCTCTGCATCTGTAAGATGAAGACCGGGTGTGAAGAAGGTGGATACCATGCACAAACTTGATGAATACACACCAAAACTTATTACCCTGATGAAAGCCAAGGGAGGTGCTGTGGGGATCAAGATGAGACTGTTCCTGGACAGACTGAGTCAGGTGTGCTGTTTTGTTTGTTCATATGTTTTTTACAGGGAGATGGGCCTACTTTTTTCTCACTCACACAGACATTTACACACATACAGCACAAGTCTCACACTTGGTAGATTCAATGTCCTTCCATGCTCTAGGTCCAAGCACTTCAAACACAAGACAAACATATGCACCGGTGTTTTCACTTGACAGTTCATTGTGTATGTATAAGGGTTGATGCTGATTTGTTTTTAAATCTGTTCACAGAAACAGAACATTGAGATAAACCCATCAACCCAACCCAACCCAACCTAAAAGTTTCAGATTTTAAGATGCCTTACTTTTTGAGTTAAAGCGCTTTAAAACCTGTAAATTGCCCCGTGGCATCATGGGTAACTCTAATGCGCCTGCGCCCGGCCCGTTACGTCACAACCGCCCTCTAATCGCCCGGAAACGGTGCTGGGAGATGCGCTGCAGTACCGTTTTCAGCCGCAACGTGGAGTCAAAGAGGCTGGTGGTGGCGCTGTTTCGACAGTTAGGCTCGCACTGCTGGCGAGGAAGAAAGATGCTGTCCATTCAGCACCCGGCCCGTGTCTCCATAAAGACGGGCTTCCGTGGCTCCGAAACGGGAACGGGCCGAGGCAATTTGAAGTCTCCTGTTAGAATCCACGTTATTTACGTACATGCAGCTTTACGTTTGACTTTAGTGTACCGCGATTAACCGACTAAATGTTGGATGGAGCGCTTTTCTGACATGCCTGCTGTGCATTGAAAATAAGCATTAGTCGCAGTCAGCCTCCCACATGCCAAGGACACACACGCGGGTTTCTGGTGATAACGACCCATATTCTTATGGGTTTAAGAAAATGAGAAAGGAAAGAGCTCACTATCTTAACTAATGCCGTCAATAAGGCAACAGACCAAGAACAGCACGCCCAATCTAATGAAACTAACAGAGCTGTTCCACGTGTGCAATCGGTGCTCTAACTGAACCAAACCCTGCCCAGTCCCACTGAGTAAAACAAAACAAGCCTCCACAAACACGTTAACCTTCACTAAGGCTGTAAGTGCTTCCTTTACCAGTGTACTGAATGCTTCAAGTGAAAGGAGCGTATGCATGTCACGGCGTGTCTCGCTGGACTCGAACTCGAGACCAGCGGACCTGTAGGGCTGCGCGCATGCGTACGGGGGCTTTCTTTGAGACGTTGTTCTGGGCGCTAACTGTTTCGTTGTTCAAAGTGCTAAAGCGAGCTTTGTATCAGAGTCACAAAACGCCCCGTTATACGTGTAATGAGTAAAAGGTAGCGAGAGCACAGCGCTGGCGCTGGCAGCGTGTACTGCGGCTGATTGGTCCACAGCAGCTGAGTGGAGCCGTGTGTTTGCGTTGGGCATTGAACGCGCGCGAGCAAACGGGAAATGTTCCTTCGGTATTTAAAGGCCTCCGGGGCGCAGAGGCTTTCACTCAGGGTGCGGGGGAACTTTTTTGTCTGTTACCACGCTGACACGGTAGCACACGTTAAGTCTAGTCACGAGAAACAAGTTTGAGGTTTTAAGATGCATTACTTTTTGAGTTAAAGCGCTTTAAACCCTGTGAAGTTGCCCCGTGGCATCATGGGTAACCCTAATGCGCCTGCGCCCGGCCCATTACGTCACAACCGCCCTCTCATCGCCCGGAAACGTGCTGGGAGATGCGCTGCAGTACCGTTTTCAGCCGCAACGTGGAGTCAAAGGGGCTGGTGGTGGCGCTGTTTCGACATTTAGGCTTGTGCTGCTGGCGAGGAAGAAAGATGCTGTCCATTCAGCACCCGGCCCGTGTCTCCACAAAGACAGCGTTGTGTGGCCCCGAAACGGGAACGGGCCGAGCAATTTGAAGTGTCCCGTTAGAATCCACTTTATTTACGTACATGCAGCTTTACGTTCGACTTTAGTGTACCGCGATTAACCGACTAAATGTTGGATGGAGCGCGTTTCTGACACGCATTGAAAATAACCATGAGTTGCAGTCAGCCTCCCACATGCCAAGGACACATGCGCGTTTTTTTCCTGGTGAGCACGACCCATATTCTTATGGGTTTAAGAGAACGAGAAAGGAAAAGGCTCACTTGCAGTCGGCCTCCCACATGCCAAGGACACATGCGCGTTTTTTTTTTCTGGGGAGCACGACCCATGGTCTTAGGGGTTTAAGAAAACGAGAAAGGTAAAAGCTCACCATCTAAACTCATGCCGTCAATAACGAAGCAGATCAATAACAGCACGCCCAATCTAATGAAACTAACAGACATGTTCCACGTGTGCTCTAACTGAACTAAAACCTGCCCAGTCCCACTAGGTAAAACCAAACAAGCCTCCACAAACACGTTAGCGTCCACTAAAGGTGTAACGACTTCCTTTACCAGTGAACTAAATGATGCTGCAAGTGAGAGGAGCGTATGCACGTCTCGGCGTGTTCGCTGGACTCGAACTCGCCACCAACGGACCTGTAGGGCTGCGCGCATGCGTACGGGGGCTTGTTTTGAGACGGCGTTCTGGGCGCTAACCGTTTCGTTGTTCAAAGTGCTAAAGCGAGCTTTGTATCAGAGTCACAAAACGCCCCGTTATACGTGTAATGAGTAAAAGGTAGCGAGAGCACAGCGCTGGCGCTGGCAGCGTGTACTGCGGCTGATTGGTCCACAGCAGCTGAGTGGAGCCGTGTGTTTGCGCTGGGCATTGAACGCGCGCGAGCAAAAGGGAAATGTTCCTTCGGTATTTAAAGGCCTCCGGGGCGCAGAGGCTTTCACTCAGGGTGCGGGGGAACTTTTTTGTCTGATACCACGCTGACACGGTAGCACACGTTAAGTCTAGTCACGAGAAACAAGTTTGAGGTTTTAAGATGCATTACTTTTTGAGTTAAAGCGCTTTAAACCCTGTGAAGTTGCCCCGTGGCATCATGGGTAACCCTAATGCGCCTGCGCCCGGCCCATTACGTCACAACCGCCCTCTCATCGCCCGGAAACGTGCTGGGAGATGCGCTGCAGTACCGTTTTCAGCCGCAACGTGGAGTCAAAGGGGCTGGTGGTGGCGCTGTTTCGACATTTAGGCTTGTGCTGCTGGCGAGGAAGAAAGATGCTGTCCATTCAGCACCCGGCCCGTGTCTCCACAAAGACAGCGTTGTGTGGCCCCGAAACGGGAACGGGCCGAGCAATTTGAAGTGTCCCGTTAGAATCCACTTTATTTACGTACATGCAGCTTTACGTTCGACTTTAGTGTACCGCGATTAACCGACTAAATGTTGGATGGAGCGCGTTTCTGACACGCATTGAAAATAACCATGAGTTGCAGTCAGCCTCCCACATGCCAAGGACACATGCGCGTTTTTTTCCTGGTGAGCACGACCCATATTGTTATGGGTTTAAGAGAACGAGAAAGGAAAAGGCTCACTTGCAGTCGGCCTCCCACATGCCAAGGACACATGCGCGTTTTTTTTTTTCTGGGGAGCACGACCCATGGTCTTAGGGGTTTAAGAAAACGAGAAAGGTAAAAGCTCACCATCTAAACTCATGCCGTCAATAACGAAGCAGATCAATAACAGCACGCCCAATCTAATGAAACTAACAGACATGTTCCACGTGTGCTCTAACTGAACTAAAACCTGCCCAGTCCCACTAGGTAAAACCAAACAAGCCTCCACAAACACGTTAGCGTCCACTAAAGGTGTAACGACTTCCTTTACCAGTGAACTAAATGATGCTGCAAGTGAGAGGAGCGTATGCACGTCTCGGCGTGTTCGCTGGACTCGAACTCGCCACCAACGGACCTGTAGGGCTGCGCGCATGCGTACGGGGGCTTGTTTTGAGACGGCGTTCTGGGCGCTAACCGTTTCGTTGTTCAAAGTGCTAAAGCGAGCTTTCTATCAAAGTCACAAAGTGCCCCGTTATACGTGTAATGAGTAAAAGGTAGCGAGAGCACAGCGCTGGCGCTGGCAGCGTGTACTGCGGCTGATTGGTCCACAGCAGCTGAGTGGAGCCGTGTGTTTGCGCTGGGCATTGAACGCGCGCGAGCAAAAGGGAAATGTTCCTTCGGTATTTAAAGGCCTCCGGGGCGCAGAGGCTTTCACTCAGGGTGCGGGGGAACTTTTTTGTCTGATACCACGCTGACACGGTAGCACACGTTAAGTCTAGTCACGAGAAACAAGTTTGAGGTTTTAAGATGCATTACTTTTTGAGTTAAAGCGCTTTAAACCCTGTGAAGTTGCCCCGTGGCATCATGGGTAACCCTAATGCGCCTGCGCCCGGCCCATTACGTCACAACCGCCCTCTCATCGCCCGGAAACGTGCTGGGAGATGCGCTGCAGTACCGTTTTCAGCCGCAACGTGGAGTCAAAGGGGCTGGTGGTGGCGCTGTTTCGACATTTAGGCTTGCGCTGCTGGCGAGGAAGAAAGATGCTGTCCATTCAGCACCCGGCCCGTGTCTCCACAAAGACAGCGTTGTGTGGCCCCGAAACGGGAACGGGCCGAGCAATTTGAAGTGTCCCGTTAGAATCCACTTTATTTACGTACATGCAGCTTTACGTTCGACTTTAGTGTACCGCGATTAACCGACTAAATGTTGGATGGAGCGCGTTTCTGACACGCATTGAAAATAACCATGAGTTGCAGTCAGCCTCCCACATGCCAAGGACACATGCGCGTTTTTTTCCTGGTGAGCACGACCCATATTCTTATGGGTTTAAGAGAACGAGAAAGGAAAAGGCTCACTTGCAGTCGGCCTCCCACATGCCAAGGACACATGCGCGTTTTTTTTTTCTGGGGAGCACGACCCATGGTCTTAGGGGTTTAAGAAAACGAGAAAGGTAAAAGCTCACCATCTAAACTCATGCCGTCAATAACGAAGCAGATCAATAACAGCACGCCCAATCTAATGAAACTAACAGACATGTTCCACGTGTGCTCTAACTGAACTAAAACCTGCCCAGTCCCACTAGGTAAAACCAAACAAGCCTCCACAAACACGTTAGCGTCCACTAAAGGTGTAACGACTTCCTTTACCAGTGAACTAAATGATGCTGCAAGTGAGAGGAGCGTATGCACGTCTCGGCGTGTTCGCTGGACTCGAACTCGCCACCAACGGACCTGTAGGGCTGCGCGCATGCGTACGGGGGCTTGTTTTGAGACGGCGTTCTGGGCGCTAACCGTTTCGTTGTTCAAAGTGCTAAAGCGAGCTTTGTATCAGAGTCACAAAACGCCCCGTTATACGTGTAATGAGTAAAAGGTAGCGAGAGCACAGCGCTGGCGCTGGCAGCGTGTACTGCGGCTGATTGGTCCACAGCAGCTGAGTGGAGCCGTGTGTTTGCGCTGGGCATTGAGCGCGCGCGAGCAAAAGGGAAATGTTCCTTCGGTATTTAAAGGCCTCCGGGGCGCAGAGGCTTTCACTCAGGGTGCGGGGGAACTTTTTTGTCTGATACCACGCTGACACGGTAGCACACGTTAAGTCTAGTCACGAGAAACAAGTTTGAGGTTTTAAGATGCATTACTTTTTGAGTTAAAGCGCTTTAAACCCTGTGAAGTTGCCCCGTGGGATCATGGGTAACCCTAATGCGCCTGCGCCCGGCCCGTTACGTCACAACCGCCCTCTCATCGCCCGGAAACGTGCTGGGACATGCGCTGCAGTACCGTTTTCAGCCGCAACGTGGAGTCAAAGGGGCTGGTGGTGGCGCTGTTTCGACATTTAGGCTTGCGCTGCTGGCGAGGAAGAAAGATGCTGTCCATTCAGCACCCGGCCCGTGTCTCCACAAAGACAGCGTTGTGTGGCCCCGAAACGGGAACGGGCCGAGCAATTTGAAGTGTCCCGTTAGAATCCACTTTATTTACGTACATGCAGCTTTACGTTCGACTTTAGTGTACCGCGATTAACCGACTAAATGTTGGATGGAGCGCGTTTCTGACACGCATTGAAAATAACCATGAGCTGCAGTCAGCCTCCCACATGCCAAGGACACATGCGCGTTTTTTTCCTGGTGAGCACGACCCATATTCTTATGGGTTTAAGAGAACGAGAAAGGAAAAGGCTCACTTGCAGTCGGCCTCCCACATGCCAAGGACACATGCGCGTTTTTTTTTTTTCTGGGGAGCACGACCCATGGTCTTAGGGGTTTAAGAAAACGAGAAAGGAAAACGCTCACCATCTAAACTCATGCCGTCAATAACGAAGCAGATCAATAACAGCACGCCTAATCTAATGAAACTAACAGACATGTTCCACGTGTGCTCTAACTGAACTAAAACCTGCCCAGTCCCACTAGGTAAAACCAAACAAGCCTCCACAAACACGTTAGCGTCCACTAAAGGTGTAACGACTTCCTTTACCAGTGAACTAAATGATGCTGCAAGTGAGAGGAGCGTATGCATGTCTCGGCGTGTTCGCTGGACTCGAACTCGCCACCAACGGACCTGTAGGGCTGCGCGCATGCGTACGGGGACTTGTTTTGAGACGGCGTTCTGGGCGCTAACCGTTTCGTTGTTCAAAGTGCTAAAGCGAGCTTTGTATCAGAGTCACAAAACGCCCCGTTATACGTGTAATGAGTAAAAGGTAGCGAGAGCACAGCGCTGGCGCTGGCAGCGTGTACTGCGGCTGATTGGTCCACAGCAGCTGAGTGGAGCCGTGTGTTTGCGCTGGGCATTGAACGCGCGCGAGCAAAAGGGAAATGTTCCTTCGGTATTTAAAGGCCTCCGGGGCGCAGAGGCTTTCACTCAGGGTGCGAGGGAACTTTTTTGTCTGATACCACGCTGACACGGTAGCACACGTTAAGTCTAGTCACGAGAAACAAGTTTGAGGTTTTAAGATGCATTACTTTTTGAGTTAAAGCGCTTTAAAACATGTGAAGTTGCCCCGTGGCATCATGGGTAACTCTAATGCGCCTGCGCCCGGCTCGCTACGTCATGACAGCCCGCTCCTCGCCCGGAAGCGGTGCTAGGAGATGCGCTGCAGTGCCGCTTTCAGCCGCAACGTGGAGTCAACGGGGCTGGCGGAGGCGCTGTTTCGACATTTAGGCTTGCGCTGCTGGCGAGGAAGAAAGATGCTGTCCATTCAGCACCCGGCCCGTGTCTCCATAAAGACAGCGTTGTGTGGCCCCGAAACGGGAACGGGCCGAGCAATTTGAAGTCTCTTGTTAGTCTCCTGTACATGCAGCGTTACGTTTGAATCCAGTGTACCGCGATTAACCGACTAAATGTTGGATGGAGCGCTTTTCTGTCATGCATTGAGAATAACCATGAGTTGCTGTCAGCCTCCCACATGCCAAGTCAGTTGGTTAAACCACCACAAAAAAACACTAACACGAGTGTTAATGTTTTCACACTCAGCCATAGTTATTTCAACACAAAATGAACACTAGCTAATATGTGTAGTGTCAATAGTACACTAGTGTCATTTTAATAAAATGCTACACTGACCCTTAACCACCACACCACCCGACAAAGCTTTCACAAAAAATACACAAGGCAAAAATAAAGAAATAAATAAAAATAAAAATACGAATTAAATGGCCACCGCACCACATTAACAATTAACAGTGTGGCTGGATTCATAATCACAGTATGGAACAAGGTACACTTGGTCATCGGTACAATACACCAGGTCATTCACACAGATTACATGAAAACCTTGTGTTTCTCCTCAATACCAAATGCATTTAAATAACTACCAAAAAATATTCCAGACTTTACAAACCAAAAGATAGACATTGCTGTCTTTAACAGTTCTACTGTCAATCCTGTAACCACATACCTCCCAACTTGATGCTCTGTGCCACAGTTTTTGACCCAGGAAGTCGTGGAAAGTGACAACACATCAAAAGCTTCATTCAGCAGCTCTGCACCCTCGATACTGCTGACCAGGATTCAGACCAAACTGTAAACTTTGGAAATAAAAGTTCTCAAAATGAAATGCTAACTGAGCCTGATGTTTCTTAACCAGAGTCTTTGCAATATTTTTTTAGTTTTTAACAGATTCCTTGAAGAAATTATGAAATGACGTTTTCCTTCAAACTACATGCACCAAGTGTTTATGAGTGGTCCAATCCTAATACAGCTTGGGTAGCGGCTCACAGGGTGATGTTTTGGAATGAGACTGTTGATGGATTTAACAAGTCTGTGATGTTCAAAAATTAAATGTTTCACATAACACGTCACAGCAGGAGTTACAGTTGGTGAAAACACAATGTTCACAATTTGAGTTAAAAGGAGTAACAATTGGCAACAGGTAACAGCTCACCTGGCCTGCTCTTTCTCTGTGTGTATCTATAATTAAAGCTAACAATTCTTTCAGATTCAAACACGAGCTGTAAGTCATATTGCACCACTCCTTCTAACAGGTCATGCATTATGTCTACAGCATCATTGGAAAAACTGGAGGGAATTGAGTGGACAGTCTCGTTTGACACCAAATGTTGATTTCAAAGAAGGATTTTCCTGGATGACACAAACATGCTCAACATGAAGGTCTTTTGAACGCAGAGTTAAACCTGGGTGATCTTCACTGAAAACTGACTGCTGTTCACTTTTAGAAGTTAAACGTAACCTACAGCAGTACGTCACACTGAACGATTCAACAAAACCAAAAGGTTCATGTAGAGCTAAACTGTCTCCTGTAACCTGAGTGACTGAACCCTTCACAGGCGTAGCTGACAAGGGCAACTGTGTTCTGAGTCTCCAAAATTTTAAGATCAACAATAAGTGGCTTCAGAATTGGCTCAAACCCATATTTCTTAAGAAGAGAGTGTGACAAGATGAACAGTCATTAAGACAGAATTGAGCTTTGGTGATAAATTTCTCAAAACAAAATAAACACATTCAAGTTCGTGCACTCCCTTTTTTGAGCCCAATGTTTCAAAATCGTCATAGTAGAGCTGGATCTGAAGAGCGGGTTCTTGATGAGAAAATAAACTATGGATTTTAAAGTAGGACCCATCACTTCTATCTCTGTAAAATCCCTCCTGGTATACTTTTGCTTCTTGGAAACTGTTACAGAGTTCCCTGTTACTAAACATAGATGAGAGACCCTCGGATAGGTACTTACATTGCCTGTCTGTGCCTGTAATTCTTTCTCTTCTTACATCAAAGCGGACACCCAGAACGTGCTCCACAGCTTCTACTATAATTCATTTCTTTTCAACGTGCCTCATCCTTTTAGATTCTGTGTTAAGACATGAAATGGGTTTTCTAGTTGATCAAAACAACTCTCTCCCAAGTTTCTCTAGATGCATCAGAAGACAAACAATTAACAACAGCTTCCTTTGTGTGAGCTTGGATGTCATTGACCAGTTCCTCCACTGAGCTAACTAAACACTGCACAGTACTCTCTGGAACACCTGAGGCGTGAACCAGAGCAATAACAGAGCTGCACATGTCCAGTATATTCTTCTTTTCAACTGGAAGATGTGTAGTGACCCTCACAGGAGGATCCACGTCAACTGGTGTCAAACTCAAAACTGCTGACGGGATCTGGATCAAGACAGTCTTTATGTGCTCGGGATAGGTGACGTTGGTAACCAGAACATGTACAAAAAACAAATGAACATCCAGGCTGCCCACAGCTCAAAGGCAGAGACCTGACAGGATACAAACCACGCTCACACCTCAAATGTCTAAATAATACTGAACAACTGGTGTGGTGTACCTTGCAAATGTAACGTGTACATTTCTGGTCAAAATGTATCAGTCTTCAAACTTCACAGTGAAGAAGCCTTGCTCTGATTTCTTCTACCCGAGAACTCTCTTTTCTCTCTCATTTGGATGAAGATGAAGAAGCTGGACAGTGCATCATCATACGACACGGCAAAAACATAATGCGCCTTGAAGAGCTCATCAAAGGCAGCAACCGGGGTCTGCGTCCTGCAGGGAATGGCCTTCTGGTCCAGGACGATGTAGAAACCCTGGATGCTGTGGCTTCTTTCTCCGACACCAAGAAGAAAGGGCTGTTTAGGGCCAGTGTCTTTAAGGAAGGTCTCCATGCTTGACCCCACCTGAGAGTGTGTGTGTGTGTGTGTGTGTGGCTGAGACAGAGAGAGAGAGAGAGAGAGAGAGAGAGAGAGAGAGAGAGAGAGGGCGAGAGAGAGAGAGAGAGAGAGAGAGAGAGAATGTTTCTTACTAAAGTCATTTTAATTCTTGTGTGACTGACTGTATGAGTGGATGTGTGCAATACACAACTTGATGAATTAATATTTGATAGATCGATGTACACAAGTAATCATTCAGGGATGGATCTGTGAATGTGCACAACATTCATTTATTTTTGTGCGATGAATGGATGGATGACTTTTTAAACACTATTTAACTGTTCCCCTCCTATTACCCTGCCATACTGGCTCCTGAAAATCTCACATCAGCTGACATGAGAACCTTGCATCAGTGATGTACAGTCCTAAGAAAATACCTTCATCAACTTGATCAGGCGTCGAGCAGCTCCGGTGCACTCCTCTTGTCGGCCTTCTTAACTTTCACTGTTGGAGGCAAGAGGTGACGCAGCAGAAGGACGGCGGCCAACTCAGAGTCCCACTCTTCAGGGAGCTCCTGAAAAGAGACAGATCACTCCTCCAAAAACGGAACATTTCATTTATGTTAAGTAAAACTAAAACTAGCAGTGAAAAATGATTTAGTAAACAGGAAATAAAAATGAGAACTAAATAAAAACTACAATATTTTGCAGAAGAAAAAGGCCACAGCTGAATATGGTACAAGTCAGAGTACGAGCACAGGCAGATGAGAGTGAATGAAATGATGAGGACTGATGGGAACATTATGGGATGGAACTCAAAGGGAAAAAGTTCATCTTCAGAGGTCTGATAGAGGCTTTCTCCTAAAACCTGAGACCAGATAAAAACTAAACTAAAACTGCTTCATCGTTTGTTGAAGGAACTAAAACTGAACTGGAACAGAAAGCAAGTGGAACAGCGAAATAAAAAGAAAAACTAATGAACAATTTAACCCTGTAAACCACATTTAACCAACACTACCAAACACAACGGAAGCCTCTTTAAGCCTTGCACATGTGTTATGTTGTCATACTACACTCGTGTGGTGTACAACCTCTTCAATACATTCCTGTTACTCAAAAAGCCTCAAACATCCTTCACAGACACTTGGAATCATTTGAGGAACTAAAGTTAGATAAACTCTGGACCAGCCAGGGCTAGCTAGCAGCCCAGCTAGCTGGCTAGCAGCCAAAGTCAACTACAAAACGAAAAAGAAAAGAAACGCTAATATCTGTGGAAAAGAGACGGTTATATCGAGCGAAACCTACCGGAGAAAGCAGAGATTTGGACGAGCTCAGTCCGCCTGCAGTCGCGTGTTGACTCGGTGTGTGCCCCGAACCGAACGAGCGCGTGAATTCTCCCAGGAACTTTGATCACGTGACTGAATGAATAGTCAGCCTGTTCATTCCAGCGTCAGGAAATAAATAATATAATTAATAATATAATGTGGCACTGCACTCTGAAACTGGGGCGCGAGATCACTTTACAAATGACTTTAAAATAGTGAAATGGTTAAAGTACATACATTTTTTTCTTTTGCCAGTAGGAACTTATTCAGGCTGTTTGATCTCATCATAATAATATGTGTCTCTCTCTGCACGTAAATTCAACCTTGGCCCAGACACTTAATACATTCATAAGCTTAATATTTTAAATATATATTAAATGCAGAGTGTATTGGTTAAATGTATTCAGTAACATTTATCAAAAGAAAACTGGCAATGATTACTTAATTTTAGGGAGTAATGTAATGCAACCAAATAAATTAAAATGTCAAGCACAAGAAAATAATTCAAATCTACTAAATTACAGCAGTACAGCAAATACTACAGATATATAAAATGCTCTTAAAATTTTGATGAAATTGATGTTCCTGACTATGACAAAAGTAGACTTTACTTAATTTGTTTAAGTAAATGTAACTTAAAACTTATGTATGATGTAATGATGTAAAGTCAATTTTACTTGCAATGAGCAAATGAGTGTTACTTGATATTGTAGCATTAAATTTTACTTAAATCATTTGCGTGCAAATACTTACAATATATTTTTAAAGTAAATCTTATGAGTTATTTTTTTCAGTGTATGATGTATAGGGTTGCAAAGGGGCAGCAAGTCAACAGTAAATTTCCATAAACTTTTTTGGAAATTTTCCATGTGAAGTTAAAATTGGGAATTTTGGAAATATTCCAAATCAGAAACTCGATGGGAATGATGGAAACTGGGGGTCATTTAAACAAAGTGTATCATATCCAAACATAAATAAAAATAGTTTTTTTTATACTACTACTACTTTACTTTACTTTACTATTATCTTTATTATTATCATTAGTAGTAGTAGTAGTAGTATTAGTATCATTATTATCATTGTGACGACTCCACCACTCCACTAGATGCTGCTTTGCTCTCCTTTACAGGTTCCAGGTCGTGGGAGGTCATTGTCTTGATGAGACCCCTGGGCTGGTGTGGTGTGTGTGTAAGGCTGTCCATACTGCAGAGCTCTCTGTTGCTCTTGCTGCTGCAGCCACTGCTTTTCTTCTGTTTGATTGACACACACTCACACACACGCTTACACTGCTGATTACTGACATTGACACTAGTCACAAAAAGTTAGGGATATTCAACTTTTGGGTAAAATTTATGGAACGTGGAAAAAGTTCATGCTACGTAGCATTTCATATCTCTGTGCAAATTTCTGTTACATCCAACACACAGGTGAGTTGCACTTTAGCAGGGAGTGTTTTGTGTGGCGTAAAGAAGAATATAATGTGCGTTTCTATATTTTCAAATGAATTTCCATCTTTCCTCTCATGGTGCACTGCTAGAATAACCTGATCAGACCACAGATCTTTCCAAGTGTATTTTTAAAAGTTTAATACGTTTCACACTGGTACAAGTCTTCACACAGTTATATAGTTCACATCACATCATACCTAAAGTCAAGTGCTCATTACTTGATTAATCTCGTGTGTTCACATAAACCAACTCTACTTCAACCATTGTCTCTCTATCTGATTTGCAGCATTCTGTGTGGTTATATGTGCGTTCCAGTTTTCAAAGGATTATATCTCAGTTATATTTCAGCTCAAACAGGTTCTACTTCCAGTGATTTGCTGTTTCCAGCTACCCGTGTCTACATTACATCAACTGAAATGTTTCAGAACATGCATAGTATTCCAGTTTACATGTTTGTTATATACTTGTTACTCAAACCATAGCTCTAAGAAAACAGAAAAATCAGTTTGCAAGTTTAGCACTCAGTCAGTTAAGCAGTACTAATTTTATACATCAGCATAATTCATGATGTCATAATGTCATGTTTAGAATGAACATGAAGTTCAGATTTCAGCTTCATGCAAGTTTAACATATTCCAATTCATCTGACTTCAGATGTGAAGGAAAGGCAGAACTGGTTTTTAGATTTGTTCACGCCTGATTGGTTTAGATTTGGTTACATTGTCATAAAGAAAGATGTATTTGTGCTTCAGTGCTACACTGATAATAGTCTACTCTGTGCATCAGCAGATAGAATCAACATTCACCACGGATTACAGATAAACACAAGAAGATTTGAGCTTCACAGCTCAGTCTTTCTTCTTTGTTTCTTCTGTTTTCCCTCCTTGTGGAAGACTTTCCCATCAGGCTGCTCTCTCCACTTCAGGGTGACTCCACTCACTCCTTTGGCCTCCAGTCTGTCCTGAAGCTGGGAAACACAAATGGCAGCCATTTTTAGAACATCAGTACACTTTAGATTTTTTTTACTTGTTGACATGAACAGTTTGAGGCTACAGGCTGTTTTGTGACCACCACACAAACTTTGGTCTCTTTATTGAGTGATCCTGATCAATCATTGTGTGATGGCAGTGGGATCACGAAGGTTAGAATGATGTCCACGTGTGGAGTGATTATTTGTCACGTTGACATGACGATGCATGCAGTTTTGGAGAGCTCTACATCAGTGTGACATTTTTCTTCCTGAAAAACCTGACGTATACAATCAGACACATGCAGTGCACGGATAATCCAGCAGGGATTCCACAAGTGGTTTTTGCCAAATTTGAAAATCTTAAAAAATAATTCAAAATTGTTACTGAAACTTCAATAGGAATGTTTAATGAACTGATGAAATGTAAAACTGCTTCATATTTCATAACTTAATTCATACTAATTAAGTAATTAAAGGTTTAAATGGCATCATCATTTATATTTAGAGTAGAAATTGAGATATTTAGAGTGACATGGAGCAGTTAGAGGTGATGATGAGGAATGGACTCTACCAGACAAGTGCAGAAGTCTAGAAAGCAACACTAACACAGGACACAACAACACTTACAACTATTACGCTTAGGTCAGCTAGTTTTAGTTCTTTAAGATAAACAAACTATGAGCAATGAATATCTCATGTATCAAATATGATACAAATCAAAACTCACCTATGCAAATTGATATTTTATTAATTTATGTTTTATTATTTCTCAGAAAGTTCAATGAACACTCCACTTTAAAAGAATGAGAACTTTCTGACAATTGTTTCATGGTTCAGGCTTTAC
Organism: Nibea coibor; assembly: GCA_023373845.1. Lineage (NCBI taxonomy): Eukaryota > Metazoa > Chordata > Actinopteri > Sciaenidae > Nibea > Nibea coibor. The sequence continues at coordinate 16,956,101 of CM041729.1, forward strand.
AGGACAGTAACTCTTCAGTATCCATAGCTGTGGCTGTTTTGCATTCTACTCTGTGGAGTGGTGTGTAGCTGCAGAAATGTGGTTTTCACAGTCACACACCTCCCACCTCTGTAGAGGCACAGCACACAACAAGCCAAAGAAAGAAATGCAAACTTCTGAGTCATTCCCATCTGTCCTGGCTCTATGAATGGCTTCGTGTGTCAGGGTGGATTTTGGAGCTTCACCTTTCTCAGGATGTCTGCTTTCACAGCAGGGTCATTCGGATCAGCAGATCCAAGGTCCTTCGCCTTTATCCTCAGCTTCACCACCTTCCTCGTGACTGGTGTGTAGACACAGAATGAGGAGAGAAACAAAACATGAGTTTAGTTCTGTGATATCCAAGTACTACATCTCTGACTTGAGGAAAAGTAGTAATACCACAGTGTACAAATACTCAGTCAAATCCCTGCATTCAAAATCTTACTCTGAAGTCAAAGTATAAAAGTATGAACATCAAAATATACTGAAAGGACCAGAAGTAAACGTCCTCATTGTGTAGAATGAATGTCATGATGCATCTGAGATGGGGAATGACATGCAGGAAAGAGCCACAGGTCAGATTTGAACCCTGTGTTTCCGCAGCAAGGACTGAGCCCTCACACATGGGGCGGCTGCTCTACCAACCGAGCTAAACACCACCCCAAGCCAACCTACATTCTAATAATGAACCTTGTGAACAGTTTATTGATTATCACGCTGACTCTCCCTGTGCTGTCAGATGACTCACACAGTTTGACGCAAAGAGTCAGACGGCAGTACACGGGTCATCGCAATCAACCAGACAACCCCACACTGAGTGTATCATCACCACAGAGAAGAGAATGGGGTGAAAAAAAAAAGAGAGGCAATAGGTTTTAGGAAGAAGCCAGAGTGGTTACAGTTAGGATAACTGTCTGGGAAGGCGTTTTGTTCAAGGATATCCAACGTACAAAATAAGGTACGTAGACAAGATATTAGGATCTCTGGTCAGCCCAAGACTACACAGTTAGCATTAGACATGGCGCCTAAACGGTTAGACAGAGGATAAACTACTGGGAAGACATGAGCATGAGGAATATCCAAGGGCCAAAGGCAGACGTGTGGATTAAGCTCGAGAGTCAATCATCACTGTTAGGGTTCATCAAAACATAGAGACAGTGGTGACAATGAAATTAGATGTAAGGACAGTAAACTACTCACCAGGAGGTGGAGGGACACTGTAGCAGACAAATGGTAATTTAGTTCCACAGAGTGAAAGCTTCCATTGTCCTGAATCAGTCAAGGCTGCAGCACCACATAAGACACCGATCAACTTATCTCTGTTAAAGGATGCTTTCCAGTTACTGAATGAGTAGTTACTCCCATCAGACCAGTAATTGAGATGCTCTCTGAAGAAACCAATCCATGTCCACTGTCCATCCTGCGTCGCCAAGCTCTTGGCCTTGTCGTTCTCAGCGCTGTTCCTCACAGTGGCCAGGTCTCTGTGGTTCTCCCTGCAATACTTCTGAGCATCAGACCAAGTCATGAATGTACCCACATAGACAAGTTGATGAGCCTGCTGTGTTCCTGCAGTTTGGGAAACAAATGATTTTTGAGATGACATACTGAACTTCAAAATAATCATTATCTGAGAAGAGATAATACTTTGTAGGGTACTTACCATTGTTACAGATGAATGGATATAAGCTTGAGCCACTAGACGGGTACCATGCTGAACCACTGTAAACCGCAAGACAATCATAAGAGTATAGTGCTTCGTATGATCCCCAGTCTCTGTAATCAGCTCCACTCCCGTTGTAGCCGTCTGACCATCTCCAGCTGACATTACTGTACACACCGATCCAGACATCAGAAGTTTGGTAAGAAGACGGAACTGTGTTGGTAAGTTGTTGCATTTCTTCAGTGTTGTCAATGGTGGCCAGGTCTGTGTATGTCTGTCTGCAGAAGGTCTGAGCTTCAGTCCAGTTCATAGGTTCAGCAACAAAGTGGTACTGATGGAGAAGACATGAGGAGAAAATGTGGCACCCTGAGGACGACAGCATTTTTTAAAAGTCAGGTGGATCAAACTCATTTTTCTTTAGTGTGCCACAATAATAAGCACTGTTAGATATGATCAGAGAATTCACTGACCTGAGAGATACAAGACACCCAGCAAGATCCTCTCCATCATGATGCTGCTCTGTGGACTGTGTGTCCATGTACAGCACAAAGAGGAACAACTACCTCTAGATTTGCTGCTGTTTCGTCTCTTTATGCAAAAAATATTGTGATGAGAGACCAATGAAGGGCCTCGTCACAGCCCATAAAGGGGCTTGACTATGAAATTGTCGAAGAATGTGGCCTATCATATAACATAACAACATATGTATGAGGAAATGTTAGACATGATAGCTGAATAGAGTCGGCCTACACTGCTGTATTTGAACATCAGACATAATGGTGGTACGTGCAGAGGCTAATATTTTCTGAGCTGGGAAACACAAATGGCAGCCATTTTTAGAACATCAGTACACTTTAGATTTTTTTACTTGTTGACATGAACAGTTTGAGGCTACAGGCTGTTTTGTGATCACCACACTAACTTTGGTCTCTTTATAGAGTGATCCTGACTGAACAATCATTGTGTGATGGCAGTGGGATCACAAAGGTTAGAATGATGTCCACGTGTGGCGATGCAAAGCTGCCATTGTGTGTTGTCTTCATCATGACAGTAACTCTTCAGTATCCATAGCTGTGGCTGTTTTGCATTCTACTCTGTGGAGTGGTGTGTAGCTGCAGAAATGTGGTTTTCACAGTCACACACCTCCCACCTCTGTAGAGGCACAGCACACAACAAGCCAAAGAAAGAAATGCAAACTTCTGAGTCATTTCCATCTGTCCTGGCTCTATGAATGGCTTCGTGTGTCAGGGTGGATTTTGGAGCTTCACCTTTCTCAGGATGTCTGCTTTCACAGCAGGGTCATTCGGATCAGCAGATCCAAGGTCCTTCGCCTTTATCCTCAGCTTCACCACCTTCCTCGTGACTGGTGTGTAGACACAGAATGAGGAGAGAAACAAAACATGAGTTTAGTTCTGTGATACCCAAGTACTACATCTCTGACTTGAGGAAAAGTAGTAATGTACAAATACTCAGTCAAAGCCCTGCATTCAAAATCTTACTCTGAAGTCAAAGTATAAAAGTATGAACATCAAAATATACTGAAAGGACCAGAAGTCCTCATTAAGCCCACATTTACCAATAACTTTCACTACATCAGTAACACGTTCCATGACCTGCATCCCCTTTCTGACCTGGTCTCGCTGAACTGACATTTTCCTGTCACATAAAAGGGTATGGATGTCTGATCTGCTGGCTCTGAGGAAAAAGGCCTCTGCGCTTTCTCCATGGACATTGCTTCACTGTCACACCGGTGTGTCAAGTTTGAGTTTTTGTCCTGTCTCCATGTTTGTATTGTGACTTCCTGTTTTATTGTGGGAATTAACTCTCCTCTCGTTTCAGGTCACTTACCCTTCCTCATGTGTCACCAGTCTGATTGTCGGCCCTGATTCCTGATTGTGTCCATCTGTTCCCCATTACCCCCATGTGTTCATATAGTCTGCGTTTCGCTTTGTCCTGTTCCAGTGTGTCATGTCTTGTCACGTTGTGTGTTGGTCTTGCTTCAGTCAAGTTATTACAAAGCCTCAGTCGCCGTCTGAGTTTTCGCCTCGCTAAGAGAGTTTTTTGTTGACCTTTTGTCATTTAATTTTTCATAGCCTTAGTTTAGTTTCGACTTCTTCCCCTTTTCTGTTTTTTTCCCTCTTCGGAGGCGTTTTTTGTTCTCTTTGATTTGTAGTTCATCTTATGCTAGAAGATAGGTTTTCTGTTCATAATTTTCCTAGCTATCCCTCCTGTGCGAGGCGTTTTCTGTTACGTAATCTGATTCTTTAAGTTCTAAATAAAGAATCATCGTCAGCTCTGCATCCGAGTCCGATCTCTGTGTCCTGGTCCTTGTCATTCACTCATTCTCTTGTATTCTCTGATGTACATGTTTCCAAGCCTGCATGCCTTTTTGACAAACGCACTGTCACTAGATATGTCTTGTAAAGCGGCTTGAGTGGTCCAAAGACTAGAAAGGCGCTATATAAGTACAGTCCATTTACCATTTACTAGCTGGAGGCTTCGCAAATGCAAAACTTACTGACCGAATAGGGAGTGATTAGCTTCGCTGTACGTCAGCCATTTTCTGTTTGTGCCATCTTTTGAGATGAATACATTGGGAATGACTTGTCTGATTTGGGGTGGTACTGAAAAAATAAATCAAAATCCTTGGAGTCAGGGCGAGCAAAATAATCAATTTGCTTTTGGTGTCCTTGTCTTTCCCTGCATCTCTCTCTCCTCACATTCATTACATCTGGTTACACTTTAAATAATCTATACCTGTAAAGTTAACTGTATACTGATCATCATAAATGAAGCACAAATTATTTTAAAATTATGGTCTGCATGTTTGATTTGTACTTAATTTGTTATAATTTATTATGTTGTGTCTATGTTAGTTAACCATATTCTAAAATTTGCAATATCCTTTGTTACAACTTCAAACATTAGTTCTATTCAGGCAGTTTTAGCCCCATCAGCTTCCACAGAGTGGAGCTAACTGTTATGGAATTTTCTATTCTTGTAGTGTTCTGAGTGACACATACATACTTTTAAATGGAATATAATAAAAGCACAAACATACAGACATTATACAAGGTTACATGAAGTCACATGTGGGCCTTGAGGTCCAAAGCAGTATTAGCTGTTTGTCTTTGGCTGGCAGTAGCAGGTGTCATCCTATCTCAACACTGTTGTGGCCAGGGTCGAAGGACTCTGGTGCTGTATGCTTAAACATAATAGACAGCTTGGCACTGACATTCCAATCTGCGTAAACAGACATCTGTGTCTCCAGACTTAATCATGTTGATGAAGACACCATTCTTGGTAAAAGCATTCTCTTCTACCTAATTCAGGGCGTATAGTGTTTGTGATGTTATCTTGGGGTTTAAAGTCTGTCCACCAGCATGAGTTGGGCAGAATGTGAGACCGACTCAGGCACTTCTGATGCTTTATGAGAATGTCTCTAATTCTCCTTGATCAAGTGTCAATAAATAATACAGCATAAGACATCAGAGGCTCCTGAACACTTTCTTTCTTCCTGACCTCACCACTGACCTTTGGCTTCAGCGATTTCTCCACAACAATTGGCGTCACGAACAGGATTTCAACAGAACAAAGACGTGGGAAGTGCAGAGTTTTATCACAATGCCTTACCATGTCTGCATTTGACGAAATCATAAAAAACTATGTGCTTAATTAATTTGTCTGAAATACAAAAAAACATCTAAGACCCACTAATGGGGTCAGGAGCTTCAGTGTCTTTGGGATAATATCCTGGCTGAAACCTCTGGCGTTGTTTGGAATGTATGTGTCATACAAACAACCCGGTTAGATGTTCAATTGGCATTTTGATTTAAAGTGAGAAATTAAGAATGCTGACAGTGGTGTAAAAATGAATGAAGGAGCTGTAATAATTTGATTACAGAGCAGTGTACAGTGTGTGGATCTGAAGGGGGGGCGGGTTGAGCCCGCGTGGCCACTACGTGGCTGGTGGTTTCTGGGGCTGTTTCGGGCTGCACTCGGCACAGAGAGACTCACCTGAGGTTTAAACTATAGAAAAGACATTTTCGGGGGAGTTTAAACGTTTTGATGCTTTGATGCTGCTGTATTGTGGATTGAAATCTGTTTGTCTGTATGTGTAACCTCTTATTGCACAAGCGAAAATGGCTAACGATCTGTCCAGAGCAGTTGAAAATCGGGAATCTGAAAACAGAAAAAATGACTCAGCAAAGGCTAAGTCAAAGACAAAACATCTTTCTGTGAATGATCAAAGAACTGATGTGAAGTTAGATGGTCAACCTGTCAGCAAAAACACACACACACACACCTGACCAGATATCACACTTCAAAGAAATGTTTTCGCCGCATATGCCGGCTGGACTCATCGGTAGACTGACAGGATGGGATTTTGTGTTTCCGTTCTCCTCTCTTATGGGTGAATGGACGAATGGCATGTGGCCGTATGCGGGAACATTCGAGAAAGAGAAGCTGCAAATGGCTGAGATGAATGTTAACCCTAATGTTGGAAATCCATTCTGGGATTTCAGATACATGACTGAGTGTATGCAAGTGTGGTTGACAGTGGCCTGTGAAAGATGTGGTGTGAGAGTGAGTGACAAAAGCGGCGAGACTGTTTAAAAACTGTTAAGAAAGATGACTGATCTGAGTGCCAAACATGTAACTGCCTCTCATATGCATCTACTAGAAGCTAAGTTACAAACTAGAGGTTTAGAAATGGCTAAGATAAAACAGCAACATGTTGGTAATCTGGAGAATTGTGCAAAAGCTATGATGTATGGCTGAACGAAGCGCCAAGCCAAGATTCCCACTCCTCAAGACTTGTTGAATATTTTAGCTGAGGTTGGGATAACATTGCCAGAACAACAGAATAATGAAGAGGCGCTCTCTGTCTTTCCACAACTTTCAATTACACAGCCCTCTTGTAATACTGACATAGATGAACAACCAAGTACATCGCAAACTAAGTCAGTTGATGAGTTTTTCCTACTAGCAGCTGCAGTAGAAGAAGAAAGGGTCAGAAAGGCCACTGAACAGAGGGACAGACAAGCACAGGCCACGCTAGAGGAGAGAAGGGCTAGACAGGCCGCTGAGGAGAGGGCAAGACAGACTCAGGTAGCCGAGAGTAAGGCGAGAAAGAAGCAGGAAGAGATGGAGAGACAGCTCAGAGAAAAGGAGAAAATCAGGCAGGACAGGCGGAGACAGGAGAAGGAAGAGAGCAGACAGTCAAGTGAAGCAGACTCAGAAGGAGAACGAGCCAGGCCCAAAGAGGAGGAGCTAGACACAGACCTTAGTGACGAAGAGGTGCAGGCTGTGAAACCAAAAACAAAGCAGGCTCTTTCAGGGACACATATGAGACGAGGGAGAGGCACAGTGAGAGGACCACTGACTAGGAGTAGTAGAGTTACAGAAACCCACAGAACATCAGAGACCCCTCTCTTAGAAGAGTTCCAAGCTTCTTCAATAAATGCCCCTAAAATAATGGTTGGTAACACAGCAGTCTGTAAGCCATGGACTCCATCTGAAACCATGGATATGACATACAGAGCTCCCAATCCAATTACAAACCCGGATGAGTATTGGATATGGCTAGAGCAAGTATGCATTGTTTACAGCTGTCTGATACCTGATGTTCAACAACTGATCTGATTCACATATAAGGGTGACTGGATTATGTGTACAGATGAGTTTGTTTTCCCTGAAGCTGTTGAGGGTGGCCAGTGGCCCCCGACCAAAACTTTGAGCGACTGGTTAAATGTTGAAGCAAAAAATGCAATAACCAACTGTGCACGAAGACGTACTGACTTTTCAAAAGTAGTTCACTGCGTTCAAGAAGCAAAAGAGTCAGTGCCTCAATTCATTCAGAGATTCATACAAACATGGGATATTAATGCCGGAATAAAGCGAGATGAAAATGAATATCTCCTGGTGCAACTTTTTGTGCAAAATTTAAGACCAAATGTTGCAGCTGCTTACAAATTGTCAGTTATTGACTGGAACACCAAAAGCTGGAAGTCGACTGTAAACAAAATAATGGCTATGCATACGAACAAGGTTTTCTCTTTCAATAACAATCCTCCTCTTGATGTATGTTCTGTTCAATAACAATGCTTCCAGCTCAAAAACAAATGGGGCAGCATGTGCAACACTGATGTCTGCAATGAGGCCTCTTTTGCATTGTCATTGTACTGCAGCGTTTAACCCTTCTGAGCAGTATAAACAATTGGTTTCTGATTTTTTTTAAATAAACAAGAGGGGTTGGAATGTGAACAATGTTTGTTTGTTGGTCCGCGGGGATGTGCCATACCAGTCCAGCTATCTAGTGAACAGCAGAGATTGTTTAATGTTGAAAATTCATATCCACGTATTGCTCTGTGGCGGTCACACCTGTCTATGAGCTGAAACACCTTGGACATATGGTGGCTCAGTGCCAGGCATTGAGAGTAGCTGTACCAGCTTCTCAATGCCAAACAGTAACACATTTAGGGGAGGAACTGTACATGTTGTCTTTAAGTGAACACATGCAGTTACCCATGTCTACATTTGTTACTCATCAGCCGCCTCTTCCTGCACAGTATGAACCTCCCTCTGAATTGTCTGAGGTTCCACCCATTTTGTGGGCTAAACATAAAAATCATGTGGGTTTTGTAAATTCGGCTAAACCACATATAGTCGTGCTTAAGCCTAATGCTAAGCTACCTATGATTAGGCAATACAATTTGCCTCATAGAGCTATTGAAGGGAGAGTGTCATTCAGTCTCTACTGGATCAAGACGTGCTCGTTCAAACCTCCAGTCCAATTCCTAAAGCAAACCGTCCAGGAGAATGGCGGTTCGTGCAGGACCTGCAAGCTATTAATAATATAGTGGTACCTGCAGCTCCAATTGTGCCTGACACCAATTTGATTTCAGCTTCTTTACCACCTAACTCCACACACTACACAGTCGTGGATCTAAGTTCAGCATTTTTCTCGATGCCGTTGCATCCAGATAGCCAGTATCTGTTTGCATTCACATTCAAAGGTAAGCAATACACTTGGCGACGGTTGCCGCAGGGTTTTGTCGAGAGTCCCACGGTGTATGCAGCGGTGGTAAAAAGAGATCTAGATGGGCTCCACCTGCCAGGGGGCTCCACTCTCTTGCAGTACGCTGATGATCTCCTAATAGCTTCTCCATCAAAAGGAGCTTGCCACAGAGACTCTATCTTGCTGATACAGAGACTGGCTGAGTGTGGTCACAGAGCATCGCTGGCAAAGCTGCAATTCTGCCGACCTGAGGTGACATATTTGGGTCATGTTTTGAAGGATGGACAGCGCCTTTTGTCACCAGAAAGGGTGAAACTGCTTTAGTTAACTTGCCTCCACCTACAACCAAGAAAGAGATGATGTCTTTTCTGGGGATGGCTAATTACTGCAGACATTGAATTTTTGAATATGCAGCTATGGACTCTGTTTTGCTAGCCGCCACAGTACAATCAGCTCCATCGGTGGTACAATGGACTGAAGAAATGCACAGAGCCTTTCAAGATCTGAAAAATGCTCTCACAATGGCTCCAGCATTGGGTTTGCCTGACTATCATCAACCGTTCCATCTACATGTGCATGAGAGAGATGGCTTCGCCACTGGCATTCTGGTACAGAAACATGGTTCTCATTATCGCCCGTTGCGTACTACTCCTCTTGACTGACCCCTGGTGGCTGTTGTTGGCATTTTAATCGACAAATCTTCTCCTATTGTACTGGCTCATGACTGTGTTGTACGTGTTCCTCATGCAGTATTACACATTTTGAATATATCTGCAACACAACATATGACGGCAGCACGTCGCTCAGGTTATGAGGCAGTAATTCTCTCAAGTCCCCACATAACCTTAAAACGCTCACCTCCAATAAATCTAGCTACTCTGCTACCACTGATTGATACAGATGATGAACATGACTGTATCGCCACTATTGAGATGTGCACATCCCCGAGACCGGATCTACTGCAAACACCAATACCAAATTCTGACATGGTTCTTTACACTGATGGTTCAGTTAGCAGACCATCTGATAACGTACATCTGGCTGGTTATGCAGTAGTAAATGATTGGGAAATTGTTGAAGCAGGACCTTTTCCCTATGGAACTTCAGCCCAAGCAGCTGAACTATATGCTCTCACTAGAGCCTGCATGCTTTCTTCTGGTAAAGTTGTCACCATCTACACTGACTCGTGATATGCATTCGGCGCAGCGCATGATTTTGGACAATTATGTCAATTAGGTTGCGATTGTAAAATGTGCAGCCCACAATAAAGGAAATGATCCTGTTTCACGAGGAAATGCAATGGCTGATGCTGCAGCCGAACAAGCCGCACTTTCCTCCTCCTCCATGGTCCATTAATGTACCACCACACAACCTGTCAATCCAATTCCAGTACCTTCCGCTAATGATGTCGTGAAAATGCAGAATCACGCTGATGACAGGGAGCGAAGTCTTTGGTTGTGTAAGGGTTGTGCGGCTGACCCGGAGTCTGGTTTGTGGCTCCACCCGGATGGTCGACCAGTTTGCCCGAGAGCTCTCCTACATGTGTTGGCACGTGTGGCACATGGACCAACACATGTCGGAAGAGGGGTGATAAATGATGTTATTCGTTCACAATGGTTCGCACCAGGCATTACACAAGTCTCACAGACACTTGTAGATAGTTGTATGACGTGTCAACAGACCAGAAAGAAGAATAGCACAGTGAAGCATGACCATCTGGAACCTCCATCAGGTGCCTTTGTAAATTTGCAAATAGACTTTGTACATATGCCAAGTTGTCACGGCTACAAGTATTTGTTAGTCGTGACTGATCGATTCTCAAAGTGGGTTGAGGCTTTCGCAACAAGGAAAGAAGACGCTAGAACAGTTGTTAAGTGTCTGCTAAAAGAGGTGATCCCCAGGTTTGGAATGCCACGTGGAATGGATAGTGACAAAGGACCAGCTTTTATATCAAAAATCACGCAGGGTCTGTCAGATATCTTAGGTTTTAAGTGGCAACTACATGTTCCATATCACCCACAAAGTTCTGGTCACGTTGAGAGAATGAACGCAACTATCAAAGATCGGCTGACCAAAACAGTGCTAACAACAGGCCTAAAGTGGCCGGAGGCACTGCCTATTGTGTTATATTCCATTCGAAGCGCACCAAGCGCAACTACAGGACTAAGCCCTCATGAGGTGTTAATGGGGAGACCAATGTCCACAGGGATAAGCCCCCCTTTGGCACCACACAAAACTTATCTGCTCTGGATGGATGGGTTTATGACTGAATATGTAAAAAGACTAACTGAAATTTTGAGAAAGTATCATTTTCAGGTGGCTGCCTTCGGAGGAGCCAATTCATCCTTTTAAGGAAGGAGATTTTTTATTAATCAAATGTCTGGAAAAGTGTCTTTGTCTCCCAGGTGGGAAGGTCCCTATCAGGTGTTTCTGACAACTAGGACTGCCCTAAAGGTCGAGGGCAGAGCAGAATGGGTTCACGCCACAAGGTGCAGGTTGGCTGCACCAACCGCTGGCGAAAGGCTGCTGAACCCTGGCAAGTAACCGGGAGGTTACTTTTCGTCGCGCTCCTACTGTCCAGGCTTGGACAAGGAGCTGATCAGGGCTTTCCAGATTGTGGAGAGCAGGACAGCGCTCCAATTCCGCAGAGCAAAGAGCAGGGAGGCTCTCCTGCTGAGGACACAGTCGGTGTCCTTGTCCCCTCACCCCAAAAGGAGGGGTGTTCTTTGCTGGGTGTTCATGGTGAGGTGAACACTGAGTTTGATCCCGAACGTGAGATCAGTTCGACAGGTCCCTGTCGAAGCTGCAGCAACGTGAGTCCTGACACAACAGGAACACAAACTGATAATGTTGTTATAAGAGAACTGAAAGGAAAAGTGCCCGAAAAGAAACTTACTCTCTTACGAACTAAACGAACTGTTAATCCTATTGTGTTTGAATGTCCAATTGACAGATGTGATGAAAATGATTGTTATGTTGCTCACCCTGTGACTTTCTCCCAAGGTAAATGGTCGTGGAAAATGCATGACAAAGCTCTGATTAAGACGGAGTTGAGTGCATCCAGGTTAATGAAGGTAACATTCACACCTACAGTGTCTATGATTGAACCTCTGGAGCTGTGGTGCTTCACCAAACTGCAATTGGAGAATTACTCGGATTGTAAGTTGTGGGATGTTAATTATCAGGATTTTCCAGGGGAGGCGTACAGCTGTAAGACCTCTGATAAGGAGGAAACAGAAAAGGCTTACAGGTTTCTCCATGCTGGTTATATTTCTTCTGTAAATACGCTTAATGTAGCCAAACCAGAATCAACAAAGCGTGATAAAGGTACAGGTAAAGGTTCTCAGCCTGTAGTGCCAAAAACAAATTCCGCCCTCAGTCTAATGACTGATTATGCTCGTGATCGTAATCTCAGTAAGTGTTGGCTATGTCAAAATATGCCTACTTCCATACACTCACCCATGTCTCATCCAATTCCATTCACTAGAGTGGATTATGGAATGTTCAACTGGAATGATTTGGCCATGAGATTTGAAGATGAAGCAGATGAGTGCTATACTCCTGCCTACCCTTTAGATTCAGCAAAGTCTTCACGTAATGCTGAAATTGCCTTATATGTTGCTAAAACGGTTAGGTTTCAATTATTCTATACTTTTTCGCATTATTCATATGCAAATGTATGTACAATTAGGTTTTGAATACAGAGTGCAAATAGCTCTGGCCAAACAAACTGTTCAAAACCTTGTGGGAATCAGGTGTGTGTTCCCCAACCGTATACTGCATCTTTGATGGTAGAGGCCTGTGGAGAAATACAATGAAATCATTTAGTATATGCTATATTAATCATGTACTCACGAGTGTAACAATATAGCAGTTGTGTGCAACCTATAAACTGCAGACTATCTTTAGGGCTAATCAGGATGACCTTTCTATCACCCTTGACCAGGTCAAGAGTGGAAAGAGGGAGTCTTAGGTAAATCATGTTAACGAGAGGTATCTGCTAGGACTTTCTCTCAACTTTGAAAACAACCATGTTAATCATGATGTAAGTATGTAAGGATGTATGACGCTTACATGTAAGACGGCCCACTGATGTGTGTTAATAAAAACAAGCCTAATGAGTAAACGGGCAGAACTCAGCGGGGTCCATGGTAAACAGACTGCGGAGTCTGAGCTGGGTTCTCCCTTTGCAAAGGTGAACACAAAGACTGGGTCTTGTGTTTTATTTTCCTCACATAGTTTGCTCTATCTCACAGCAGCTTGATCAGAGGATCCGGGGTGGTAAGTTGGACCACAACAGGCCCTAGTTTCCGTGCAGCCGTGGTCCGGCGTTAGGTCTATGGAATTAGTTCAGATGCAGAAACGTAACTGTGCAGTGCCACAACAGACGAAGCGAACTCCACAATGTGACTGCTCAACTTATGTGCCTCCGGTGTTCACCCATGAACTGCAAAATGTTTCTTTGTGTTTTCAGGGAGTAGGAGACGGACCTGATAATTTAGGACAGAGCAGCTGTAATACAGTAGTGAATGTCACTCTGAAACAGTCTTCGTTACCTTAAAGAGTGTATCTAGTCTGTGGAGATAAAGCTTATCGCTGCATGCCCTATGAGTTGTTTCATGGCGTCTGCTGCTTAGCGTACCTAATTCCCTTGATCAGAGAAGTGAAATCCGCTGAGATTGCTTCGTTATACCCGCCTCTACATACATATAAAAGAGAAATTTCAACACCTCAGAAGATAGCCAGTTTCCTCTTGCCTTGGTATGGTATGTATGTAACTCAACAGGAGCTTGAATCTTTGTCTAAAGTCCCGGAGAATCATCTTAATGCCTCCATTCGAGCGATGTTAGCTGAACATAGAGAGCTGCAGGAAGTTAAAACTGTAGCTTTACAGAATCGTATGGCACTTGATCTCCTGTTGGCAGCACAGGGAGGAACTTGTAAGGTTATAGGCACTGAATGTTGCTCTTACATCTCTGATGCGACTGCTGAGGTCATGGATATGGCACGACACAGCTCAAGGAATCAAAGAGTTGCATGAAAATCATGGTTTTGGCTTGGGGGATTTTTCTGGTACCTTGGGGTCATGGGGATCAGGGCTAGTTAAATTTTTGACTACTCTATTTGTCGGTGGTTTCCTTATTCTTTTTCTATGCATTTGTGTGACCTCATTGATTAAAATGTTGGTGAAAAAGACCACAAGGTCAGAGGTTCAGGCACCCCAATTATTATTATGAGTTTGAAGGTTTTGAGGAAAGAGTTCAAGGTTTTGGCCTGGATGATTTTCCTCTTGGTGAAAATGATGAAGAGGAGACTTGTGGTCTATAAATGTATGGTATCTGAGGAACAATAGGGGGTTGAGTAGATGAATAAATAAAGTTGAGAAAAACATTTCCTATCTTCAGAAGTGAAATCAGTTTTCCCCTATTGTTCCATTTCAGTTTTAACTTTATGTGCTGGTTTTGATCGCACTGGTGATCTAGTGTTCTAGGAGATGTAATTTAATCATTTAGAAGATGCTTTTTCATGAATCCGTTTATAATCTACTTCAATGATGGATATCTACGGTTCGTGGAAACATTCTACAGAAGATGGATTCCATACCACCATGTATGTGCTAGTAACCTCTCCATGGTGGTGACCCTCTACTGTACATAATGTGCATGGGTTGAAGATGTTACGATATCTTGATTGCAATGATGATTGTTGTGATTGATGGAAAAGAGAAATTTATTCCAGAAAGTCAAATCAACTGTTTTATGGATCCCTGTCCACTTGCTAGGTTGTATCTGTTAGATGAGATAATAACTGTGATCTTTCTCCTCTCCCAGTGGTATATTTGCACACGATCTGTGACCTCCCTGTTGACCTCCTTTAACACCTTGGTGTTGTAGGGGATCTTCGCTCACTTAAAGGCCCATGTTGACCTGAAAGTGGAACTCACACATCATGGGAATGGGATGAGGGGGTACATAAGAGGGGTCCTTAAAGTCTCTCACTGATTGTATGAATTAATCTCAACCAACTGTTTTGTTGGGAAGATCATTTTTATTGATGTCTTTTGAATGATTTTGATTTCAAAATATTCTTGATTTCTGTGTGATTGTAAATGTTTTGTGATGTTTGTTTCGATCCCATTCTGACTGTGCTCTCTGGTGGTCTCTAAGTTTGGTAATTATTAGTATTCGGTAGTTGGTATTGATCTTATGATCAATAAAAGGGGATTGTTATGGAATTTCTATTCTTGTAGTGTTCTGAGTGACACATACATACTTTTAAATGGAATATAATAAAAGCACAAACATACAGACATTATACAAGGTTACATGAAGTCACATGTGGGCCTTGAGGTCCTCAGCAGTATTAGCTGTTTGTCTTTGGCTGGCAGTAGCAGGTGCCATCCTATCTCAACACTGTTGTGGCCAGGGTCGAAGGACTCTGGTGCTGCATGCTTAGACATAATAGACAGCTCGCCACTGACATTCCAATCTGCGTAAACAGACATCTGTGTCTCCAGACTTAATCATGTTGATGAAGACACCATTCTTGGTAAAAGCATTCTCTTTTACCTAATTCAGGGTGTATAGTGTTTGTGATGCTATCTTGGGGTTTAAAGTCTATCCACCAGCATGAGTTGGGCAGAATGTGAGACCGACTCAGGCACTTCTGATGCTTTATGAGAATGTCTCTAATTCTCCTTGGCCAAGTGTCAATAAATAATACAGCATAAGACATCAGAGGCTCCTGAACACTTTCTTTCTTCTTGACCTCACCACTGACCTTTGGCTTCAGCGATTTCTCCACAACAGATAGATGCTGCTTTGCTCTCCTTTACAGGTTCCAGGTCGTGGGAGGTCATTGTCTTGATGAGACCCCTGGGCTGGTGTGGTGTGTGTGTAAGGCTGTCCACACTGCAGAGCTCTCTGTTGCTCTTGCTGCTGCAGCCACTGCTTTTCTTCTGTTTGATTGACACACACTCACACACACGCTTACACTGCTGATTACTGACATTGACACTAGTCACAAAAAGTTAGGGATATTCAACTTTTGGGTAAAATTTATGGAACATGGAAAACGTTCATGCTACGTAGCATTTCATATCTCTGTGCAAATTTCTGTTACATCCAACACACAGGTGAGTTGCACTTTAGCAGTGAGTGTTTTGTGTGGCGTAAAGAAGAATATAAGATATGAAATGTGTGTCGCATACATTGTGACGTAATGTGACAGTTAATGATATATTGCAGGCTTCATTACGAGAATGTTTTTTCTTCTAGGCTTAAATTAATATGTCCAAGATGTGCGTTTCTATATTTTCAAATGAATTTCCATCTTTCCTCTCATGGTGCACTGCTAGAATAACCTGATCAGACCACAGATCTTTCCAAGTGTATTTTTAAAAGTTTAATACGTTTCACACTGGTACAAGTCTTCACACAGTTATATAGTTCACATCACATCATACCTAAAGTCAAGTGCTCATTACTTGATTAATCTCGTGTGTTCACATAAACCAACTCTACTTCAACCATTGTCTCCCTCTATCTGATTTGCAGCATTCTGTGTGGTTATATGTGCGTTCCAGTTTTCAAATGATTATATCTCAGTTATATTTCAGCTCAAACAGGTTCTACTTCCAGTGATTTGCTGTTTCCAGCTACCCGTGTCTACATTACATCAACTGAAATGTTTCAGAACATGCATAGTATTCCAGTTTACATGTTTGTTATATACTTGTTACTCAAACCATAGCTCTAAGAAAACAGAAAAATCAGTTTGCAAGTTTAGCACTCAGTCAGTTAAGCAGTACTAATTTTATACATCAGCATAATTCATGATGTCATAATGTCATGTTTAGAATGAACATGAAGTTCAGATTTCAGCTTCATGCAAGTTTAACATATTCCAATTCATCTGACTTCAGATGTGAAGGAAAGGCAGAACTGGTTTTTAGATTTGTTCACGCCTGATTGGTTTAGATTTGGTTACATTGTCATAAAGAAAGATGTATTTGTGCTTCAGTGCTACACTGATAATAGTCTGCTCTGTGCATCAGCAGATAGAATCAACATTCACCATGGATTACAGATAAACACAAGAAGATTTGAGCTTCACAGCTCAGTCTTTCTTCTTTGTTTCTTCTGTTTTCTCTCCTTGTGGAAGACTTTCCCATCAGGCTGCTCTCTCCACTTCAGGGTGACTCCACTCACTCCTTTGGCCTCCAGTCTGTCCTGAAGCTGGGAAACACAAATGGCAGCCATTTTTACTTTTACTATTTTTACTTGTTGACATGAACAGTTTGAGGCTACAGGCTGTTTGTGACCACCACACAAACTTTGGTCTCTTGACATGACGATGCATGCAGTTTTGGAGAGCTCTACATCAGTGTGACATTTTTCTTCCTGAAAAACCTGACGTATACAATCAGACACATGCAGTGCACGGATAATCCAGCAGGGATTCCACAAGTGGTTTTTGCCAAATTTGAAAATCTTAAAAAATTATTCAAAATTGTTACTGAAACTTCAATAGGAATGTTTAATGAACTGATGAAATGTAAAACTGCTTCATATTTCATAACTTAATTCATACTAATTAAGTAATTAAAGGTTTAAATGGCATCATCATTTATATTTAGAGTAGAAATTGAGATATTTAGAGTGACATGGAGCAGTTAGAGGTGATGACGAGGAATGGACTCTACCAGACAAGTGCAGAAGTCTAGAAAGCAACACTAACACAGGACACAACAACACTTACAACTATTACGCTTAGGTCAGCTAATTAGTTAGCAGCAGCTCTGGTTGATCAATATGGAAAAAAGAAAAGGTATGTTTGAAAGTTTCATGGGTTAGAAAGGTTGTGTTTTATATAGTTTTAGTTCTTTAAGATAAACAAACTATGAGCAATGAATGACAAATATCTCAAGTATCAAATATGATTCAAATCAAAACTCATGTATGCAAATTGATATTTTATTAATTTATTTTTTATTATTTCTCAGAAAGTTCAATGAACACTCCACTTTAAAAGAATGAGAACTTTCTGACAATTGTTTCATGGTTCAGGCCTTACAGGACAGTGCCTCTTCTGTATCCATAGCTGTGGCTGTTTTGCATTCTACTCTGTGGAGTGGTGTGTAGCTGCAGAAATGTGGTTTTCACAGTCACACACCTCCCACCTCTGTAGAGGCACAGCACACAACAAGCCAAAGAAAGAAATGCAAACTTCTGAGTCATTTCCATCTGTCCTGGCTCTATGAATGGCTTCGTGTGTCAGGGTGGATTTTGGAGCTTCACCTTTCTCAGGATGTCTGCTTTCACAGCAGGGTCATTCGGATCAGCAGATCCAAGGTCCTTCGCCTTTATCCTCAGCTTCACCACCTTCCTCGTGACTGGTGTGTAGACACAGAATGAGGAGAGAATACTCAGTCAAAGCCCTGCATTCAAAATCTTACTCTGAAGTCAAAGTATAAAAGTATGAACATCAAAATATACTGAAAGGACCAGAAGTAAACGTCCTCATTGTGTAGAATGGATGTCATGATGCATCTGAGATGGGGAATGACATGCAGGAAAGAGCCACAGGTCAGATTTGAACCCTGTGTTTCCACAGCAAGGACTGAGCCCTCACACATGGGGCGGCTGCTCTACCAACCGAGCTAAACATCACCCCAAGCCAACCTACATTCTAATAATGAACCTTGTGAACAGTTTATTGATTATCACGCTGACTCTCCCTGTGCTGTCAGATGACTCACACAGTTTGAGGTAAAGAGTCAGACGGCAGTACACGGGTCATCGCAATCAACCAGATAACCCCACACTGAGTGTATCATCACCACAGAGAAGAGAATGGGGTGAAAAAAAAGAGAGGCGATGAGGAATATCCAAGGGCCAAAGGCAGACGTGTGGATTAAGCTCGAGAGTCAATCATCACTGTTAGGGTTCATCAAAACATAGAGACCGTGGTGACAATGTAATTAGATGTAAGGACAGTAAACTACTCACCAGGAGGTGGAGGGACACTGTAGCAGACAAATGGTAATTTAGTTCCACAGAGTGAAAGCTCCCATTGTCCTGAATCAGCCAAGGCTGCAGCACCACATAAGACACCGATAAACTTATCTCTGTCAAAGGATGCTTTCCAGTTACTGAATGAGTAGTTACTCCCATCAGACCAGTAACTGAGATGCTCTCTGAAGAAACCAATCCATGTCCACTGTCCATCCTGCGTCGCCAAGCTCTTGGCCTTGTCGTTCTCAGCGCTGTTCCTTGTAGTGGCCAGGTCTCTGTAGTTCTCCCTGCAATACTTCTGAGCATCAGACCAATTCATGTATATACCCACATAGACAAAGTGAGGAGCCTGCTGTGTTCCTGCAGTTTGGGAAACAAATGATTTTTGAGATGACACACTGAACTTCAAAATAATCATTATCTGAGAAGAGATAATGCTTTGTAGGGTATTTACCATTGTTACAGATGAATGGATATGAGCTTGAGCAAGTATACGGGTACCATGCTAAACCACTGTAAATCATAACACAATCATAAGAGTATGGTGCTTCGTATGATCCCCAGTCTCTGTAATCAGCTCCACTCCCGTTGTAGCCGTCTGACCATCTCCAGCTGACATTCCTGTACACACCGATCCAGACGTCAGAAGTTTGGTAAGAAGACGGAACTGTGTTGGTAAGTTGTTGCATTTCTTCAGTGTTGTCAATGGTGGCCAGGTCTGTGTATGTCTGTCTGCAGAAGGTCTGAGCTTCAGTCCAGTTCATAGGTTCAGCAACAAAGTGGTACTGAGGGAGAAGACATGAGGAGAAAATGTGGCACCCTGAGGACGACAGCATTTTTTAAAAGTCAGGTGGATCAAACTCATTTTTCTTTAGTGTGCCACAATAATAAGCACTGTTAGATATGATCAGAGAATTCACTGACCTGAGAGATACAAGACACCCAGCAAGATCCTCTCCATCATGATGCTGCTCTGTGGACTGTGTGTCCATGTACAGCACAAAGAGGAACAACTACCTCTAGATTTGCTGCTGTCTCACCTCTTTATGCAAAAAGTATTGTGATGAGAGACCAATGAAGGGCCTCCTCACAGCCAATAAAGAGTGGTACTTTGACTATGGAATTGTCAAAGAATGTGGCCTATCGTATAACATAACAACATATGTATGAGGAAATGTTAGACATGATAGCTGAATAGAGTCGGCTTACACTGCTGTATTTGAACATCAGACATAATGGTGGTACGTGCAGAGGCTAATATTTTCTGAGCTGGGAAACACAAACGGCAGCCATTTTTAGAACATCAGTACACTTTAGATTTTTTTACTTGTTGACATGAACAGTTTGAGGCTACATGCTGTTTTGTGATCACCACACTAACTTTGATCTCTTTATTGAGTGATCCTGACGTAACAATCATTGTGTGATGGCAGTGGGATCACAAAGGTTAGAATGATGTCCACGTGTGGCGATGCAAAGCAGCCATTGTGTGTTGTCTTCATCATGACAGTACCTCTTCTGTATCCATAGCTGTGGCTGTTTTGCATTCTACTCTGTGGAGTGGTGTGTAGCTGCAGAAATGTGGTTTTCACAGTCACACACCTCCCACCTCTGTAGAGGCACAGCACACAACAAGCCAAAGAAAGAAATGCAAACTTCTGAGTCATTTCCATCTGTCCTGGCTCTATGAATGGCTTCGTGTGTCAGGGTGGATTTTGGAGCTTCACCTTTCTCAGGATGTCTGCTTTCACAGCAGGGTCATTCGGATCAGCAGATCCAAGGTCCTTCACCTTTATCCTCAGCTTCACCACCTTCCTCGTGACTGGTGTGTAGACACAGAATGAGGAGAGAAACAAAACATGAGTTTAGTTCTGTGATACCCAAGTACTACATCTCTGACTTGAGGAAAAGTAGTAATGTACAAATACTCAGTCAAAGCCCTGCATTCAAAATCTTACTCTGAAGTCAAAGTATAAAAGTATGAACATCAAAATATACTGAAAGGACCAGAAGTCCTCATTAAGCCCACATTTACCAATAACTTTCACTACATCAGTAACACGTTCCATGACCTGCATCCCCTTTCTGACCTGGTCTCGCTGAACTGACATTTTCCCGTCACATAAAAGGGTATGGATGTCTGATCTGCTGGCTCTGAGGAAAAAGGCCTCTGCGCTTTCTCCATGGACATTGCTTCACTCATTCTCTTGTATTCTCTGATGTACATGTTTCCAAGCCTGCATGCCTTTTTGACAAATGCACTGTCACTGGATATGTCTTGTAAAGCGGATTGAGTGGTCCAAAGACTAGAAAGGCGCTATATAAGTACGCCTAGTATAAGGGAGTGATTAGTTTCGCTGTACGTCAGCCATTTTCTGTTTGTGCCATCTTTTGAGATGAATACATTGGGAATGACTTGTCTGATTTGGGGTGGTACTGAAAAAATAAATCAAAATCCTTGGAGTCAGGGCGAGCAAAATAATCAATTTGCTTTTGGTGTCCTTGTCTTTCCCTGCATCTCTCTCTCCTCACATTCATTACATCTGGTTACACTTTAAATAATCTATACCTGTAAAGTTAACTGTATACTGATCATCATAAATGAAGCGCAAATTCTTCCAAAGTATGGTCTGCATGTTTGGTTTGTACTTAATTTGTTATAATTTATTATGTTGTGTCTATGTTAGTTAACCATATTCTAAAATGTGCAATATCCTTTGTTACAACTTCAAACATTAGTTCTATTCAGGCAGTTTTAGCCCCATCAGCTTCCACAGAGTGGAGCTAACCTCCTCATGAAGCTAGTCGTGCTGGATGTGCGTCTGCTTTCAGATCTTTTTCAGTTTCAGACCTTTGATCCAGATCTAGCGTGGGGGGCATGGCATCAACTGAGAGGGGTGTGGAATCATGACAGCTCAACCAAAACGCTATCACGCTGTCTTCAGGGAATGTAGGATCTACAACAATTTGGCTACACCACATGATTGGCAGTGAAAAAGCTGCTGTCAGTGACCCAGCACACAGGTGAGAAAAGTTAAATAAGTTTCGGAAATCATGATAAATGTGAAAGCTTTCAAGTTGTACCACGGAAAATGTCATTTTTGAAAGCTTGATATACTAACACAGAAGCACCCCACGCAACAGTTGCGACACGACGTAGCCTTTTTGGAATAAAAGTGTTAAAATGAAATAAATGAATACATCATTAAATAATCACAAACTTACTTAAATGTCATGAATTAATTAAAATACCAATTCATTTTATGTAAAAATAAATAAATAACATATATAATTATTTCACTACTTCCATTTCATGGTCCTGTGTTGCAGTGCTTCATGAATTTATTTTACCTGTCAACCTCGCCCATCAAAGTTGGTAGGCGGATCCTAACGCCTGATTGGTTACCCTGTGCATCAGGTCAAGGTAAATCAGTGCCAGATAATGGACTGATGCAGAGCTAGTGAACGCATTCCAATACACTGGTTAGACAGGACTGTGAACTAACTGTAACTAATTGTTACCATCAGCAGTGAGGAACATTGAACACAGCATAAAGAGGAACAACTACCTCTATTTTTGCTGCTGTCTCTTCTCTTTATGTAAATCGCTGTTGGAAACTTATGAAAATGTTTGTCACTCAAACAAAATGCATTTCACACCTATATTTTTGCAACATCATGTTTTTATGATTTGCATGTTTGCAGGAAGGGCTCAGGTCATCCCAATCACCAAATTTGCAGTATTAGAACATGGGAACATGGGAACATGGGAACATGGGAGTTGGTGGTCTTCCAGCTCATTACTTTAAAGTTATTTTGAAGTATAAAAGTATGAACATCATAATTTTCCTTTCCAGGATCAATAATGTCTGATTTTATCCATCCATACTTACATACATCTACTTCTGCTTATCTGGGATTGGCTGGCAGTGGCAGCAGGATTAGCAGGGCTCTTTAGTCGTCCCCCTCCTCTGCATACCAGCTCCTCCTGAGGGACCCCGAAGTTCTTATGTGTCCACGAGGCATCTGATCAGATGGCCGAACCAGCTGAGAAACATGGCTTCAAGACTTAGATGACTCTCATCCCACATTCGGGCACAGCAGAGTAATTTGCATCTGGCTCTCCAGCTTTGTGAATGGGTGAGTGTGCGTGTAGATTTCCCCTCCAAGGTTCAGTAAAGTCTGATTTTCATCTTGCACTCCATCAATGAGTCGCTGCCCCCAACCCAAACCTTTTCATTTATCCTTACAGAAAGATGGCTTACGCACAGCTGCAAACCTCCGGAGGACCCTGCATCTTGTTATTCTGGGCACGTTGGAGGCACCAGCAGCCTCAAAAACTTGTCTGCTCCTGTGACAGGGCATTTTCATTTCATTTTCTGAATCAGCTACATCTTTCTTGATTGTGCGACGATCGCAATGAAGTCTCTAGGCAACTTTGATTGTTGTCATGCCTTGACCCAAACATTCAACTATTTGTTGCCTTTCGGCTGCAGAGAGGTCCTTTTTCTTGGCCATTCTGATTGAAAATGGTTGGCTGCTTAATAATGTGGAACGACCTTCTTTAGTAGTTTTCCCTTTAATTGGACTCACCTGCCAAACTAAATGGCACAGGTGTCTGAAATTGGTTTCAGTGATATGCAGAGCCCTGACACACATTACCATCCATGAGTTTAACTGACAAACCAAAAAAATCTTACCTTACCACTGTTAAACTTTTTTGCATAATAATTTGGAACATGCTGTACTTAGCAGGATCAACATGGCTGCAAAGCATAAGCAGCGGAGTATAAAGGTGTTAGGAAAGCCATGACGTGTGTGTGTGTGCGCGTGTGTGCGTGCATGTGTGAGAGAAGCAGTCTGAAGATCAAAGTCACGCTCTTTGATTTAGCAGAACGCACAGCAATTTGAGTTTGCAGCAAGCGCCTTCAGTCACCATTTCAGTCAGTGTATTGTTGATGGGTTTGGAATGTGCCTTAGAGACATTTGATGCACACACACACACACACACACACACACACGCACACACAGTGTGTCAATGTATCATCATTCCTTATAATCATTCCTTATTAATTCATTTATTGCTTATTTTTTAGTTTGCTCATTTTTTTCTTGTTTTAACATCAACAAAGTGCAGCTCTGC
This sequence comes from Nibea coibor, assembly GCA_023373845.1. NCBI lineage: Eukaryota > Metazoa > Chordata > Actinopteri > Sciaenidae > Nibea > Nibea coibor. The sequence continues at coordinate 16,979,959 of CM041729.1, forward strand.
CATTTTAAAAATTTTATTACAATTTCTATGATTTTGGTGTCATGTCCAAGAAAAAGTGTTAAGTTAATGTATTCAGTGTTGTCTCAGTGTCTATGTCGTGATTTCCTGTTTTATTCTGGTTCCACTTCCTGTCTGTGTCCATTGTTCTTAGTTTTGCTTGTCCCCTTTGTCTGTTTTCCCGCCTGCAGAATGACCTGTCTCCGCCCTGATTGTTTCCACCTGTGTCCTTACCTTGTGTGTGTGTATATATATATGGTCTGTCTCCCTTTGTCCTGTGCCAGTTCGTCTTATCTTATGTCAGAGAACCAGCTCTTTGTCCATTGTCAGGTCTTGTTTGTTTGATACTTTGTTCAAGAGTGATTTTTTTTTTTGTTTGTTTCCTTTTTCATATCCTAGCCTCACAAAAATGATTTTCAGTGTTTATTTAGTTTTTCTTGGTCTATTCTTAGTTTGATTTCAGAGATTAGTGTAGAGTTTTTCTTCTGTAAAGAGTGATTTTTATTATTGTGTTTAATAAACCTTTATTTTGAAACTTTGGTCTCTAAGTTACTATGGTGTTTTATTCTCTGCAGCTAGCCTGCTCCAGACCAGGCTAACAGCCAGGCTAAGATTAGTCTTAGTGATTCACCTGTACTTCCACCGTCACCGTCAGAGGAATGAATGTGTATTAAAGCATGTCCATGGTCTTTCTAAGTATGCTGCATCATTTTAATTATCCTGTTTTAAAATATGACATAGAGTCATTTCTCATTTCATTTAAATCTGTTTGTAACTGCAACAGTCTTATATTGAGTTTTTTATATTGTGGTAGTATTAGTACTCAGGTCAAGTGTTATATTGCTATGCTAATGGTGGGCAGGCAGGCAGGCAGGCAGGATAATATATTTGACTGTGTTCCATGTCCACTGCAATATGGACCTTGTATGAAGTGGACAGTTTCTGTGCCTGGGACAGAGTCAGTTACTGTCCCTCCTTGGATCCCCTCCATCACTGGCTTCCCTTTTATTTAAAGGGAGTGCCATCGCCTCCGCTTGGCGGGCCACCCCCCTGTGCCAGTTATAAGTCTGACAGCTTTAGCAGACGAATGTGGGTGAGAAGACAAATCTTCCTATGTTTCTATGTATAAATTATGTCTGTGTGTGAAATTTGTGACAACGGGAGTAGTTTCTGGTTTATTTTTTGATATTTTTTTCTCTGCTCCTTCACTCTAGCAATGATGTCATTCAGGCTAGCCAACGCAATACACACCCATTATAGACTCTAATTAAGTAAAAACCTCATCGTCTTTAATTTGTACTAATGAAGACAGTTTGTGTTGTGTTGAGATCAGGTTTGTAAGATTGAATTCAAAAATAATCTGATTTAAGTGTTTAAAGGGCAGTGCAGCTAAAGGATGCTATTAAAGGATGCTAAAGGATGTAGCAGGCAGTGCAAAGAGTGTATTTCTATGTGCATCATTGGTTCCATCAGTCACTCATTTGATGCTGACTCATTGTTTTGTACTTCAAATTGTTCCTGTTCACTGTGGATCTGCTGGTCAGGCCATTCTTCTTTCATTTTGAATCACATGTTACAAATTGTGACTTTTTGCTTGAAGGGACTCCTTTATGCTAGAGTATGATGACTGCACAGCAGGAACAGGTTTAGACAGACAGACAGGAAGAGATGAGACAATGAAGAATCTGAAGGTTCACGCTCAAATGAAGGCTTTTTAACTATGGTGTGTTTTACAGGTCAAATGTACAGCGTCAGTTTGAAATGATTTCACAAATACTGCAAGAGCTGTTTCATCAGATGCTGATGTTTAATGTGTGCATTGTGTAAATGTAATAAATATAAAAGCCTTCAAACATTCATTTGACACCAGCAGAGATAGTGATCATGTTCACAAACTGTGAACCAGGAGTGCAAACAAACATTAAACTGGACTAACTGGTTCATGTCGTATGAAATCATGCACTCACCCTGATGCCAGATTGTAGCTGATGGTCGGTGAGTGATGGGTGACAGATGGGTGAAGGTGCCACTTTAAAAATGTATTTATTTTACACTTTCATTTTGTACCATATTCTGTACAGGGTATCTGTGAAATCCTACTGGTTCTGTATATCAAGACAAATATAAAAGGACACAGAAAGAAGACAACATTATGGAAGTTTAAGAGTGACTAAATTACACTGGAAATATGTTATTTAATTACTGATTATGGCTGATGCCATCAGTGTGTGAATGTGGTTGGAAGACTAGAAAAGTGCTATATAAGTACAGTCCATTTACCATTTAAAATTATAATTTGATTTATACAATTATTTGTAATGTATCCAGTGCTGGAATTCCATGTTGGTCACATTAGCTATAAATAAGTTGTAAAATATGGGCTGCTGAATATTAAACATAAAGTTCACCATAATAAAAGCAATGAGAGAGCAATACTGCTACGTCCATTGGTTGCTTTAAGAGAGTTTTAGAGGAGCAATGACTCAAAGGTAGAGCGACAAAGTGAAACCAAAATTAGAGTAATGCTTTGGAACACACCTTGTCATACAGTTCATGTCTTGGTGTTTAAAAACATGTCCTGACTCCACCTCCTCTGTGAATATCAAGATACAAACAGGAAACAGTTCATTTGCTGATACACGCAGACACACACACTGACGCGTTACTGATTGCTGACTGACAGAGACATTTAAAAGGTTTACGAATCTTTCTAGACGCTCAACTGGCTGATTTCCTGTCTGAAGAACCTGCTGAGTTCTCAGCCTCGCTCAGAAATGTCTGCTCAGGTTTGTCAAGCAGAGATGGATTTCTCTTGTCCAATCTGTCGTAACATCTTCACAGATCCTGTCTTGTTGTCATGTAGCCACAGCTTCTGTAAAGACTGTCTGCAGAGATGGTGGGCAGAAAAACTGATTCATGAATGTCCAGTTTGTAAAAGAAGATCTTCAAGAAGTGACCCACCCTGTAACTTGGCATTAAAGAACCTGTGTGAAGCCTTCCTGCAGGAACTTTCTGTAGAAGAGAAAGCTTCTGAGGCCGTCTGCAGTCTGCACTCAGAGAAACTAAAGCTCTTCTGTCTGGACCATCAGCAGCCGGTGTGTGTCATCTGTCGAGATTCAAGATCACACACCAACCACAGATTCAGACCCATCGATGAAGCTGCAGAGGATTACAAGAAGGTCCTCATGAAATCCCTGAAGCCCTTACAGGAGAAACTGGAGACCTTTAATCAAGCTAAAGTGAACTGGGATCAAACAGCAGAACACATTAAGGAGCAGACTCTGCACACTGAGATGCAGATTAAGGATGAGTTTAAGAAGCTTCACCAGTTTCTAGAAGAAGAAGAGAAGGCCAGGATGGCTGCACTGAGGAAGGAAGAGGAACAGAAGAGTTCCATGTTGAAGCAGAGGATCGTAGCTCTGAACAGAGAGATAACAGCTCTTTCAGACACTGTCAGGGCCACAGAGACAGAGCTGAGAGCTGGAAGTGTCTCATTCCTGCAGAACTACAAGGCTGCAGTGAAAAGAGTCCAGCAGCGCCCCCTGCTGGATGATCCACAGCTGCCCTCAGGAGCTCTGATAGATGTGGTAAAACACCTGGGCAACCTGACCTTCAACATCTGGAACAAAATGAAGGAGATGGTTACATATTCTCCTGTGATTCTGGATCCAAACACTGCAGAATCTCACCTCTTTGTGTCTGAAGATCTGAAAAGCGTGAGATTACAACAGATAGAGAGACAGCTTCCAGAAAACCCAGAAAGATTTGAGCACTACCACACAGTCCTGGGATCTGAGGGCTTTGACTCTGGGACTCACAGCTGGGAGGTTGAAGTTAATAATCAGGCAGACTGGGCAGTGGGTGTGACAAAAGAATCTGTCACACGGAAGGGAAAGATTCTGGGGGGATACTGGGGAATAGGCTTCTGTAATGGTGAATACAAAGCATACTCTCCATCACTGACAGATAAAACTCTCTGTGTGAAGAAACCACTCCAGAGGATCAGAGTTCATCTGGACTGGAACAGAGGAAAGCTGTCATTCACTGATCTGGATACTAACACAAACCTTTACACCTTCTCACACACTTTCACTGAGAGGCTGTATCCATTCATCGACACTTTAAATTCAGTGCCAATAAGGATATCACCAGTGAAAGTGGCTGCACAGTTTGAGATGTAGGATGATAATGGTGACATGTATATGTCATTAATATGAATGTCAATTATGTTTTTTACTGAAACACGTTCACTGTACATGAAACATTAAAACTTCAATGGTTTCATGCCAGGTCCTGTGGCTGCAAACAGACTTTCAGACTAACACATTTTGTAGGTTTTAAAAGGCCTGTTTGTAAATCCTTTATGTTTGTCAAATTAACCTGCAGCAATGTTTCATTTTGCATTTCATTTTTTCATGTTGGAAGTTTAATGCTGACTATCCACCGGATTCTCATTGCCTTTTCTCTGTCTAACTTCCGCCCGCTCATGGTGCTCTGTGGAAATTGACGCGTGCTGCTCGCGTCAAGTGTCAAAACTAATGGGGACGAGCCTTCACATGCGTGCGAGTTCATCAGTGGTGAAGGGCGTAGAAGGTGGAAGAACAGTGCCGCAGAGAGGAAGGAGGAGGGATCTGGAGACTGTACTCAGTCACATTTTCTGGCAAAGTCTTTTTTTTTCCAGTTAGTTATATATATATAAACATTGTGTAAAACAGGTGCAAGTTAAACGTTTTAATGTTAAACGTTTTATGTTCTTGGGGGGTGTTCTTTGTTGTTTGATGTACCATATATTAAAAAAAAGCAGATAAGAGCTGTGGAATAAATTATATCTTTTATTCATGCTTGTGAAATGCTGTTCTTCAATAAAAAATTAAATAAACAAACGAACAAAGAAATAAACATGTTTACAGCCTGGTACTGTTAAGCCTGAGCTTACAGCGGCACTATGAACCCACGAAAAACACAACAGGGGAGGGCCAGGGAGATTTTTCAGGGCTGGAGTACAGGCTGAGCGCAGCAAGCAGAGCAGGTGAACAATGAACAGTGGCAGGGCTGGAGAACAAAGAAGACAAAATGAGCATCGAGGCAAGCATCCAACAAATACAACAACAAAAGATACTTTGTGACAGGTCCTTCAGAGATGAGTTGGTGAGTTGCGACTTTACCGTGATAGGTACAACAACGATCTGGAGTCTGGGAGGGTGAACCAGAGTTAAATCTTCACCTTGCTGACTGGCCAAAGGAATCGAGAAGAGAAAAAAAAGCGAGAGAAAGTAAAATATGAAGTTTTATATCTTTTAATGTGAAATAATCCCATAAATATTTCAAACTTAGTTATTTTAATATGCTTCCTTTTCTAAATCATAGTTAACTACCGGTCATTTTTATTCATTTCATTGTTCACGAACTGTGAACCAGGACTGCAAACAAACATTAAACTGGACTAACTGGTTCATGTCGTATGAAATCATGCACTCACCCTGATGCCACATTGTAGCTGATGGTCGGTGAGTGATGGGTGACAGATGGATGAAGGTGCCACTTTAAAAATTTATTTATTTTACACTTTCATTTTGTACCATATTCTGTACAGGGTATCTGTGAAATCCTACTGGTTCTGTATATCAAGACAAATATAAAAGTACACAGAAAGAAGACAACATTATGGAAGTTTCAGAGTGACTAAATTACACTGGAATAATTTGATTTATAAAATTATTTGTAATGTATCCAGCGCTGGAATTCCATGTAGGTCACATTGGCTGTGAATAAAATATAAAATATCAGCTGCTGAATATTAAACATATTAAGTTCAGCATAATAAAAGCAATGAGAGAGTAATACTGTGGAATGTAACACACACCGGTCCGTACAGTTCATGGTTTGGCAATTACAAAAATGTCCTGACAAACCACCCTCGCTCTGACTATTAAGCTACAAACCAACAAACACAGTTTGTTGTCACTTTCTATATGTGAACAAAGACACACACTGACAAACAATGGGATACAAATCTACTGTATCCTGTACTGTAAGTGAGTTACTGGGAATACTGGAATACTGCTACTCCCACTTTATTTTAAGAGAGTTTAGATGAGCCACGACTCAAAGCTAAAGAAACACAGTGAAACCAAAATGAGAGTAATGCTTTGGAACACACCTGTCATACAGTTAATGTCCTGGTATTTAAAAACATGTCCTGACTCCACCTACCCTCTGAATATCAAGATACAAACCAGGAAGCACTGTTCATTTACTGGAAACAGAGACACACTGAGAGACAGACGACAGGATAAAAAGATCACAACTTCCACTGAGAGAGAAGAAATAAGGAGTAAGGGGATTACTGGGAATACTGGAATACTGCTATTTCCACTGATTGCTGCCTGCACATCTCTGGCAGACAATGTTGCTACTTAAACACATGAAAACAAAATCCGTTGCTGATTCACAACTTGTGGCTTCTTTGACAAAGACTTGGTTCCTGAAATTTGTCAGACTGCTGTGTTGGCACATAAGCCACATGACACTACCAACCAGTAACCTTCATGTCTGCGAAATAAAGCCAATGTGGAAAATCAATTCCTCCAATGTCCACTTGAAGTCCCCATGTTCAAATGTCCAACTTCACAGCAGAAATAAACATGTTTACAGCCTGGTACAAAAACAGTTTTGGTCTCTATAGCTAATTTCCCCGTTCATGACAACTGTACTGAGGGTGAATTTATATACAACTCACCTGTTCACATGATATTAAGGCTTAGGTTATGCAGAATTAACAGCATGGCTGCTTTGATTGACAGGTGGGTGCTGTGCATTTAAAGATGTCCTGACTCTTATTCTTCAGATATCAAGATACAAACACACATTACGCGTCACTGTAGTTTCTCCTTCATGTAGCTGTAGTCAACAGACAATGTTAATTTGGGGAAAACCAAAACTGAAAATGTTGGTGTAAGTCAACAGAAATATCAAACCCTGAATCTGCAAATTTTTTAATTAATATGACAGTTGGTGAGGTATGTGCAAGCTTTGAGTCACTGATTGGTTAGAGCAAAAAACAGACTGAACTAGAAAACTACATTTGACAGGTAGAATATGATTCTATATCTGTGTTATCCCATAGATTCCTAAATTGAGTGAACATATCTATAATCAAGGGGCAATGGAATGAATGGGCCCTTTAAACAGACTTTGAAAACTGACATTGTCTGATTTTTTTGTCTGATTGTCTCTCACTTCCTGTATACTAACCGCCAAAATAAAACATGAAATTCATCATATGGCTTATAACAGTGACGAGCAATACAAGTAAAAAGTAACATCACAATATTAAACATGTTTTAAAAGCATTTTTCATTTTTCAAAGTGATGTTAGTCTATGTTATGTATGTCTGAAAGATTGACAAATAATCGGTTTAATCCACTTCAATGTGCACTTTTCTTTTAATCACATGTTGATGGTTGGTCCCACTGAAGAGGTTTAGTCTTTTGATCCAGACAGATCCTCCTTTTTTATTTCTGTGCATTAGAGGAGGTACAGCTTGTTGTGTGAAATGTGATTCTGTATTAGTGTAAATAGTCTTTTCACAGGGCTCAAATGAAGCCTGATGAAGCATCACTGACTGATTCTGGGATGGTTCAAAGCCTCGAGCAAGGACACTCAAATAGGGTGGAGTTATGAAACCACCCTGCTGCTATAGAACTCTGAATGCAGTGGACAGACGGTGAACTGTAAACTCTGAGAAGATAAAAGAAAGTGGATTTGTCTTGAAGAGAAAAGCTGAGGATGTTTGTGACTTTTGGATTGAAGGGACTCCTTTATGCTAGAGTATGATGACCGCACAGCAGGAACAGGTGGGTTCAGACAGACAGACAGGAAGAGATGAGACAATGAAGAATCTGAAGGTTCACGCTCAAATGAAGGCTTTTTAACTATGGTGTGTTTTACAGGTCAAATGTACAGCGTCAGTTTGAAATGATTTCACAAATACTGCAAGAGCTGTTTCATCAGATGCTGATGTTGAATGTGTGCATTGTGTAAATGTAATAAATATGAAAGCCTTTTGCAGACCTCTGCTATGTTTTTCACTTGCTGGTGTTGATACATGATCTATACAGAATGAACCACAGCACTGCTTCTGCTAAATAACAAATGGACCAAACTGTCACTTCCATCTTACCTTCAAACATTTTATATTTCCATTCCATCTTGTACAGAAACAGTCATGTTTGAAAACATCACATACAAACAGACTGGACGTATGAATTGTCTGATTATGTTTAATGTTTAATGCTCAGTCAGTTGAGCCTTCGACGTTTGGAGTGGCACATTTGAAGACCAGCAATCATATACAGCATTAGGTAAGTTCTTCCAGCAGCAGATGCAGTGCTGGTAGGATCTGTATGTATGAGGTGCCGTTTGTAAAGCATTTTGTCACATTTAGCTTCAAACAAAGTTAAAAAAAAATGGTGTGAACAATGTTTGCCAACTGAGACATATTTAAATCCAAATGTTAAATCTAAATCCAAATGTTAAATGTAACTCTAAATGTTAAATATAAATCTAAATCAAATTGTTAAATATAAATATAAATGTTAAATAGAAATATAAATGTTTAACTAACATGCAAACATCTTTGGAGAAACTTTATTTGAAGAATACTTTCAGTTTTTAGTGTCACTTTTATGAAGGGTGTAGGACTTATGATCTGCAGTCACATTTACACATTCCACACATCTCCCTTTACTGAAAACTCTCTATCTATCTATCTATCTATCTATCTATCTATCTATCTATCTATCTATCTATCTATCTATCTATCTATCTATCTATCTATCTATCTATCTATCTATCTAAAATATAGGAATAATAATTAAATTGTTCAATATGTGCAAAGTAAATGATGTCCATCAGGAGGGGAGGGTTTATGTCTGTCCTACTTGTTCGCTGGACCTCCTTCTGTGGTCGCAGCAGTCCACGAATCTTGCATTTTTGCACATTGCTGTACTTCACCCAGCAGGTATGGAAGTTTTTTGATGTGGTCTAATGTCTCGAAGTTTTTCTGGGTGTTCGTGATTTGTGGGAAATATATGTCTCTGATGTCTTTATATAAATGGCAGGTGGTTAGGAAGTGCAGCTCGGCCTCCACCTCGTGTTGTGTGCAGTGGGTGCAGAGTCTGTCTTCTCTGGGCAGCCACGTCTGCCTGTGTCGGCCTCTCTCTAAGGCCAGGCTGTGGTTGCTGAGTCTGTACATAGTCAACGTTTTCCTCAGTCTGGGGTCAGTTACACAGCTCAGATAATCTATCTGAGTAGTTTGCTTTGGGTTTTGGTTGCAGATGTCCAATAGTTGATATAATTGTCTTTTTCTTTGGTTATGATTTGGTAGGGCCGGATTGTGTGAGGGCGGTCTTGGTGCCCTGTGAAGTTGGAGCTGAGCCGGTGGCTCGCTCGCTCTCGCTCTCTCTCAAATTTGATTTGATTGATTTGATAACACCTATTAATAGGTTGATAACAGTCAGATCAGTTCAACATGAAGAAAAGATCCACATCTAGAGTGTGTTCTTAGAGCAGCTGTTCTATATTTCAAACCTGTCACATCCCTCTACAGTCAGTCTAAAAACAGCACAGAACTGAAAAGACTAGTCTGTTAACAAACTGTGTGAATGTACTCCTTACTGGGTCCATTCCTCATCTTCTGGAATGGCTAGTAGATTAGTCAGATGGACAGCTGATCTTGTCCTTTACTTGAACATTTTTCAGATTAACGTTGTCTGTGTCTTCCTGACAATGATGTTGATGGTGCTGTAGTGCTTCCCTGCCCCTGAGGATCCAGAACCGGCACTGAACCTCAGCAAAGACTCTATGTGGTCCAGCTTTGTCACTGGGTGCTTTAGATGCAACACCATTGAGTGCACAATGTCTGAACCAAGGGCTCCAACTTGACAAAGTCTGTCTTGTACTGGTGTCTCTGGAGACAAGGCAAGGAGAAGGAAACTTCCTGATGAGATGAACTTGGCACTCTCGGTACTGTTCAGGAAAACTTTCCATCTGTTCCTGACACAATATGGTGGTTTGAGTCATGACATGCTGTTGTCCTTTCATGACACAGCAGGTAATCTTTTTACTTAAAACATTAAAATGTTTCAAATATAAAAAAGGTGGATATGAGTTTGGATATGAGATATAAGCAGTGCTTTAGAATGTAACACACACCAGTCAGTACAGTTCACAGTTTAGTGATCACAAGACATGTCCTGACAAACCACCCACACTCTGATCAAGATATAAACCAGCAAACACAGTTTGTTGTCACTTTTTCTCTCTAAGGACAAAGACACACACTGACAGACAACAGAGTTTACAACAAAAAATCTATAACTTCCACTCTGAGAGCAAAAGTAAGGGAGTTACTGGGAATGCTGGAACACTGCTTCTTCCACTTGTTTCTTTGAGTTTTAGAGGACTCAAAAGTAAATCAACCGAAAGTGAAACCAAAATGAGAGCAATGCTTTGGAACACACCCCTGGTGAAACAGTTCAAAAACATGTCCTGACTCCACCTCCTCTGTGAATATCAAGATACAAACCAGGAAACAGTTCATTTGCTGACACACACTGACGCATTACTGGGAATACTGGAATACTGTAATTTCCACTGATTGCTGACTGCACATCTCTGACAGAGAAATTTAAAAGGTTTACGAATCTTTCTAGAGGCTGAACTGGCTGATTTCCTGTCTGAAGAACCTGCTGAGTTCTCAGCCTCACTCAGAAATGTCTGCTCAGGTTTGTCAAGCAGAGATGGATTTCTCTTGTCCAATCTGTCGTAACGTCTTCACAGATCCTGTCTTGTTGTCATGTAGCCACAGCTTCTGTAAAGACTGTCTGCAGAGATGGTGGGCAGAAAAACTGATTCATGAATGTCCAGTTTGTAAAAGAAGATCTTCAAGAAGTGACCCACCCTGTAACTTGGCGTTAAAGAACCTGTGTGAAGCCTTCTTACTTTCACAACTTTCTGTAGAAGAGAAAGCTTCTGCAAAGTCTGAGGCTCTCTGCAGTCTGCACTCAGAGAAACTAAAGCTCTTCTGTCTGGACCATGAGCAGCCGGTGTGTGTCGTCTGTCGAGATTCAAGATCACACACCAACCACAGATTCAGACCCATCGATGAAGCTGCAGAGGATTACAAGAAGGTCCTCATGAAATCCCTGAAGCCCTTACAGGAGAAACTGGAGACCTTTAATCAAGCTAAAGTGAACTGGGATCAAACAGCAGAACACATTAAGGAGCAGACTCTACACACTGAGATGCAGATTAAGGATGAGTTTAAGAAGCTTCACCAGTTTCTAGAAGAAGAAGAGAAGGCCAGGATGGCTGCACTGAGGAAGGAAGAGGAACAGAAGAGTTCCATGTTGAAGCAGAGGATCGTAGCTCTGAACAGAGAGATAGCAGCTCTTTCAGACACTGTCAGGGCCACAGAGACAGAGCTGAGAGCTGGAAGTGTCTCATTCCTGCAGAACTACAAGGCTGCAGTGAAAAGAGTCCAGCAGCGCCCCCTGCTGGATGATCCACAGCTGCCCTCAGGAGCTCTGATAGATGTAGTAAAACACCTGGGCAACCTGACCTTCAACATCTGGAACAAAATGAAGGAGATGGTTAAATATTCTCCTGTGATTCTGGATCCAAACACTGCAGAATCTCACCTCTTTGTGTCTGAAGATCTGAAAAGTGTGAGATTCCAACAGATAGAGAGACAGCTTCCAAAAAACCCAGAACGATTTGGATACTACCCCACAGTCCTGGGATCTGAGGGCTTTGACTCTGGGACTCACAGCTGGGACGTTGAAGTTAATAATCAGGCAAACTGGGGAGTGGGTGTGACAAAAGAATCTGTCACACGGAAGGGAGAGATTCTGTCTGGGTACTGGGAAATATGGTTCTGTAATGGTGAATACAAAGCATACTCTCCATCACTGACAGATAAAACTCTCTGTGTGAAGAAACCACTCCAGAGGATCAGAGTTCATCTGGACTGGAACAGAGGAAAGCTGTCATTCACTGATCTGGATACTAACACAAACCTTTACACCTTCTCACACACTTTCACTGAGAGACTGTTTCCATACTTGAACACTTTAAATTCAGTGCCAACAAGGATATCACCAGTAAAAGTCACTGCTCAGGTAGAGATGTAGGCTGATGAAATTTGAAACAGTTTCAGTTAGCAGGGAACAAATGAGGAACAAATGAGGAGCTAACTGATAGTGAAGCATGAGTTAATGAGTTACTAATCAAACTATATCCACTGATTTACTGGACTTTACCACTAGTTTACTACTTACTTTACTAGTCACTGGAGAAAACAGAAGAAAGAATTTATAACTGATAAATCGTTATTAAGTGCTTCATCAATAATTCTTAATCATTACTATATAGTAGGATATGAAGAGATTCTGTATTAATGAATCATAAGACAATGACTAGTTCAAGAATGTCTGTGAATCTGAGTTGTTTATTCTGTTGTTTACATGTTGATTCATTGTTTATGTTTTATTCATTCTTTATATTTTTTATGTTTAATTTTCCTTGTTTTAACATTTTGCTCTTGTAAAACACTTTGTGACCTTGCTCATGTTCAGTACACCAAAGTGTAGCCCTGTCATATTTAAAAATGAATGACAATTTCTGATTTTCTTCCTGGTGAATATTATTCTGTGTTTGTAAACAACAACAACAACAACAACAACAACAATAATACAATAATAATAATAATAATAATAATAATAATAATAATAATAATAATAATAATAATAATAAAGTCCCTGGCCTCAGAGACTTACACTGTGCTTCATCGTTTTCTTCTCTCATTGCCACATTGCAGCAACTTTTTCGTTCATGTTGTTCAAGAAAATAATGTTTGTTTCTTTTTGCATCTGTTTCTCTGAGTGTGTACAGCAACATGGTATCTAGTGAGCTTCGGAGGTGTTAGGTTAGAGTTAGTTTTGAACTCTGAACACGATGTGGAGGCAGCTGGTCCCTCCGAGATAAAGGTTGCACTTATATTGTATATGCACATGTATAGAGAGATAAAAATAAGAGTGCAGATATATGTGAACACGTATAGGATGGGGATTGGGTGGGGTGTAGATGGATGGATGCAGGATCACGTGTGTCACCAACACATTTCATTACACCCAGAGTCAGAGAGAGAGAGAGAGAGAGAAGAAAAGCGGACACCAAACCGGAAGTTGTGGTATCCATGGTAACAAGGTAAAGTGACGCTAAACCGACCGACCGTGTTCGGCTGCAGCTCTCTGACAGAAGAGTCAAATGTCTAGAAAAGCGCTGAAAGTCGTGGTGGAGTTAAACTTCAGAGCGGTAAGACCCACGTTCCACGTTCACCTCCACCGGATGTTACGTTACACTGAGTCTGTTTTCTCACAGACAGACAGGCAGACAGACAGTCTGCGCGGCTGTGTGGTCTGAATGTGTTCTTGCAGACAGGTCTGCTCCTCCTTCAACGCTGAATGACGTGTAATCAAGTATTCTGACAGTGTAACTAAAGAAACTAAACATTTTTTTTTCACATTTTTGTAATCTGATTACATGTAATTCATTACAAACCAAACCTCTGAACAGAGGTATTTGACATGAATAGATCATATAGACTGTAGACTTGAACTTGGAGTTGGAGAAAATACAGGAAAAGATCAATAATTAAGTCAATTATGTCAAAAAAAGAATCAAATATAATAAATCCTATTACATTATGTGGGACTGGTCCAGTTGGACCGGGAGGAATAAAAAAGTTAACACATTTTCACTCATTCTTTTAATCGTTCCTGTCCATCCCATAGATGAGAATGTGACATTAAAGGCCCAGTGTGTCAGATTTACTCTCTTCACAGAATATGACAATGGAATATGATATCCATAACTATGTTTTCTTTAATGATGACTTTTAAAGACTTCTGACTTTTAGATCTATCCTCCTATGTTACCTACCCCTACTAGTTCATGCATCATGTAGCGCTTTTCTTGCATTGCAAAGTGGAGCTAGTTTGTTCCATTGAACGCACATCATTCTGTCAGACAGTGTGGAATGATCATTTTTATGATGCTCCTCAGGTTTCATGTCCTGGAGTTCATCTGTCAGCCAAGGATGATATCTACCTCAGCATGTGCTTCATGGGCCAGTACCGTCAGTCGGAATGTCTCCCTGCCATCTTTCCACTGCTGTTTCATGAGAAGATGACCTTTGAAAAGGCAGGTCTTTACTCATGATCCACGCGGAGGGGAGCACAGCTATGATGACGTGAAGTGTGAATGATCTGAATGAAGTACATGAAATGTGTTGCTGCATTCATTCAAAAATTTTAATGAGTAATGAGTTCTTCTTAGTGGAGACATGTATATGTAGAACAGCACAATAAACCTGACAGGTTAAATAAATGAAAAAAAAAAACATAAATGTTTTGTTTGTTAAGATTTTCAGGCATGCAGTTGACCCCGGAGACATCGCTGTAATGCTTGAGTGTAAGTTAATATTTGGTTGTGTACAGTCACACTTAGGAAAAACATACATGATACTGTGGAACTTTTACAACTTGATACCTTTCTCATCAGATGAGACGGTCAGAATTGAACTGGTGCAGCTGATTCCTCCAGGTGAGCTCGTCTCTCTTCTGTATTCACACGTATCCTAATTACAACTTCCACCGCAGACACTTCACCATGAGCCAGCTTCTCTTTCCTGTTTCCACACAAGCGTGTGTCTGCTTTGTGTTTGCAGTGGGCGACACTCTGGCGTGGTTTGAAGAAGATGCTCGACGGTTCTTATTCCCAGAGCCCAAACTGGTTCCCTCCTTCTCTGGAGTGGATCGAGAGGTCCTGATGACCCGAGCGCCTCACTTTCCAGTAGGTCCAAGCGTGCAGTAACGTTGTGTATGTCTGTTTTTAAGCATGTACACATGGACACATTACTACAACATTTTGTTACAAATATCTTTCCTCTTTTTTCAGGGTATCGCTCCCAGGTTGGAGTTTTCCACCAAAACAACCATCATTGAGTGTTCAGCTGATGCAGAGACTTACATTTACCCCAACAAACCCTTGGTAAACATTATATTATGTGGCTCAAAATGTAATAAATCAAATCATATCTGAGATGAGCACATTAACTGAATCAAACCAGGGTTTTGAATCTCTTTGAGGGTTCCACTCTTTTGTTTCCAGAGGCCATTGATCAAGAGGAACAGGAAACGCTCGAGCAGGGCGAGGACCTCCTCTCCTCAAAGGAAACCACCTCAAAACCTCAGAAGGATACGAAGCGGGAGGGAAAGGCACAGCAAGTCACCGTTAAACATTTCCAGATCGCGGTCCCTGTCCCCTCGGAGGGCTGGAAACACCCAGCGTTTGGCCCGACTCAGCCTGGACTCTGCCGCTCCAGGCCCTGCAGACTGGGATGCAAGCAGCACCTCCCAGCCTGTAAGCACACACAACATGTTTAGTCCACTTCCAGCCAGCAGATGGCAGAGAAGAGCTGAGTTAGATAGGTCGTTGTTTCAGTTAGTGTACTCAAACTCAACCTCATCTCACAGATTCTCTCCTGTGCGTGTAATGATTCACTCGTGAGAAGGTTTGAGAGTTGTAGACATTAGTAAATACTTAAATTTGACATCATCAGAGACTAAGCATGTTCTCAAACTGTGCAGAGAACTGTTTTTGGGACTGCTAATCGTCTGATATTTAATGAGGAAACAAAGTTGTTCCAGAAAACAGGCAGATCATTTAGTAAACTTTGGGACTGTGAAACTACTAACATTTAATAAAAAACAAGAGTATCAGAGTGAAAAAAATACTAGTGTGTAGAATTTAGTGGTACCAAACTGATTGTAACCCCTTCGCCTCACCCTCTCCTTCCTATTGTGAAGGAAAAACTACAGCAGCAAAAACACAACTCTAGAAACATGATGGTCCAACCGGGTCCAACCGAGCCGGGCTCTGTGGAAGAAGTCTCGGGGCCTCTATAGAATATAAAAGGCTGATTATAAAGTATTTACGTTCTTTAAATGTAGATACCTGAATTTTACACACTGGTTCTTGAAATTAGAAGTTTAAATGTGGTGTAAAAGTATAGATGTAAATTCAACATCTGACTGAATAACATCTCTTAAACAAGAAGCTATGTAGCTAAAACATGAGCTACTGCTTACACCAAACCTAATAAGGCAGAGGCAACAAATCTGCGGAGTGTAGTGAATTAAACAAGAGTGTGTTTGATTAGCTATAAATTTAACTTTTCATTTGTAGGATGAAGACTGTGATTTCTTCACTTTCTTTCACTGTTTTTCTGATTTTGCTGTAGTTTTAAATTGGTAGTCTCAAACCAGTGTCTTTTTATAGTCACAGTAAAATCCAACCTCTTCCTGCCAAAACAGCTTTCTCACTGCTGTTCTCCTGTATGTATGTAGATGCTGGCTTCGTGGCCTGGAGCCAGTCGTTCTGCCTCGCCCCAACGCTCTGCGGTGTTTACCAACTCCTCTTCACCTTTGACCAGGTCTTCATCCACAGGTAGAAAATCCTCGTATAAAGCTGCTTTGTCGTACTAAACAGGGTTTACAGTATGAAACAGCTTACTGTAAAGGCTCATAACATTTATTATTATCGTTATACTGCTCTGTTGACATGACTCACTGTTGGTTTGATGATGAAAATGTACCACAAGTTACCTATTATGACCTCCTTATACTCAGCTTTATAACATCAAATAATCTTCTGCGACTCAAAAACATTTGTCCTCTTTTTTTTTCGTTTCAGAGAGATATTCTCCAACTGGCAGAAGAAAATCTTTACCCAGTGGTCTGGTAGGAAGAGTTTATTTTCTTCCTCTTTGACCTCTCATACAGGATGTCAGGGGATTTATCAGATGTGGTTCTAATTCAGCAGGCATTAAATATGTAGTTCAGCATTTTGATTTTTTTTCAAGAGATCGCTACCAAACATAGGTATGTCTGATCGTGGTTAGCCTAGCTTAGCATAAGGAGAGGATGCAGGGATGCTAACCACGCCTGACTCAAGCCCCATAAAGTCATAAACAAAAGATTAATTTCCATTTTCTCCATGAAGAAAAAACATCCTGGGACTTTGAAATACAGGATTCGAACCCGTGACTCCCAAATGAATTGAGGTTTACATCAGCAATATTTGTATACATCAATTAACAAACAAAAATGTAGATTTGCCATGTGTTCAAGCGAGTGTCTCAATATATCTTAAATGTAAGTTACTGGCGGAACCTTTAATAACTGCCATTGAGACCAGCGTTAGAGAATGGAATTAACCATTTGCAGTTATGTAGATGTATTACTACGATAATCATCTGATAATGAAAGATATCAATAGAACGTCACTCCTCTCTGCTTCCATCGGCAGGTTGGAGGGATATCAGGAGATGACTCCAGCTCTTCAGAAACACAAGACTACCACCAAGATCCTGACCCCTCAAGACTGTGGCAGTCTTACAGGGAACAGGCCAGGCACAGCAGGTCCTTTGCTCAACTAGTTTTGAATACTGACACCTATAGTATTATCATGCACATCGCTATAACGGTAGAGAAAATAATATAACAATCTAATAAAAATATTTCTGCATACACAGACTCTAAAGAAGATGCAGTGTTGGGACTGTTAATTCATTTTTTCTTTCCACGTTTCATTAAGATAGCAGTTAAGATAGCAAGATGACAGACAATGTTAATTTTTATTTTTAAGTAGTGATGACTCATAAAATCATGTCCAGGTCTCAGTCCAGTCCACACAGAGAATGGGAAGAGGTCCAAGAGCGTGTCCGCGGACTCCTCACCACACCAAAAGCTATACGCCGACTTCACTATGTAAGTAATACATCAGATATCACAGCATCAGTGTGTGTTTCAGTCTCGTGTTAAATATGTTGCCAGTTCTACAGGCCACTTGTCTTTTGGTTCAGTTGCTGCAGTATTGCAGTTGTAGATGTACAAATGAGAGTATTTTGCTGTTCTTTCTAGCTGTTTGTGTTTTTATCTAAGGACTGCCATCCAAACCTTTTCTCCATTGAAGTGTCTGCACTGGTGGTGTTGAGTTTTGGTCATGGTTAACTTAGTAGTGAAAAAAAATCTGAAGGGATCTCTTTGTGATATTCGTGGTTAATTACAGGTCATTTCATTCCTTCTTGGCTTTTTTTAGTGACCTTCCTGTATTTGCTGGAATACTGGCTCATATATATAAATTTAATAGGTTTGTTATTCCTTTCTGTTTGTGTGTTTTTTTAAGGCAAACTTTTTAATGGGAATTTGTGTCGTTTACTACTTTAATGCATAAATGACTGTTGGAACGCATTAAAAATCACATATTAAGGATAAAACAATGTAAAGAATATAACTGTGACTGTGTTTTAGGGGGCCACACACTCCGAGATAGACAGGGTGTTAGCCCAGCGGTCCATCTCTCCAGGTCCACCATGACAACCTGGGCCAGGCTCTGGAAAGGTGAGTTGGTCTCCATGAGGTTCCCCTTTTCCCTGTTGGGATGTCCAGGTGATCTAGTGGTTAAAATGCATGTGATTATAACATCTCTGGCTTGATTCTGGTTAGTGAACTTTGCTGCACGTCAAACCACTTTCTCTCTCTATGCAGTGAAGTATGAAGTGCAGCAGCTCAGACATGATGTAAAGACAGTGAACAGTAAACAGTGGCACTGATATCAATGTTTTTAAATGATGCTGGACTACATGCATACATTGTTTTCTATATAAACATAGTTTATAAAGCACTATAATTTCATAGTAGGCAGATAAAGATGCTTTAAAGTGTTTATTACTCTGCAGTATTTGTCAATAATAAGAACCTTTCCTTTGAAAACATATTTTATACCTTTCTTTTACTGTCTTGTCATTCATTTTCTGTTTATATACCAGCCTCCACCTAAATAAATTATTGGTAAAGTTGTTGAAGTATACATTAATAAACAATTATACTGGCTTACAACTACTGTATAGTGTGTTACAAACTGTTGTCTAATGTTAATTAGTGACCAAGATGTCAAATAGTATCAAAATGCTGTTTAATTTCCTAAAATTCTTTCCCTCTAGAGGGCAGTAACTGTGCCATGAATACCAACTTAAGTTACATTTCTGAGGCACTTAAATAGAAGTTGTGTCATTATTTCACGTGTGTGATGTCAGATCTGTGTTTTCCGTCACCTCTAGGGAAAGAGACCATCACCTTGCCAATGAAGTCCTCAGATGTCAAGACTCTTGATAATTGTGTGTGAAAACAGAGACGTGTTTCACTGCAGTGGTTTGATTATGATTAGTAAATACTGAAATTTAACATTGTTTGACATTATTGATTCATGACAAAATAAAGTGTTTTATGTTCAAACAAACCTCACTGTCATATCTAGGTTTCAGCACAGCCAGATGGCAGTAGTATGAGTTTGATGTCATAAGTCGCTATCCTGTTAATCTATCAAGCTGACATTGTGGAGTCCTCAGGTAAATCATCCAAAGGCCATTAAAAGCTAATTGTGTCTGTGGCGATGCAGCTCTGTGTGAACTACTGCTATATATCAGAGAAATAGCTGCTCACTGCTGTATGACTATGAGGCATTAAGCACAGACTCCATCAGGAACATTGAGATCTATTGGAGGATGGCTGCTGAACTAGAACTCTATTCTGGTGTTATAAGCAGTCAAACTATAGGCCATAGAGGCAGTCCAGGTTTTTTTTAGTGGTTTGCTTGGTCAGTTTCAACAAAAGTATCCAAATAATGCTATAAATAACAGTTTGGAACTAGCTGTTCTCTCAAAAGAGTCAAAAGACTGTAGCTTATGGGGTTTTTCCACAGGTCAGCACTGTGCCGAGCCTTCAGTTCATGAGGTCAGGCACTCAGCACGTTTACATGCAGCAAGAAATTCAAATTTCTGCTTGTATCAGATAATGACATGCATAAGACTGGATCACTTGTCTGAGTATACATGCCGTTCAGAGAATCGGATACATACATGCATGGCTCACTCCAATACGCTAGGTGAGCCACTTTCGGTCGACCTCTACTTATCAGCAACAACAAACTATCTGACGGCATTCAAAAAAAGATTACATACGAGGAGATGGACGATGCTACAACTGCATACTTTTTGTGCATTATTTTCGTCCTAATAATGAACTTAAAAAGAACAACAGATCTTTTGGCTTCCAGGTGAAAGGCCCAGAGGAAAATGTTGCAAAATCCGCTTCAGATCCAACTGCTGGGTATACATGTCGTTAAATATCCGACTATGAATGAATTATCTAGGTGTTCTTATCCGATTTTGAGATGTCCAGTGTGGTCCGAAATAGGTCCGAAGTAGATCGGACTAAGGTGTTTACAAGCACTTTGAAAAGTCCGAACTAAGTCTGATACAATCAGAAATTCTAATTTCTTGCTGCATGTAAACATACTGACTGATGTTGGACAAAAAGGCTTGGCTCGCAATCTCCGTTCCAGTTCATCCCAAAGGTGCTCAATGGGGTTGAGGTCAGGGTTCTGTGCCGTCCAGTCAAGTTCTTCCATGCCAAACTCATCAAGCCATGTCTTCTTTAGGTCCTTACTCAAACTGTTGCCACAAGGTTGGAAGCATAGCATTGTCCAAAATGTCTTGGTAAGCTGAAGCATTAACACACGTAGATCTTCACTGGCGATAAGTGGCATAGCCCAAACCCTGAAAAACAGCCCCATATCATTATTCCTCCTCCAACGAGACAGGTGTGGCCAAATACTTTTGTCCATATAGTGTAGATGAGCCAGAGAAGGTGACAAAGACAGCTTCTTCTGAGTTGAGGCAGCATCATGTCATGACAAGTGTTCTGCTGGGCCGAGCTTCAATAAATGCAACAGAAGCAACTGCACTGTGAGTAATGTTCCCTCGTTAGCAGAATGTTTTCTCACAACGTAAACTCAGTTTACCCCAAACCTGATTTCTTTGAAAGAAAACTGGCATTAAATGACAGTGAGTTAAAAATAAAAACAAAATCAGACAAAGAATGAGCAACTTTCTTTTATTTGCTTGCAGTTACACATAATGTAGTACATGTTGATTCACATACTGTAGGTACTCAAGTAGTCATCTGTACAGAGAAGGGGTCAGTTGATGTCAGTGTGCTTTTGAAATGTAGAATCCAACCTGATTCACTTATCTACGTTAGTATAGAATTACAAACAAGCAGCTTCATTCATCCATGTTTTATTTCAAATGTGGCCCTTTTTGGCAGTGTAGGGACGACTAAAATGGAGACACTGAGACTTGGACTGCATTCCAAACGCAATGGATCTGGAAATTTTGGCCTCTTGGGGAAAAGTGCTGGAATGACCATTCAAGATAAAACTTAGGCAAGGTATGTTATCACCCAAGGATATAGTCACGTGAAATCACACTAAACCTGACAACACTCTGTAAACACCATCACTTTATTGAAGATTTAGATTACTCTGAAAATAGACTGATTTTTTTCAACACTTCATGGCTTCACCAAAACATCTGCATGATACTCGGTTAAGTATATAGCTGAATGATCAAGTTGCTTTAAAGTTAGCTAGGCAGCTACCAACATTGCAAAGTACTGAGACATTATCTGTTGCATTAGGAACTGTATTTCTACAAAATCTCAAAGAAAATCTCACAAGAGTCTGTTCTGCTATTTCTAGCAAGGAATTTTAGGAGTAGCATTTGTAGTTTTCTACCCCAACCTAGCTTCTAACATTGCTACATACAGACACATTAGCTGTTGTTTTGGGAGCAGTACTGTACATAAGCACAACACGGGTGTTGCTTACAAGATTTCTTCCAAGCTGGACCACTAAAATTAACACAGCTAACTATTGGGGAATTTCTGACTTCCATTTTTAAATGGAACACATTGTACAGAACTATATTGTGCTGTAAACTACTGGCAGTTCAGTTTCTACCACAATCTGAGAGAACTACTGAGTAGGAGCTTGCAGGTTCCTGTAATGAACAAAGATTAATCAGTTCATTCCGAGAATACATACCTCTATATGCATGTGATGGATAATATAACAAGTCTCACTGAGTTGTATTGAAGTGGATTTTCTTTTTCTGCAAGGAGAGTTGAAAGGTATCTGGCTCAGACTCTAGCAATGGTAGAAAGTAAACCAATCAAAGAAGGGTCGTTTTTACTACAGTGATATTGATTATCATGCTGGGAACAGTGATTATGGGGTGCACTTGCTGCATACATTCAAACATACTGTATATGAATAGCATAAATAGTACAACAGGAAAACCTCAGCACTGTTGGTCCCATGTTGTGTCTTTTTCAAGTTGACTCCACCACTCACCAACAACTCAACACTACTTATTCCAAGCTTAAGTACTGCATGTGCATGTGCACGTGCAGGTATCATAGTAGCTGCTGCATACTAATACACAGCTCTCAGTTACAGACATGGACATAGATTTCATAAAAAAAAAAAAAAAAGCATAAGACCACAAGCATCACAAGTAAGAGTGCAGCCATGAGGCTTTAACTTACAGGTATTTTTTCATCTTTTGTGGCATTCACAAAAAAAAGTCAAAGCATTAACCATCATTGACATTCTAAAGAAGGCTAGGCCTTTCCAACAGTCTGTCCATCCAACACTCCCAGAGCAAGTAGATTAAGAGCATTTCAATAGCTACCAGCCAGAATATAGCCATCATTAAGCCCACATTTCCACCTTCATGCAAGAAATACCAAAATGTATTGGCTTGACTGGCATAAAATGAACCATTGTTGCTCCACTGAACACGAACCTTTCATTTTGGACACTGCTTTACCTTTCCCCTGCTTCAGCTTTGTACAGCAGACCACAATAATATAACTTTTAGGCAACAACTCAGTTCTATTTTTTTATTACTCATCTGTCAATAAGCCAAAAGTGACATCTTTAATTGTTCAGTTTCGTCCAGCAAATGGTACAAAACCAAATACATGGATATTCTAATGATATAACACAGAGAGTTTAGAAGTTTTTGCTAAGTGACTTGCAAATTAAATGCAAATTATTATTCTGTCTATCAACAAATTGATCACATACAGGCTCCAAATGTGATGAACTGTATTATTTTAATAGAACCATGGCCATAGGTTCATTATGAACACCATCACTAAGGGCAACAAACCCAGCTTTAGACTTTTAGGCTTGTTCATTTCTATGTTGTGTTCAGGCCAGCCAGAGCCAAATTTGAAATTCCAACAAATGTCAGTCATGGTCGACACTTTGACTTGTGGTCTTGGGTAACGTTCAGCCACCATTGTATGCAGCCACATTTAGCTTGCGAGGAGCTAAGAGGGAATCTGGACTGGGAGCATCAAAAGCATACTGTAGCATCAAAAACACACAGCGGTGTAGTACCTTCATATTTTTATAGTTTTGCTTGTTAGCTACTACAGCAGTTTCTCTCATAGGTACTCACTTCCTGTTGGGGAGTGATTCCCAGATTTTTTTATACTGACATCGTATACAGACCAGCTATGGTAGAGGGCAGTGTCATGACTGAAATCATGAGCTTGTAATGTTTGGATATTAAAATCTCAAATGTTCTTTTTTTTTCTATTTGCTCATGTAAAATAGCAAATTACAAATGTCAGAGACTTATAGCAGCCCTGCAGAAAATGTTGTAAGGTGTGATAAAGTCCTGTAGCAGTGGCTGTAAACCAGATTTCCCGGTCTTGGTCAATATTTGAGTTATACGTGACTTTGGGAAATAAAACTATTAAAGAAAACGCTGTCATAGCTGTTGTAACTGTTAATGACTGTTCTTTCTTTGCTGTTGAGCCTGCTTTTTGTGGCTTGTAACGAATGAGTAGCTCAACATTTTAGGAAATACTCTTATTCACTTTCTTGCTGAGACTGAGATGGGAAAATGGATACCTTCAGCAAGACTGGAAGCAGAGGGAAACAGCCTGATGCTGTGAAAAGTCCAAAATAGTCTGCCAACTTTTCTAAAGCTTTATTAACAAGTTGTATCCGATTTACTTAATTATTTTACAAGTAGAAATGCAAAAACATAGTTTGTTTTTACATGTGAGTTGAGTTTTAGAGGTTTTGGTAGGTGTATATTTGAACTTTGGAGTAAGCTAGCTTAACAGTTTCCTCGTGTTTGCAGTCTTTAACCAAAGTGAACTGATATTGATCTTTTCATGTCACTCTCCAAACAGCAGAGGTGTTTTTTCCTCATACGTGTCAAACCATTCCTTGCTGGGTTTTCATGTCATGTTTAAACAAAAATTGCCTGTCATGCAAGCGTTTGTTAACCGGACGAAAGCCTACCACACATCTACGTGAGCAACTGGTTTAGCATTAGAACATATTTCAATCCTAAATATAGAAGCAAAATTGTGAAAAAGCACTTGATTATTTGATTATTGACACATAAATTAGGTGACAATTCAAACATTCTAGTTTGAGAATGTATAAATTGGGCTAACTAATATACTGTCATTTTCTCTAGCTGCCTAAACACAGACACTATTTATGATCATTATACTTTGCAATAAATCAGTTAGTGATTTGGTTCTGAAAAAATGTCCTCAAATTTCACAGTGTTCAATGACTTCATAAGCCTTTGTTAACCATCTCCAGTCTCTGTGAAGACTCCATAAAAAAATCAGTCTGCAGCCAGCGGTTAGCATTTCTTTAACATATTGCTTCATGCAACTTGTGGAAAAACCTCTTCGTATTGTTTGGCACAGTTTAAATATACATATAGATATACAAGCAGTGCATTATGGGACATAGACGTTCAACAACAACCACACAAAAAAAGATCATTCAGACATTTTAGAGGATTATTGTCCAATCAAGGAGGAAATAAAGTAGGTTTCACATTCAGAATATCGTTTTGTTTTTGCTTGTGTTCAATTGACATTTTCTTTTTTGCAAAACGAATACCTCACACACCTCATACAAAGAGAATGTTTTCACACACACACACACACACAGCTCTTCTTTTGAATGCATCTTTGCAAGAACACACTCATATTCAAAAGAAAACTAATTTCTCTTAATCTTGGCACAATTTGAGTGTAAGAAGGAAGCACTTTAATCTAGTGGTGGTAGTAAATGTCTGACATGAAGGGTGACCATCTTGGATAAGCTTTAATGGAGGCTGCTATTGCTGATGTCTGAGCTTGGATGGGTCTAGTTTTCCTCTCTCGTCATGGTGCTGATACATGATGGAAGGGTTTTTTTCCGTTTCACATCCATAGCAGCATGGCACTTTCTCTGCTCCTCTGAGCCAGCCAGAGGCTAAAACTGGGAGGTTTCAGTAAAGGAGATTGCATCTGTCTTGTCGACGGTGAAGCCACCGTTGACGTAGGATTTCTTCTCGCACTCTTCGTCATCCAAAGTGGCTTCCAGAGCGAAGGGGTTGGCGACGTCCACGTCTGATGTCAGATCCATCCTCTCCAGTTCCCTCTTGGATAGTTTCTGGACGATTCCGGCGCCGTAAGCATCGCCAAGAACATTGATCATAGTGCGGAAGCGGTCCCTGAAACACACCACTCAAAGTCAATCCATAGCATCGCTCTTAAGTTAACTATTTAGTCTGAAAGATAAGAAAAACAGCACACTTACAGCAGCCAATCCACAGCCACTATCAGAGTGACATCACTTGCAGGTAATCCAACAGCTGTTAAGACTATTACCATGGTGACAAGCCCAGCATTAGGCACTCCTGCTGCTCCAATACTGGCAACTGTTGCAGTTATACTGAAACAAAGACAATTTTGCAGATCAGTGGGACCAAAATACAGCAAACATAACTGTTTAAAATACTCACAATCATCAGTAAACTGTGTGCTACTGAGATATATGTATCTCACACACAATATCCGCATTGTAAACTTTGATATGAAATGAAGCTGTACTTTTAGATTTATGAGGGCATACACAGGTATTTGGATGTAGCTCAAGTGAAACGAGAGCATTTGCTCAAATGCCTGAAATGGACATTACATAACACAACTTGACTTGAGGGCAGCTCAACTTGCTGGATGGATGGATGAAAGGATGGGTCAATAGATGGATGGATGGATGGATGGATGGATGTGTTTATTTTTGTCTTGAAAAACAACTAATATGAAAAATATTAAAGGTGTTATAAAGCTCAGCAGTGAGTATTCAGCATTCAGTTGGTTCTGAATACTCTTGCATGCCTCACCCTCTCCTTCCAAACATGCAAGAAAAAAAATCAAGCTTCAAAATTCACATAAAAAAATAATGGCCATATGAACTAGTATTTAGTTTGTCTGTTCTGGGCTACTGTAAAAACATGGTGGACTCCATGGAAGAGGACCCGTTCTCCCTGTAGGTATAAAGAACTCACTTTTCAAGTGAGATTGTTCATAATGAAAAAAAAGACTTAAATATTATACTTCATTCCTGCCAACAGATACAGCTAACTTTTGTCTACATATACGTATGCTGTTATGAAAGCTGTTGACGTTAGTCATGTCATCATATCATTAATGTTTGTTGTGCTTTATGTTTTTATGTTTTCCCGGATAGGGTATGATTCAGCAAGACATGACTATAGGTCACCCACACAACAACAGTAATATTTTACAGCATAATGACTTTTATTTTATAGTATCATAACTGCAGTTAGAAGTGCTGCTGAGTAACTACGATGTACCTGATAGTAACAATCTGGCCCACATCCAGAGCATAATCATTCAGCTGGGCGATGAAGATGGCGGCCACCGCCTCATAAAGTGCTGTACCGTCCATGTTAATGGTGGCACCCACTGGGAGTACGAAGCGTGTGATTCGCTTGTCGATGCGATTGTTCTCTTCGGCACATCGGAAAGTGACGGGTAGGGTGGCGGAGCTGAAAGACAAGAGACAGGCTTCATTGCTGTGTATATGACAATGTTGGTGTCAGAATATACTGACAGGCAGAATATGCCAGAGTGAGGCGCACAGTGGATTCTGACCTGGAGGAGATCATGAGTGCTGTCACCAGGGCCTGAGCCATCCCCAGTGTGAATGTGTACGGGTTCTTCCTCACTATGACGAAGAAGATGAGTGGCAAACAGATGGTGGCATGGATAGCTAGACTGAGGGACGAAACAGACAAAATTATAGAACAGTAGCTACAATGAACTATATAACAAGCACCGTATATCACTTTTAGAGAAATAAATACACAGCACTCAACAAAAAAATGTTGGTTTTCATGAAATGTAATATTTAGTTACTATTTAGTTTCCACATGGAGAATGAATAATTTATATATTGTCATGTTACAATGCAGTCACATCACTCACACTATAAAATAAAGAGTAGATTCTGTTTTTCCAGCCTATACATTAAAGGTCCAGTGTGTAAATTTAGTTGCATCTAGTGGTGTAATCTCTGCATTGCAATCTCCTCACATCACTCATTTTCCTACTATTAAGGAGAAACAACACTTTAAGGACCCTGATTTTAGTCACTATTTAGTTTGTCTGTCTGAGCTACTGTAGAAACATGATTCAACATGGCAGGCTCCATAAAAAGAGGACCCGCTCCCACTGTAGATATAAAAGGAGAATTTTTAAACAACAAAAACAACAAGTTTTATTTTCAGGTGATTACACATGCAAGAAAACATAATTATTAATATTATATTCCATATTTGTCTCTGAAAATAAAGTCCCCATATATTACACACTGCACATTTGACATTGAAATGTGGTTTTATCATAATTCACAATCATGCATAGAACAAACATATCCTTAGCTAAAATTTCAGAAGTTAACCTCTCATCGGGCTTAAACAGTGTAATGGGCCATATGTTAAAGCAATAGTAGGGAGGGATAAACAGTTAAACCTGGAACTTAAAATCGTAAAACAGTGCCTACCAGCACAAGTCATTGATACTTGTACACCTCTACAGATAAAAGAGAAGTAGAAAGTAGAGTAGAGAGTAGGAAGTAGAAATTGATCTGTGAGCTTTAGAGGTGTTGGTGTATTTTTGAAATTTGGACAGAGCCAGGCTAGTTGTTTTCTCCCGCTTCTAGTCTTTATGCTAAGCCAGGCTAACAACCCTTGAGGTGGTTTCAGTATCACTATCCTTCTAACATAAAACAAGAAACATTTGTTTTAAAAGTACTTGCAGAATTAAATTTTCCAGGCTCAGATATCGCTACGACAGAGTCAGATCAGGTAGTTAGCCTCAGGTCTCATCATCCTCGGTGAGTGACAGTCATGTGAGCTTCCTGTTTTTGAACAGGTAATCGATCTGTGTTTCGAGGGCCTGAATGTTTACTTCATTTGACTGTATTGAAATCCAGTTTTTTAGAACAAATACTTGTGGAAATGTGAAAATGAATTACAGTGGACTCTTGAGTGATAGCATCATTACATTTAATTGTTTGACAAATGTTACTCTTTCCTACATGTGAAAAATCCAACATCACATGATAGAAGGTTAAGGGCAATTAGTTTGGATGAATATAGTTCACTTCAGTCTTAGATAATGAAGCATATAGTGATGAAAGCCTCTGGATAAAGGGAGCCCAAGCTCAACTGTCAAAAGGGATTTGACTTTATTATAACAGAGTATTTCTGTTGATCATGCCAAAAACTCTTGCTCTAATTTAAAGTTGTGAAGCAACAATACATGAAAAAGTTCATTTACGGGCACTGAAGCTGTGTCCAGAACATTTTAACAAAGTGTGAACACGCACATGTCGTCACAGGAGCAGTTGGAGCCTTGGACTAACCCTGTGACCTAACTGGAAGGGATTTACCGTACAGTCTTTAATGGTGTCATTTAGATTTAGAGGCATGAGCGAAGCTTTCATTACTGCATCTGCAGGTTGAGCAGTTTTAAATGTCCTTGGCGCTTATCAGCGCCCACACAGAGCTCAGCTTTTACTGTATCACTAGGGGGAGATTCGGCCCAAATGTCAACCATAAATCTCAGAGTCTGGAACAGGTGGATACAGAGTAATGGGACAGCTTACCCGCTCAGCACCGTCACCATATAAAGACCCATCTTCTTGAAGATCTCCCAGTCTTCCACCTCAATGATCTTAGCAGCAATTAGGAACAGGATCCCTATTGGCATGTAGCTGAAAAAACATGTGATATTTGAGAGTTTTGGGGTATAAAATATAAGATTATAGCAAATATAGTACATTTGGACAGCAGTTTAGATGATGAAGTTGATTCCCTAATTAGTCAATCAACAGAAAAAGTCTAATACTAATTAATAAATCGCAATTCTAATATCAATCATTTAAGTCATTTTGTCAGATTTCGTGTTTCTCCTTCTACGATACTTCAGTAAATTGGTTTTGGTCTGGAACTCACACACAGTACACTGGGCAAGGGGATGCCTGAAGGTTAAAGAAAAGGTCATTGGTTCAATAAAGAGGTTGGGGGTAGGGGGGAAATGAAAAGCAGCATGTGACCCCCTGCATCATTACCAGCACTGAGCAGCTTGGACAAGATCCTGAACCCCAAATCCTGCCTCCAGTGGAACTGGTCAGTGACCCATCAGGCAGATCAGACTGTGTCTGTACTGGACAGCTTCCAGGTGTGAATGTGTAACTGCGTGAAAGTGACCAGGGGATTCTGGAAAACAGAGTTTCGCTCTTTTGACTGTTCCAAATCCAAATGTGTTAAAGTGGCTACAAAAATCCCAGCCAGAGGAGGGTTGCCAATATGTTTATTAGCCACGCACGCTAATGTACAGTGTTGGGGAAGCTACTTTAAAACTGGTGAATCTAAAAGTTAATCTTCACAGCAGTGAATTTTGTTTTACAATTGTAAAAATGTCTTCTGATTATGACAGAAATATGACTGCTAGAAAAAAAATCCCAATATAAACTACAAACAGTGTAGAGACCACAATGCTAATCTGATGCACAGGACAATAGAGAGACAAGGCACAAGATAAATTCTATGGACAACCTGAAGTTAATCATTATATGGATTAGGATGAGCTCTGGTAGAACTAAATACATATTAAATTGTCAAAAATAGAAATATTTCTCATAAGATAATTGTTTAGTAATATTAATAATCCTAATACTTTAATGCTAACACATTTACAACATTCATATAGTTTTATATATATATATATATATATATATATATATATATATATATTTGCTATTGCATTGTGACAATATTTAGTTACAACTGTCAGCTTTTTCTAAAACATGGGGTTCATGTCTAAGTTTTAGGTCAAAGCTGAACATAATGCATACCGGTAGATTAAGACTCTATACATACCACATAATAATCTGGACCAGTTTCATTGTTGCTTCATTCAACGCATCAAAAAATTCCAGGAGGATACGGCCCTTTTCGCCCATCTTCCCAATGACGAGGCCAAAAGCAACACAGAACACGATAAGCCCCAATACATTGATTCCATCTGAATATGTCCCGATGATTTTATAGTCCTTGGTTATATTCTGCCAAGAGAGGAAACAAGGAGGCGATTCATTCAGCTAACCAAGACCAGGCCAGGAAGCTTCTTTCACAACCACATTAGCTGACTCTAAAGACCCATTGATGAGCTGTGCAAATGTTTTGTACAGGATCACAGCCCAATGACCTGTGGTTACTTATGACTCATTATTGGGTCTACTGATGCATTTAGATCAGACACTGGTTGCCAGGTGCAGAAACATGAAACGTAAAGTGCAACAGACAGATCAACAAGGACGCACTGTTGTCACATGAAGATCAAAAAAACCTGACAGGTAAGGTTAATGGGTTTTTGAAACAGAAGACACTGGTACAAGTAAATTTGCTTTCTTAATAAAAAAGGCAAAGCATGACTGAACAGAATAATGTGCACACCTACCTCTACCGCTGCCATGATAGTGGTTGTTAGAGGTGGAATCGTGGTGGTGTCTACTGAAGCTTTCGGAGGCTCCAGCTCTTTACGCTTGGTCTTGTACTACAGTGTAGTCAAATTTCATAACATCAGAATTACTTTCACATGGCTATGTATATTCACCAGAACCTAATATAGGTTTAATTTAGATAAAATAATATGGGTAGAAAGTGGAACAGAATTGAATGAAGGATGTGCAAAGCATCTTACCTGCTGAAAACAAGCCTGCACCAGATTTTCTGGAAACATGTTTCTGGTGATGGGAAAAGACAAGACTGGAGGTGAATGAAATACATAGAGGATAATGATGTGTACTACAACCATTCTCTTCAGATCAGACCAGACCATGGTCACTGCAACAACTCTTGATGTAAGTCAAAATCTGACTGATACTGGTGTTCATGTTCATAAAGAAGCTGTGAATGTGGTCACTTTTTTGAGGGAATGGGGCTAAAACTCAGCATCAGCTTTTTGCACCTGAAAACCCCTTTTTGCACGCCGAATCAACTTTCCATGTTGAGGTAACAATGTGAGCTGATTTAAGTTTCAGAGTAGGCGACCTTTAAGTTGACATAATTTTGCAAGTTAATGTTGACTTAAATTTGCAAGTCAACATACCAGTTGAGTTGATGCAACAGTGAAAGTTAACATACAGGTTCAAGTGTTTGCAAGTTTCAAACTAGACTTTTTGCATTGACATAACTTTCTAGGTTAATGGGGCATTATGAGTCGACTTAAATCTGTGAAATAAAAGAACTTTATGATGTTGATGTGTCTTGAGTTGACAGAACTTTCCAAGTTAATGTAACAGTTCAGGATAATGCAGGTTTCAGTCTAGATAACTTTTTCGAGTTGACCTAACTTTCCAATGTGATGCAACTTCCTGAAACAGGCAATATGATTTCATTCTTCTGTCATGATGTAAGTTAACAACTCAGAGTAACACCAAACATGCTTTTGAGGAGAAAAATCCCAAAACGTCATCCGTCATGTTCACATTTGACTGTGACCATTCAGAACAAGTATACAGTCTGGACTTTTGTTGGGATTATTAGACTATCCAGGAAAGTTCTGCAGTTTCTTTCACGTCAACATCATTTAGTGGATGGACACTTGATCATAATACATTTTTTTGCTTGTATCATGTGGTTGGGAGATCACCTGAGGAGGTCTAAGAGGGTGTCAACTGTTGTAACGTTGGGCGTGGTTCCGGCTCTGTCAATGTGATCAGCTGTCTGAGAGACTCCTGGTTTGATGGTCATCACCAAAATAATGCCTGCAAAGGATAACTCTGCTTAGTGTGCTGTGATGACAATATACTGGTTTCATATAAATCACCACTTTAACATAACATGTGAGTGACAGTGGGAGGGAAAATATCAACTCACCAAGAACAACTGCAATGATGGTTGTTGAGAAGTAATAAATAACAGCTCGCAGACCTATTTTTCCTGATACCTCAGAGTCCAGGGCTGCAACACCTGTGGACACAAGAGCACAACATTTAGGTACCAAGCGTCTAAAGACAGACTGGAGATTTTAAAGTCTGGTCAGTTTGAAATCACACAAAATGACATAATTTAGTCCTTAACTCAAAGTGAATATGCAATAATTTATCTGTATCTTTACATTTTAATTGTCTCTTAAGCACCTCAACAATGCTAATTGGCTAATAAAGTAAAGCTAATTCCACTTGATAACTAATTGAGTGTAATAACCTCTAATTAATTCATCTTCTGGCCATTTAGATAAAAAAAAATAACAAGATTCACTGTGTTCTTCTAGCATAGTCGCTAATAACTAATTGTTATGATCTCTGGATTCCTTTAGGTTCATTCCTATATTGTATGATTACCCAGTCACCACACAGTGCTTTATCTGTAATGTTTTTTTTGGGGGTTTTTTAAATCACTTAACTGACCATCATATATCACCCACTATAATGCCTCTTGCACTAGGTTGAACTGTCACTGTGTAGTATACATGAAACGAAGAAATACAATAATACAGGTAATGACAGATTAGACTCGACTTCAAAACAACCGGTCATGAGAAAAGTCCAGACACAATGCACAGCAGATTATATATCTGAAAACTTAAAATATGGCATCTCCCTACCACCAATGCACTCTGACAGTCCAACTATATAATACATCCATGAATAGCTTCTGCAAGTGCCCTACAGCAAAACAGAGGTTATTTATGTATTTATAAATGCTCATATGGTTTCTGTACTTTCTAATAGATAATTTAGTTCCCTAAAAAGGCCAAGACAAAATCATTTGAACTAAAGATCCTGAGCCACAATCTCCATCATTAGATGGGGTGAGCAGACTCCATTCCATGACTACCAAGTACTAAATACCAAGCACAATTACATTCACCATCCCTCAGCTCATGACGATACTTTTGAAAGTAAAAAAAAAAAAAAACTTGAGTGAAGATTATATTGTCTAATTATTTGGGTGCATCATGCCAGGAAACAGGAAGACGGAAGTTAGGAATGACAGCAGAGGTCCTTTGCTTGATGTAACTTTTGGTTGGAACTGTAACTGCACCATTAGGGCGCCCCTGTCAAAGAATGTTTAAGGAACAAAATTTTATTTCTTCTTCTAAATATAGCATCATTATAATGTGAGTGCACCTTAAAACATGTCAGAAATTATCCATACAGCTGAATAAATTGCTGTCAGGTTGGTTTCCATCCTCAGCGGCATATTGCACTGCAAAGAGAAGGCAACAACACATTCCCTCCTCCTCTGAACCTGAAGCCTGAAACTAAACTACAATAGGCCTCTCTATATTTTTGAGTAAGTGGTGGCAGACAGTGAAAAATAATGGTACGCAGGTGTGGAAAAACTCCAGGGACATGCAGGTGGGAAAAAACAAATCCTGAACAACCAAATGAGGAGCTGCTTTCATGGGCAAACAATGGAACAAAACGCTCCACGCCAATCAACAGACATCACAAGCACATGTCATAAGCGAGATCGCTTTGAAGCGTCTGTGAAATATTCTGTGTAATCGCTTCAGTTTGCAGCTCTAAGAATGAAAACCAGTTCAGCAGGGAGTCCTGATGCACTGCTGTGGAGGAGGTGAGGGGATTAGTCAGAGAAGATGTAAAGCAGCTCCTGAATCACATTTTTCTACAGTCACCTGGAGTATCGAGTTATCCGGCCGTGTCTCGTGCCATCCGTGAATGTTTCCTCTCAGGACACCTCAATCAGATAAGATTCAGTGCATGCAGGCTGCAGGCGACTAAACTGCCCAGAACCTGATACACTGTGATTACATCTGATTGGCAGAGATTGCTGTCAGCTATTGCTATCGGCTGTACAGACAATACATTTCTCTGTCTTCCAGTACTATTTGATTTGGACATAACTGGCTAACAAGTGCTCAATGAGTTCATACATTAACAGCTTCTCTTTATCTGCAAATCTGTGACTGCCCAGTTAAACTTAGTATTTTATCTTTAATTTCTATGAAAATTAATGAATGAATTGTTTCATCGTTGTTCATTTCAAATCCCCAAAGCCCAAAAATATTAAGGTTTTCAATGTTTTCAAGGTTTATTTACTGTCATTTGCATGCTTACACATGAAATGAAACGAGTACTCAGGACCAGCGATGTACACACAATAGTCTAAAATTGTGTAAAATACCATATGAACGTCTAGAGTAAAGAGGAATAGTAAATAATAACAACAAAAGCAGAATAATAACAAGAGCATAGCATAATTGTATGCTACAGTGCAATGGATTAAAAACAGCAGCATGTAAGACAGAGATACACATGGTGTCATGGTGTAAGCCCTCTATGAGGCAGAATGGTGCAGTGCATTCAATGAGGGATATAAAGATATATAAAGAAGTTTTTGGACAAAGGACAAATTGATGGATCAACTGTCAGCCACAATCTCAATCTGTGGTTGCTCCGACACCAAGGCTGAATAGAATGTTGATATTGAGCATATCTGCAAAAACACAGTTAGTGTTTGTGACGATCCAGTGAAACTAAGTACAAATTCTACATTCCAGTTTTTTCTGTTATAAAAATAGTGAGAAGTTAGTGAAAGGTTGTAGTCTTTGCAACAATTAAAAAAAAAAAAAGACACGGTTAAGGTACGGTTAGGGTTATGCAACTAA
This sequence comes from Nibea coibor, assembly GCA_023373845.1. NCBI lineage: Eukaryota > Metazoa > Chordata > Actinopteri > Sciaenidae > Nibea > Nibea coibor. The sequence goes on from CM041729.1 coordinate 17,015,032, forward strand.
AACTCTTGGTAAAGGTTAGGATTGTGAAAGAACCAGTAATGGGAGAAGAGCTCGGATCTTTGACTTTGTGTTGATTACTGTGCTTGGCCAGGTTGACAAAAGTGGTATTCATTGATTCTAGGGAGAAAACAGCTTCATCTGAAATAATTAAGACATTAAGAATAACTATAAAGAAATAGTCTTCTCACTGATGGTCTCATTTGTTTCTATGGATCATGAAGAGGCATCAGTATTTAACTGAGGCTGTTTCATAACCAGTTAAAAACACATTGTAGTATGTATAACTAAAGCAAGTAAAAGTCCTGCATGGGCTACACTATGCAAATTCAGAATACTTAGATTTGATAAATCTGTATGGACCTGTCTAAATTAACTTAATTCACAGTTTTGAGGTATTTCTTCCAATGTTTCTGAAATACAGCCTGAGTTACCTGTGATCATGCTTGAAATGATGAGCGGGAGGATCACGAGCTTCAGCATCCTCATGAGGATCTCTCCTGGGAAGCCAAAGTACTGTTTGTGGAGGTGGGAGAGGGACGCATACTCTCTGACCACGACGCCCAGACTGATCCCTGAAATGTCAAGACAGAGAAGCGTTTGTCACATCACAGAGCAGACAACAGTGATGGCTGCATATACACTACATACGATAATGATAATGAATGCAGAATTTGCTCTGCATAAGAAACTGTCACTGTCATTATTTCACAGGTCAGTGAGGTTTCATCCATACAGAATTCATGAGGCACAACACACATTGGTCGATATTTTCCAGCTATAAACTTCACATGTATCCCGCTCAGTGATTTGACTAGCACGCTCAACGCCCTCCATCTGTGTTATCACACATACCAGACCTGCATTAAGGATGCTTGTAAAACACTGTGATGACACAGCAAATTGTCTGTCAGTGCCACAACTGGCATATCACATTTCAAAACATGACCTATACTTTAGTATCTATGGACCTTAAGCACCTGATAGAACCGGCTTGGGATGCCAATTGCGCCACCGACTGTTGCACCTACAAAGATCTACCTACCTACAAAGAAAATCACAAATTTTAACCACATTTTAAGTAAATAGGCAAAAGGAAATGCAAATGAATACTTGTTTCCAATTGATATTAACAATTAGAGTGTTGATGGAGTTGGTTTGCTAGATGGTAGGTGGTGGAAATTCTCCAGTCAGAAAACCAGAACTAAAAGAGCGCCAGTGGAAGCTCAAGTGGTGAAAAACAAAGAGAAAATAGATCGTAAATATGACCTTTGTGTTTGTTTCATGTATCAGTGTGAGGAAGGGTTCATCAGATGCAATGCACAGCTATTGCTATGTTTCCATCTCTTGGGGTTAGGGTTAAGTTTAGGGTTTAGGGTTTTAACTCTAAAGCACCTGAGAAGAGCATAAAGGTTTTGTGCAAAAATTCTCAGGATTTTTCCTGGCAGTGAAACCTTTAGAATGCAATGCTTAAAAATATATCAAAATGCTTTGATGGAAACACAGCTAATGTTACAGCTGCAGTTTTCTGCCTTTAGATCTGCTGTGTCTTGAATATGTATCTTTTGCCTGTAATACATAAAATATACATCTCTTCACTGGTAGTGAACAGGATATATCTGCTACCCTCTACTTCTTTCTATTGTTCACAAAACATTTATCACTGTTGGCTAATTATCTGTGTGTCATTTGTATTTCTTGTTCATTTCAGTAACCATCACTCAGGTTCTGATGGTAATGTTGGGAAACAATGAACATTAGGAAATTAAAGATGAGTGCAGTAGCTGAGTTGTGTGCCTGATTTGAGTTCAAGAGAACGCCTCCTGATGAAGACGCTCTTTGGGATTGTGTCTGTCCTCCACTGTCAGGATGTGAATGTGCTGTGTGGAGTGGTGTTAAAACCCAGCAGGAATCTCTGGCATATGTTTCACCATTAGGATTATGAATACTTCTGAGTATCTTATCCATCTTGTGCATTGTGAGTTACTGTAACAAGTGAATTTCCCCGGTGAGGGATCAGTAAAGTCTTATCTTATCTTATTTTTTTGGATCATGATCACAAAAAATGCATCATTTACTGTAAGAAAAACGATTTCATGAAAGTGGAATTTCTTCCAGGAAACAGAAGATCAGAGGGGTGGCTTCTCATCCTGTTTGTTCATTCTGTGTTCTGCTTCTGCCTGATTCATGGTGAATGATCACGTTGGATTCCTCAATAAAAAAATGCCATTAAGAGATGTTAATTCAGTTGAAATTTAACAGACACAGGGCAGTAATGACATTACAGCTGTCTTAAAGGTGAACCGAGGCACCTGCTGAATCTTAAAAAAAACAAGATCTGTTTTCTGAGGATGAATTTTCATACCCCGAGTTTATCTTAATTCTGATGATCCTCAACCTCAACCTCCCTGTGGCACCCTGTGGTCAGAATATCTGCTTTGCTTTTTGTATAAGGCTTTCTATATTAACCAAACCAGTCTGCACATCCACCACTGCAGGTGGAAACCTGCCTGGTTTCATTTTTGGTTGTTGGCACTGTGCGTTCTCTTTCCATTCACAGTTGCATTTATGGTGCTCGCAGTTAGACTCACTCCATGATTTTATAACAGCACCAGACAGGATGTAACCTCCTCCCAGCCCTGTGCTGATATTTTAAGACTCAACCTTGAGTTGTGCAGAGTTCAAAACAATGACGTTAAGAAATGTGGACTTTTCATATGACAAAATGAAGACCTTTACCTTTAACTGTGACTTTATTTTAGTGCTACTGAAGACCAAAAAGCAGCCAAATGCTCATTTTAAAGTAATCAAATGTTCCCTTCAGAAGTATGATTTGATATGAGAGAACTGACTGGGAGGCTTGAGGTCGTCAAGGTGAAAGAACAAGAGCAGGACATGAAAGTCACACTGTATCACTGACATGACCTAATCCTTTACAAGTTACACTGTAATAAGTATATATTCATAACTGGAAACTGGAAATACTGGTTCCTGGGAACAAACTGTGGGGAATGCAGGCACAATTAAATAAAGAATAGCAGGAGAAGTTCCTGAGAAGAGGGACAGGTTGATATCATTCGATGGAGCGAGCAGCTGGAGAGCGTCCAACTGATAAAGTGATGGTGTATAGAGTGAGCGTAAAGTTGTGGACAGAGGAAGTAGGAGGGGAATCACAAGTGGGCTCAGTGATTTACAGAGTTTCCTGTATGAGGCAACGGGACTTAGCCTCCGCCTCTATGGGCTTAATGACAAAAGTGAAAAAATGTTGGCGAGAGCTTTATATGATAATAATATTAAGGCACATATACAACTGTTCATATTTACCATAGAGGAAATACACTCTGAAAGTGGGGATGCTGAAGCGCAAAATAAAAAATTCTAAATAAAATTTCTACATAAATACGAATAATCTGTCCAGAGCATTAAATTGATTCTTCTTTCTAATACTTAACCAATGATTAGAGGTAGGTTGAAAACAAATGGTGCAACACAGTTGTTGTTCACGTTTGTTGGAGTAGGATCAGGAGACATTAGCCAGAAAAAGCTAAAATGAGTACAAAGTACAAAGTCTGTGGCTCTCCTTGTGGCTGCCGTCCAGCTGTGAGTCAGTGTGACCCAACAAATAATGAAGAATGTGTTAGTGAGTGAGCTTGAGAGGTGCTGGCAGGTGGATTTTTTTCAGCTTTGGACGGAGCCAGGCTAGCTGTTCCCTATGCTTTCAGGCTTTATGCTAAGCTAGGCTAATAACACCCTGACACAGACATGTCAGGGTGTTATTCTCGGCTCCCTCTCAGACAAAATTGAACTTATTTCCTGTTCAAATATTCCTTTTAATATAATATCATAGCTGTGCCTGTCAGAAACTGAAACAGAAAGAAAATACACCCAATAATTGAGTGAAAAACATCTGAAGCTCAAATGTTTGAGGCACCTGCTGGCACTGAACAGTCGCATGTAGACTGCATGCACTGTGCTGACTCCTCACATAGACCCAGCATCAGCTATCCCTTTAGTCTGGTCACGTTTGACTGAGACACGTCCAGACACGAGGGGGGGGCAGAGGCTATGTCTCCTCTGAACCCATCCTCCACATTTAAATGACATACAATGATAAATTACAATGCATGTGCCACTTAACACACATACACACACACACACACACATCACAGCTTTTACTGTTGCTCTTTAGTCAGGCAGCAGCCAGCTGATGCAAAAGAGGTGGATTTATTTCAACAGTGACAGTAGCTGGGAGCAAAACAAAGAGGGAGGGAGAGACATAAAAACAGCAATGAAGATTAGTAAAAAAAAAAAAAAAATGGCATCAGTGAGGATGAAAGCATCTCATTCTCTCAGCACACATGAGCAGACATGAAGAGGGCTTCCACATACCGAGCAGCACTGATAACACCGTGGCAATCAGAAGCCAATTCCTCCTCAGCAAGCCCTTGAAATTCACGCCTCGTCGCTCCCTGTTACCCATCACGTCCATGGTGTTGCTCCTTTCTCCAAACAAAAAAAAAAAAAACAAGAAGGGAGGAACAACAATGGCCCCTCGTGGAGACACAAAAGGCTCCTGCGGTCGGCGGGGATGTCAGATGCAGACGACGCAGAGGAGGATGGAGAGGAGCTGCGTTGCTACGGCAAAGAGGATGCAGCCGTCAGGCGCTGCTGATGGCCAGGGATGGTGTGTGTGAGGGAGGGTGTGTGTGTGTGTGCTGAAGAGAGAGAGAGAGAGAGAGAGAGAGAGAGAGAGAGAGGGAGAGGGAGGGAGGAAGGGAGGGAGAGAAGGAACCACCCTTCCCCCACACAAGGTGTCTCTGACATTTTCTCCTTTTTATGAGTGACACCAGCCTCAGTTTTATGTAGAATTCTAACAAAATTCCTCATTTGGAAACACATGAAATATTAAAGGATGATTTTAAGATTTAATATGATCTAGTCTGAACTCACTGGAGCAGTTTTATGAGCTAAAACTCTTAAATTTACAATGTATTTGTGTGAAAACTGCCTGGATTTCACTAAAAAGTGCTGATTTTGTGTCTTTCTGACAGACTTCGTCTTGTAAAGACTCTGCAGTTTTGGTTTGAAAAGTCTGAACTCATAACTCCACCCTGATCTTCTTATTTCCTCTGTATATTGATGGAGCACAGAAATCTGCATACATACACGGTCTCAACAGGCTCCCTCCATCTTTTACTACATCCACCATCATGCCTGTACAAATAGCTGAAGTACACACATGCAAGTGGTTATTAATGTTTATAACATATTGAAGAAATGTCTCTCCTCGCCATACTGTGTGACTCTCTGAGCTTTACAGCGTTATAGATCATCGTACATCATATTTCTGCCTCTACAGATTTGTAGGTCTTCATCTCACCCTGTGAGGAACTCTGTTTCATAATAAAAGACAGACGCTTGGAATCTTGTTTTATTTGCTGAATGAGATGAAGGTTAATCAGTTACCAACATGTGCTGTTGCAACATGGAAGTGAGTGTAATAAAACTTAAGAAAGTTAAAGGAACAAGCAATATATTGACAAAAAAGATATTAAATCTGAAAACAGGATTAGAAATGATTACAGAGTGATGTTAAATAATAACTCAGTCTGAGTACAAGCATCTAATTTTGTATAATGGTGTTAGAGTTGCAGATGACATGAGACGAGGGTGAACCTGCAGCTGATCATACAAAATATTATTACAAACCAATGTCAGACCATGCTGAAACATTGCTAAGCTGTGTTTTCTCTCCCGTCTTTCCTGATATGCCTTGTTTTGAAATGACATTATAGTTTTTTTAATGACATCACTGGTTCCAAAGTTCACCTGAAGTCCTCATTATCAGCTGAAAGCCTCTGCAGTGATGCTGGCCCCTCCCCATGTTTGGCCCCTGGGTGTCCTCCTTCATTATTCCTCTCACTGCAGCACAGGTGTCGCCTTAAAAATCCATGTGATTATGCTACCATCTGTTGGACTGGCTTGGGACTAGAACGCGTAACAAATAATCAGACGTCTGGTGGCTCCTGGTCGACCTTTGACCTTGTCCGCGTTTGCAGACATTTTGTGCCGGAAACAATCTGACATGTGATCACGGGGATGCTGTCCTCCACAGCTCAACAAGAACAGATCCTCCTCATGTGGGTAACTCAGGCTGCCTAAAGTCTGTGATTCTCACATGAGCGTCGCTCCGCCAGGCAGGAAAATATTCAGATTTATTCATTAATATGATACAAAAAAGATTTTAAAATAAAGTTTGACAGCTCGACATATAGTTGATTATGTTCTAATTTATATAACTCTTAGTCTTGGCTTCTGCCAATCAAACGTGCATCCTGGGTATTCTGTATTTAGACTGTGCAAATATTTTTCATACCTGTCTAATATCTTTCTAATACATTTTTGTGTTGTTCTTTCTTTCTGAAAGAATAAGCTTGTAAGTTCAATACAACATTACATTAGATTTTCACAAGAAGATTGAATCAGGTTTATGGACTTTAGTAGCCCATAGGAATTTGGAGATTATGGTACTCCAAGCCTACACGAGATGATTCCCAGAAAATGAACCTCCTCCACTATGGACACTCACAGAATTTCATCAACCCCATGACCTTTAACACCGCCCTCAGGATGAACCTGATATTTCAGCCATACTCTTGGAGGCTCTTTGAGGGGGAAAACCTTTACATGCTGCGCATTTCTGCCAACGCTTTCAGATTGTGGGCTGCGCTGAACTTTTCAGCTTCATGGGGATTTTTATTGGCCTGCTCTCTGGAAGTCATTTTGAAATCACAAGCAAGTCCTCTAGCCTGGTTGCTATGGAGACGTGTTTCTTCCTCCAGCCTGACGCTGACCTGTACCAGATAGCACCAGGCTGTTACAGACGCTGGTACCAACCTCCACCTGGGACAGCCTCCTTCCCGGAATACCCCAACATAATTTACTATAAATGTGTACAAATGCCACAGACATGTTGTACCATGCAACCTGAATAAGCTGCTTCATCAGCAGATGCCAGTGTTTAGGCCAGCAGAGACCACTTGATTTCAGCAGGTCATGAAAAGTGTGTTTGGCCACTCTTCAAAGAAGGCTGCTCATACAAGTATAAAAGTTTGAATACATCAATCCAATCAAGACCTAAAGAGATTTAGATTTTTTTTAAATGGTTTTATTCTGTGGTCAGTAAAGTATTCATGTCCTTTACTAAAGCAAAAGTACCACTACAGCAATGTAAAAATCACTTCAAATCCTACTTCAGTAAGGTAAAGATAAAAGTACTCAAAGTAAGTATTAAAAGTAAAAATACTTCTTTAGCAAAAACTCATGACTGACATATATCAAACATTACTTCACAGTCCAGAGGTTCCCAACCCAGAGGTCAGGCCCCTCCAAAGGGTCACCTGATAAATCTGTGAGTGTGTGAGGTGATGAATGAGAGAGGAAAGAAGAGAAAACAACAGTTTTGTCCAATATTTGATTATTTGGACTGCTATCTAAGTACAACTCACAGACATGTGAGACAACTACAAACTGATTTATATCAGAGGCCACAAAACAAAATGATTTTAATCTTTAACACTACATTGTATTTTTTTTATATTATATTTTATATTAGATGTTTTTTAATGAAAATAACTACATATCTTTATCATATATATTTTTAAGTATGGTCTAGACCTGGAATACCTGAAGTACTAAAGTAATTCAGATTTTTAGTGCAGTACTTCCATCACAGATAGGCAGATATGATGAGCCACAGGAAAACACACAAGGAGATTCACCATGGTCCATATTCTGAATATTTTTATCTGCAATCATAGTAGTTTAATGTTTATGCTTGCTGAGCTGTATTGATCTGTATCTGTGCATGTACACAGAAAGCAAAGAGTGTGTATGCATATGAAAGTGTTTCTGATCCATGACACTGGATGAAGCTGGGCTGATGTTTAGCTGTCATTTGGTATCACAGCACCCCTCGGTGGATAAAATTCACCACGTCCATCAGACCAACTGTCCTCCATTGATAACTGATGTGTATTTACAGTAATGAGGATCAGGATCACTTGTAATGGCGGGGGTCCAGCTTGAGAATCAAAGTTAATTCTTGCCAGGTGGAAATCTTGTCTCAGCTCTTAATCTAATCCATCGAACTCCTTCAGCAGATGGAGTTGTCTACAGGAAGTTGCTGAGAAAGGTTGTGTGATATGATGGAAGGCTTGATCTTTGGTGAGATTATTTTATTCAGTTCATTTGAAATTCAAGTGCTGGGTTTTGAAAGTTGTCTGGCTGGGATATGAAAAAGAGATTTGATATAGAGATGTCAGTATGATTTGGATTAAAAGCCCAGCAGCTGGTTTCAATCATCTTCCTCTTTCTTCTTCCTCCTTTAGCAACTTCTGCGAAGATTAACTCTAGGATATGAAAATGTTAGAACCAAATTAGAATCAAATATGCATGGATTTTTAATTAGGGCTGACATTTTGTAACCTAACAGCTGTTGTGTACTGTTCTGTACACATCCTGCATCATTTCACCTTGCTGCAGTGAAGTACAGATGTACTCTAGGGCAGTGTGGTCACTGTTGGGTGTGTTTACAGGTGCAAAATAGCATTTCTGACCACACCCAGAATCCTGCTGGGAATGTGCTTGAAACTATCAACAGATGGCAGCAAAACACTGATTTTATGTCTGGTGTTAAGTTACTGTAAGATCTTGGCTTTTATGCCTTGAGTAGCTGTTTGATTCTCTCCTCATCTCAAGTGACCCTCAGATTTATCTTGTGACCTCACTGGCTGGTTCTGGATCCACACATTAGAACTAAGCCAATGATCTATCTAATATCTCAGGCTGCCACCTTCCGGTGGCGTGTCATAAAACCGTAGTCCAGAAATGGTTTTATTTTGAAGGTGACCGGAAGTCCTACTTTTCCTCCTGATTGGTTGACTTGACTGTGGCATGTCAGACTGAGCCAGTCGTCCAGGGGAGCGCCAGCCAGCCAGCAGGTCTTGACTGTTGGTGCGGATATGAGAGGAAGTCAGATGCGTTAACCCTGGTAGCCACCCGGTGTACAGGCCGCTGTACAGCAGCATCCATCTGAGCGGGACTGCCTGACCGGCCCGTCGGCTGCTGTCGCTACCTAAAAACTGGCTAGCTAGCTGGCTAACCTCAACCCGCTTCACTTCGCCAGTTTAAGGCGGTTTAAGGGACGAACCGTGCGCGCGCGTGTGTGTGTGTGTGGAGAAAGCGGGGCCTCCGGCTAGTACGACTCGGTTTACAGCTGACCTGGAGAGCTCAACACCCCGGTTTATTTCCCGGAGCGACATCCTGCCGAGATGGGTGAGTAGACCGGCTAACGACGGCTAACTCTGAGCCGAGTTAGCCGACAAGAAGTGTTTTTACCGTTTAACGTTAACCCGCGAAATGTGTGTTTTTAACCAAAACGCTCGCGGGCAGCCACGTACGGCTGAGGGGTGGCGTTATTCAGTATGCACTGAAGCCACCACGACACTTTACCTCCGTACTTATGTGTTGTGTTATCCTGACGGTTACGTTAGTTAGTCTTTTTTTTTTTTTTGAAAAGCTGACTGTGGCTAAATGGTGTGTACATGCGCGTGCGTGCGTGCGCGCGCGCGCCTCAGCCTCAGTAGTCGGGTGGGGTAGCTCTGACTCTCCATCCACTCTCCGCTCTCCGTGGTCGTGATCGTGCCTCTCTGCTGTATTATTATCATGCTTTGTAATGTATCATCTGGTGTGTTCACGGCGCCTTTCGATGGAATTCAAGACTCGAAGGTCCCCAGCTGCTAAATGAATGTACGTCCCCCTTGAAAATGGCAGTGCTGTTGATGGTGTAGATGGCACTCCTCCATCGCCACAGCTGTTATGCAATAAGGATCCAGCAGCCCACTTTGTGTTGCTGTTTATACTGCACTGCTCTCAATAATGTTACTGCTTCTGTTGGTTATTGATGGTGGACACACACACACACACATTACTGGGTGTTTGAGCACAGGCCTGTGACTACTGTAGTGGTCATCTAACACAAATGAAAAGACACATCTCCATCTCCATCCATCGCACACAAGGCGATGAAAAGCATCAAGAGGAACCTCCGTGTGACAGTTTATGCGGTGATTCCCAAGGTCTAACCCCCAGGCTGGATCACTCAAGTTGTCATTTGATGTAACCGTCGAGTAGGGGGTGGATGGATGGATGTGTGGGTTGTGCAGCACACAAGTTACTGACAGCACCAACCAGGTCACTGCAAGAGTGTCTGCAATCCTTATGCAATCTATCATTACCTGGTTTGTAGGCACAGAGAGATTCTCACTCTTATTAACCATCCTGAGAGTTTAAAATCATTTTTTCCTCTCTATTGATAATCAGTCAATCATACAGCAAAGCCTCTGGAGGGTACGTGGCTGGACCAAACCTGACCAGGGGGTCAAGATCAGGTTTTGCTGAGGATTCAATGCATGGTCAGTAATTGGCTGTAACAGCTAATCACATAACGAACAAACAAACATAATTCAAAGACCTTTTCCAACATGGAAACCAAACCAGGAAGATCATTGGAATGATAGTTACAGCCAAGCAGCAACTCCTGTGCCTTCAGAGACCTGTGAGTGATGTCACGCATACGCTGTCCATGATTTCTACTGTCAGTGGGCTCCTGACTCTGTGGCTAATGCAAGGAGAGTTTTACTGATGAAGTAACTTCCACCGTGGCTCTTCTCTGTACCCTCCCTCTCTGCATTAGTTGTCACATCCTGTGCTGTCTTGCTGAACTTCCTTACTGACAGTCAGGACACAACATTAGCACCAGCCACCAGCTAAATGCTGGTCAAATATCTGTTTCACATGTATGTCATTCATTTCTGTTGATGTACAGTTGACAGCTGATGGGGGCGGTGGCAGATAATATATAACAGCTAAAGTTACTGTAGAAAGCTGTAACTGATATGTATGCTATCCTTCCAAGATGGAGGCGAAAGAAGAAGAAAAGTCCACATCCAGTGAAGACGTCCCTTCAAAATGTGCCTCTGCTTCAGCTCATTTCCCAGAAGAACACACAGCCACTACCTGTATGATGTCATGAGGGAACAGACACCGCAATCTCTTTCCCTCACTGATTAATAAGAACAGGAATCTAATAGTTTGTCATATCATGTGATGGATGTGCAGCACTTACAAATCATTGATTTGGTTCCTGTGGTGGACATGGCTGCCAGTGCGGCAGATTGATAACTCAGAGTCCTCGTAATGGAGAGAAGAGGAGAAGAAAGGAAGAAAAACACTGACAGGAGCAGAGCTGGTCATAAAGCCAACTCTCAACTACAACCAACTCACCTGTCCTTCATTTTATTGGCTGTTGACAAGAAGTTAGCTTGTTAACTCCACCATATCAACTGCTGAGAGGCTGATGTGTCATTAGTGGAATGCCATGTTGGTTGTTGGCATGCTGCTGACGTTTGACTGGCATAAAAAGGGTATGTCATGTCATTTGTCTTGCACATGTTTTCAGCTGATCAGAGGTTGTCTGAATCCTGTGTTAAAACAGAAGAAGCAAGGATTTCAGTGTAGCTAGCCGCTGTTATCACAGAGATCAGACATGTGAAGCCTGTTTCCACAGATCTCCGACTGACAGGGTTTACTAAAGATTACGTGTGAGTCATGGAGAGACTGATGCATTTACACCTTTTCTACATCTGGCAGGAGTGAGTCACAAACCACCTCTTGAGAGTCACATTCAGCCTTGAACGCTCCCGGGATGCATTAACACTTTAGCTTCGAGCTGCTCAACACGTATGGAGTGTAAAACATTCCAAACAACATACATAATAAGTGTGTATTAATATTTGATGTGCTGCTCTCCATCAGTTGAAGCAACCAAAGTCTAAAAAAATGAAACGGCATGAAGGCGGTATGATCTCGTGCTGTAAAATTCAGTCACACTGGAACTGAAGGACGGATTCTTTTTGCCAGAGGCACCATGAAATGCCTCCCAGAGGGCACCCATTGGAAGTGATCAGTGGGTGGGTAGCATGTGTCAGAATACAAATTCCCCAGCTCATTCCCAAATGATTTCACTGGCTTTGTTAATCACTCTGTCTACACTGTTTCTTTTAATATATTCACAAGTGAGACGCCCACAACAGGATACTAGCACACATCTCCAGAATATTCTAACACCACAGCCATGTAACCGTCCAACTAGGTGAAGATGCTGCACGCATTACCCCCAAGCATAAGTGAGCATTCTTTATCAGGATGTGAACTTTGACTGTACGAAGTGGCAGGCTGCATTTCAATAGACCAGCATGTGTTGTTTATTAGACATGCTGTTACCAGAGCAGTGGCATATGTCAGTGGGGAGCTGTGTGTTTGCCGGTGGACTGTGTGCAGCGCTCTGTGCAGAGCTGCAGCAGCGTACCAGTCGACAATGACACACCATTAAGAACAGACAAGAGTGCTGTACATTTAGCTGCGTTATTTTGGTCAATGCTGCGTTTGCTTCCTCCCAGCGGCCTCCAGAGGTTTCAGCAGGTAGCATCTGTGCACACGAAGCTATTCATGGTGACACTGTGTCCGTTCAAGCAGGGTTACAGCTGCTCTTTTCTAATATTGTTCATAACTAATGACTCTGATTGGGTTATCTTATTATTAGTTTACCTTAACTCACCTGGCAATGGTTGGTAGCCAGCACAGTAAAAGAGACTGAGTCCTTAGCGCAGAGGCCTGGGTTTGACTCCATCATGTGTGTCATGTCATCCCCTCCCTCTACCTCCTTACCTCTGTCTCTCAGGCTGTCATCGTCTAATACAGATTAAGAAGCTTAAAAAAAAACAAAATGTCAAAAAGAATGCAGCTTTGTTACATTTTCTCACTTAGAAATATATTTTGTTTTTGAAAAAAATGTAATAAAAATGCTAAATTCTGGAAATCAGGTGACATCCCATTATATGTGATGAGAGTATCTTTATTATGATGCCACATGCTGTTTCTGCGGTCCTGTTATAACACTTGAGTTCTGTGATGCACTGTGCGCAAGGGAAGTGCTGCTTGAAGGAAAGCCAATGTGAAAGTGCCAAAAATCTACAGTTTCTCAAACGTCCACTTGAAGTTGGCTCCAGAAGTGAGTCAGTCTCCATAAGTCCCCATGTTCAAATGTCCAACTTCACAGCAGAAATAAACATGTTTACAGCCTGGTACAAAAAACAGTTTTGGTCTCTATAGCTAATTTCCCTGTTCATGACAACTGTACTGAGGGTGGATTTATATACAACTCACCTGTTCACATGATGTTAAAGCTTAAAGTTGTGCAGAATTTGGGGCGTTGTTTAGCTCAGTTGGTAGAGCATCCGCCCCATGTACAAAGGCTCAGTCCTTGCTGCAGCAGCTCAGGGTTCGAATCTGACCTGTGGCTCTGTCCCGCATGTTATTCCCCATCTCTCTCTTCCCACATTCCTTTCACTCTTCAGCTGTCTCTGTCAATTAAAGTTTGAAAAGACTGAAAAAATAATCTTAAAAAAGTTGCAGAATTAACAGCGTGGATCCTTTAAGCACCCAGGCATCATTTTGCCCACCTCAGGTCCACCGATGAGCCACGTCTTTGGCAATTTTTAGATTAGCAGGGAAATGGAAGAGGCAGGACTAACCACAGGACCAACATGGCGGCAGCCAGCACCACAGATTTTGAACTTCAAAACGGCCCTTCAACCAGGCATTCAGGGTGATGTCACACATATGGCATCCATTGTTGTGGTGACTGTGATACGTGGAGTTTAAACATGCAGTAATTACTACATTATTCAACACTGTTCATCTGGCTTTTCGTGCAGATGCAGCACATGGTGGTTAAGACGATTGTAAAAGTGTTCCTGAAGTGACAGCAATATAAAAAGATGTCACTGTAATCCAACATGTATCTCTCTCCTCACTGTCATTCACCAACCATCAGGGCAGTTAGCAGAGTGAAGGTGAAGAGGTCAGTGAGTGGAGAGGAAATGTGACTGCATAGATATGCATAGAGTAGATTAAAGGTGATGTTTATTATTTGTGGCTGGTGGCAGTTTACTATACATCAGTATCAAACACAGTCCTGAATGACTGTTGTCAGATGTCAGAAGATATTTCACCTAATCTCTTAACCACTTTATTCTGCTGTGCTTTGCAGGAGGCTGGAACCTGTCCCAGCACACAGTCCATCACAGAGCTACAGAGCTACCAGTGTTGTTGTTTTTTAGAATATTTGGTATAACTGAAGAACCTTCCATGGGTTTGGCTTTGCATATACCTTTGCTGGCCTTCGACTGATTTCTCATGCCTCTTTGCAAATCGCCTTCATCTCCCCTTTCAAATGTTCATGAAATGTTTGTTTTTTCAGACAACCTAAGTGAAGCCCTAGAGAAGCTGAAGCTAGCGTCTACAGACAGCGCCACGGACAGCGTGGAGAGCTGCCTGGACTGCCTGCTGAAAGCACTCGCCAACAACAGTGAGTACAGTGTGATTTACACCGAGTGTGTGCTGCGAGTTCATTATGTCCTTTTCTAGGTTTTCCATAAAAGTCTCTCTGACAGGCTGCTTACTCTGAACCTATGAGCATTCCTCTAATATTTTCTGTATGGCTCATTAAAATAAAAGCATCTAATCCAAACCTGTATATGTATGTGTATTATAAATGGACCATGGACAGCAGTGCTCATGCTGGCCTCGAGCCACTTTTGTGGCCAAGAGTGTGTCAGACAGCTGAGTAACGACATCGCACTGTTGAGTGAGCAGATCCTCCCCAGCTGACTGAATAACAGATCTGTCCTTGTCTGATTGTTTTGTTCAGTCTAATAGTCATTCATTGTGATATATTATATTGAATCCTGGTCTTTGGACAGACCCTGTATATGCTGTGGCTGTTCCACATGAAAGCGGACATGTGTGAAACAAAATGGCGGCTCTAGAATCAGGGGTCTACCATTTGACAGAGATGCAGCATAGACCCACTTTACATACAGGATAATATATAAATGTTATTTAACTGTCACTACAATAATGTGTAGGACGGCCTGTAGCGTTGACTCACGATTGCAGGACCCACGGGTAGCCTGTCATCAAGGATATGGAAATTATATTTTTGCAGATTTATCTAATAATTACCTTGATCTATGTAAATGGATATTTTTAATGTCTATGTGATATTTTTATTTCATGTGGATTTTTCTAAAAGTCTGAGGACGTCCTCTTGAAGAACGAGACTACAGATTTTCTATAACAGAAGACGACACATTACAATGCACTCGCATCAAATCTGTAATTACAGTTACACTTCCTGTCTCCTAAGTGGGCATGGTCTTCTCGAATCCGAGCTCCAAACCTCGTTTGGAAGTGTGGATGATGAAAACGGATTGTGTTGGACCAGAGACTCTATACAAAGTACATTTTAGTTATGTCTTTAGAATTCCTCTTTGGTGAAACCCGACCGACCAGTGGCTCTAAATCTGATATATTTACAGTTTATGTAACGGAACTGAGAGTGATGATTCAGCACCACTTTACTTAGTTACTTTAGTTACTCTGAGAGAAAGAGTCGCTCACGATCTGAGCTCATGTTTACTCAGGACCTGCTGCTGTGACACAGATACAGGAAGTAACTCTGCAGTGAGGCGTCTATTTTCTTAATTGTCTCTGCCCAGTGCTCTGGACTGTTCCATTGTCACAAATGTTTGCGTGTGACTGCAGCTATATGCATCATTTTATTTGAACCATCTCACAGTGTGCCATGCAGTAAATCTATGCTGTTCTCACAGTGTATACAGTCAGCTCTTCAGCATTTGAATTTTGAATGCTCTAAATTATGAATATGCGGAACATATGTATGTAAGTAGTGAGTAGAGTGAGTCTGTTAAATACATTCATTTACACTGAAAAATAAATACTTCATAATATATTAGTGATCACTTAAAGTTACAAACCAGCAACAACCTTCAGTCAGAAAGTGACACTATGTATGATGCAGACATCTTGTGCTTCTCAAAAGTGACGTAATAATAATGGGATTAAAACAAAGCCATTCAAACGTGTTCTCTTCTTCTCCTGCAGACACTGAGGCCAGTATGAAGATCCAGGAAATGGGCGTCCTTCCCCTGCTTCCCACCCTGCTAAACCCCCAGTCTTCCTGCACCCCTAAAGTAGCCAACATCATAGCTGAGGTGGCCAAAAATGGTGAGGTTCGGTTTCCAAGTCCATCCACCCAGGAACATCCTGACTTTCTGTTCCTCCATTCGTCAGTATTCCATTTTTACACTTCCTCTTGCTCTCCTCCTTTTTTGTTTAGATGTGTTTTTCACCATGAATACATTATTTGGTGGAGAAGTGGAACAGCCTTGTTAGTCATGTCTGTGAATTAAAATATTTGAATTTGATTCAAACTGAAATACGTTTGATTGACGGGCCACTTTAGCCCTTGTTGGCATTTCAGAGCTAAGCTGTCAGTGGCTGTGAGGCTGTGAGCTATGGTGTTAGGACTCCAGCCTTGCATAACTCCATTGTCAGAGATCTACCATTGTGTGAGCACAGGAGAAGCTTTTAAAGTGGGGAAAAAGCAGACGTGAATAGAACTTGGGGCAAGAAAAGGTTAGGATAATGAATGGGTTTTTAGCAGCTTGCAAGACTGCAGCTAATGATCACTCCCCAGCAGTTTGCCAGGCTTGGCAACAACCCGCTGGCATTTATCTGTCACTGCTTCCGGAAATGTCTGCAAGCAGCCAAGTGACTGCTGGGCTAAAGACAACTCCCTTTCTGTCTGACAGAACTGAACTGACACGATTGTTTAAAGCTGCACCAGGCAAGATTTAATGCAAAAAACATGTTTGACTAATGAGCACAAGTCACCACCATGACACAGAATACTGTCCCATCCCTACTGAAATACAGATGATCCAACATGATTGTCCAAATGAAAATCTTATTATGGGGCGGCTGTGGCTCGGAGGTAGAACGGGTCATCCACTAATCAGAAGACTGGCATTCGATCCCCGGTTCAATCTCCAGTCTGCATGTCGAAGTGTCCTTGAGCAAGATACCGAACCCCAATTTGCTCCCGTAGGCTGTGCCATTGTTGTGTGAATGAAATGAAACCGATGCCATCAGTGTATGAATGTGTGTGAATGGGTACGTACTGTAAAGCGCTTTGAGTGGTCCCAAGACTCGAAAGGCGCTATATAAGTACAGTCCATTTACCATTTTATTATGATCACTGCTAATAAAACCTTTCCCAAAAACATGCATTCATCATTTTCTGCATTCATATTTGTTCATGAAAATGAGACACTTATTTTGGTGATTGAGTCTGGAGATTTCTGGTCTTTAGTCCTAACTCACTAATTACTTGTGGTTTCTCCTCCTAGTACATACAGTACACAGGAGCAGCTTTAAGGTTCGGTGCCTTGCTCATGGGCACGTCCTTCTGACACGCAGTGATCTAATGTTCTCACCAAACTTTAAAATTAAAAGATTTGTCAAGCAGTGGATCAACTTTTAATTGGTGCTGCAGAGCCGCAGACAACAGATGGATCCTCAATTCTAACATCAGATGTAAACACGCTGAAGAGGTCATCAGCAACAAACACAGGACAGCAACATGGAGAACATTCAGTCTTAGAGAGTTCATTTGATTGTAGCCATTTGGGTTCTTTATCGTTTGAAGGTGCTTAATCCTGCTTGATCATAGGTAGGGTGAGTTAAACTTGTCACAGTAATGTCAGATCTTCGCCACATTCATTTTCATCTTTTTGTTGTAGAAGAATGGACAGGATATACTTATGGATTATATTAGTTTGTGTGTGTCATGTCATTTTTCATCATGTCTTAAATTGCATGTCTGTCCTCTCTTTACTACAGATACTATCAGTAAAGCTGTGTGGCAAATGTGGCTGTTAGACAGATGTATAACTTCCTTAAACAAGTTTAACTTCTGACAGTTTTATACTGACCTATTATCCAACACCTGTCCCTCCCTCAGAGTTCATGCGGAGCCCCTGCGTCGAAGCCGGCCTTATCCCTCCTCTAATTCAGCTGTTAAACTCCACCGACCAGGAGGTTTTACTGCAGACTGGCCGAGCTCTTGGCAACATCTGTTATGACAGCCGTAAGTAGGAGTTTGCTTTTCTCAGGGAACACTGAATCCCTCATGAGCCTTGTCATCACCATCGCAGGGCTAATAGAAAACAAGTCATAAAAATGATGCAGATTTTTTGGCTACGGTAGACAAAGCTTTGATGTTTAACCATGTGTTTCAGCTACACAAACTTTTAACAGGGTTATAGCTTTGCCTGCAGGGAAATACTGCATTAGTATAGCGGGCACCAGATTTGCTGCCTTGCAGTCTGTTGGGTGCTGGGAACACTTGAGTTGAACTTCTGCTGACATCGAGGCTAATTGTTTGTTTACTTGGCACCATATTAACTGCTGCATTACTGTCTGTATGAAAATATACATACTGACTTTATGCAAGTCAACATCACTTGTACACAATTAACACATTGACTATTACAACATGCAATAGCTTAGGGTTGCAAAGGGGTGGAAAGTTTCCAGGAAACTTCCAGAAATTTCCAAAGTGTAGTCCAGGTTCAGAAATGATCTGTGCAGGAATAACAGATATTCAAGTGTACCTGCATGAAATATGGTTGTTTTGCTAAAATATATTTTCCCCAGCTATATTTAAGTTTCCCGTTAAGGGCCAATCTCTCCTGGTTTATTCCTGTTTATTCCCGTAAATTCCTGTTAATTCCCATTGAAAGTTTCCAACTTTCCCAGAATTTTGCAACTCTACAATAGCTACACATATAGACATCGACCTAACAAATTAGAATGACTTGATATCCATGCTTACATTTCAGTGTGTTTAATTTGAACTTACACCTGGTAACTGTTAATACTGTAGACAGGCAGCTTACAGATCAAATATTTCAAACAGTGCGTGCCAACATGTGTTACACATAATGAGCTCCTGTTGTAAAACCTTCAAGTACACCCCTAAACAGCTGAAAAGCTTCATATTACATATATGAACAAAGTAACAATATAATTGGACATGGCTGATGGAACACATATATTCATATATTTCATATTTCTCAATGCACACACGCTTGCTTATTGTGGGTTTAAAGGAAGGGGCTATATAAAATCTTGAACTCAACTAAGTGATAACAAAGCCAAGTTACAGATTAACTCATTTGTGTGTGATATGCCAAATAAAATATAACAGTTGATCTGACAATAAAATGATTGTGTTTGAAAATGCTGCACTGGGCATCTTTGAGATATCCGCTCCAAGAAATTTCATTAGTGAGCGTACCAGTGGAGTATTTGGGTATTGACCTCAGGGAAGAGCAGCAGAGTTTAAGCCTGATTTTGCAGCGAGCTTTAGAAGCTTTAATCACAGCTGTCAGTTCTGGTGCATAGTTTCTTCTCTTGTTGAAAAGCTGGGCATCTGTGGAATCTGCTGGGATGTGACATTTGTCTGAGTGGAGGGGGGTCTCAGTAAGCTGGCATGGTTTTTTGATCAACGCACTGGGAGAGTGTAGAGAAGCAGCTGCTCACTACCTTCAAGAGACACTGTAATATGGGAGACATTGCTTTCATAAAATAGCTCAAACGGGATCTCCTGAAACTGGTTCAACTGTACTGCTGCTGTCTGTACAGGATGCAGACAGTTTAGTCTTTTCAGACATTACTTTCCATTTTTATGTCTTTATTATAGAGGGTAAGGTTATAATCAGTTACCTGAACCACCTCAAGTGACCCGTCACTGTGAAGGCACATCACTTCTACTCCAAGCTCTACATGTCCAAGTTCCTCTCCTTGTGGGTTCAGGATGCCTTAAAAAAAACGTATAGTACAACATGTCGATCAAAACAGTCCTAATTGTTTCTGCCTCTTCACCAAAATGGGTGAAAAGTCTGCCATCCTAGCTTCTTCCTGACTGCATCCCACTGCCTCCCCGATCTGCCTCCCCGATCTCCCTCCCCGATCTGCCTCAGAGAATTCTTTTGCATGTCTTTGGTTAAGAGTCTTGACACAATGAATAGTATAAATAGGGAATTGTTTTTTGATTGTGTAATTGTCTCGAGTCAAATGCAACCAAATGATGCAAATTGAGACCTTCACCTTTATGTTCAGCTCACTTCACCATCATGGTCCAGTACCAGTAACATACCTGCCAACATGCACAGATCCAGCTGTCAATCTCATACTCCATCTTATCCTCACTCAAGAACAGGAACCCAAGATACTTGAACTGCTTCACTTGGGGCATCAATTTGTTTCTTACCCCAAGTAACCAGTCAACATTCATAGCAGTCGTTTCGCATTCAAAGTGTCCCAGTACTTTAGAGTTCACAGGTTGATAAAGCCAGCAAGACTGACAAGGAAATATCAACAAACTGGACACGTAGAAATTCTGTTTTGCAGTCCAACAACCACCTGACAGCTTGACCTTCATAGAAAGGGAACTCAAATATTCTCATAGAACCCTGCATTAAGACATCCCAAGGGACACAATCATAACCCTTCCATGCCTGAAGCCTCCATCACCAGCATCCTGACACAGAAGGGTATTATCAACTCTACCAAGGTTTTATCACAAGAAGATTTCAATAATGCAGCTGATTGTCAACACTTAACATACTAACAAAAATATATGTGGTATTTCGGTAAATTTATTTGTCACTTATTGGCCAATACATACAGATACTGGATTATCTATAGTGAGACAAAATCAACTGATGGATGGGGCCCTGTTGTTAGGACAATTATGTACCAGAGTGTAATTATATGAGCCTTTAGAGATAACTACCCAAGCTCAGTGGTGTGCATTGTTTTCGCTCCACCTTTTTTACATTGGCTCAGCTCACTTGTAACCTCAAGATGAAAACGTACCATCCAAAAAAGGAACAATTCCAAGCAAGCCGTATCAAACTTAGCCAAACCATGCAGTGGAATTGAATTATATGTCATGCATATAACAACTTGCAGGCAGCACCTAGAGTCATATCTTTGTATTAGATGAGGATTAGCCGTAGCTAAATTCTAACCCTTTAAAGCCAGCACATTTGATTATTCCTGTTTCACAATAAAGTTCTATCCCTGCCTTTACATGGGATACATTTCTGAGTCAGCATCAACGGCAGCTTCATGTGAACAGAAACAGGAAATATTATGCACATGGCACTGGCATGGTGCTGTGAATTCAGACGTGGCATGCTGCCATGACTAAATGAAAGTAGCAGACACACTGATACTGAGAAGGCTGACTCATGTAACGCTTCCTTTGGCAGCTATTCTACCAGACAAAGCCCTCCCAGAGAGGCAATCACCACTACTGTGCATTTATTGTTTGTCAAAGGTAAAGTGCACTGGTCTTCAAAGGAGTATGATCTTGAAATGGACACAGCGCACAAAGGCTTGGTTATGCTAATCCATTGTCAATAGTCTGTTTATTCAAGCTTCTGTTTTTTTCTTTTAAGAATGCAGTCCTTTGATTTTGCTGTTGTTGATTGTGTTGAGTTTCAATTCTCCGCTGCATAAAATAAATGTATGTAGTGTGCAGGGAGAGCTTTAGCTTTATTCTGTTGCCATACATACTATGCATAAAGAAACTGCACAAGAAAAGGGATGAATTATGTCCACCAACATCAATTGTGGCAAAGAAATCTAATCAAGTTTTTTTTGTGTGGGTTTGAATAATAAAAAGCCTTGATCAGATGGATTATTACATATTCACCGCACACAGGACCCAAACTTGGATTCACTTTGTCATATAGTTGTGGTCATAATTATTTCCTTCATACTTATTTTATTCAGCATTGTGACTGTTTTAGAGCCTTAGTTTGCATTTATTTGTATGTTTTGTACTGCTTATTAACATTGCTTTTATATGTATTTTTCAGGTTGTGGTTATTTTTCTTTTCTTTACGTTTCTTTCTTTGGTTTGTGGTTGATTTGTGTCCTGGCCTCTTTGTTTTGCAGATGAGGGCAGGAGTGCAGTTGACCTGGCAGGAGGGGCTCAGATAGTAGCTGAACACATTAAATCCCTCTACCAAAATACTGAGCCGGAAAATGAGAAGCTCTTGACTGTCTTTTGTGGCATGCTGATGAACTATAGCAATGATAATGGTAATGACCATCTTCCCCCAAGAACAACACCTGTTAACTAATCTCAACTAATCAGCGGATGTTCTTTCTTATACACAGACGATGTCACTTTATGTTTTCATGTCATAAGACTGTAGGGTTGAACTGAACCAGAAGATTCTGTGCTTTTCTTTTTTGGACTGACCTTTCTCCTGATCCTTCTACCATGCTCTCTGTTGCTTTTCCAACATCACCTCTGAGGTAATCTGCAGATATTAATATTTGCTGAGAGTCAGCTTTCATAGAGGCAGTACCCTCCCTCCCCCTTGTAAGTTTGCATTGCTAATAGACTCAAGCAGGTAGAGCATATTCATTAACTAGTTCGCCTCCTTTCTTTGTGGCCATACTAGTGTCGTGGCCCTGGAGACAGTGATGCCAGCCTGTAGCATATGTCAACAGCTATTACATGGATTGCCATGAAGTTTTGTACAGACATTCATGGACCCCAGATGAATTCTAATGAATGATGTTTCCAGTGTTCCCCCCAAAACCTGCAAGATGATTGGCACAAAATTGTTGAACAGACATTCATGGTCCACTCGTCCTATGAATCCTCCACCATGATGTTTGTGTCAGTCCTGATGATTTGTTGTGACATTTGGCACACGGATTTGTTTTCTTTCAGGAGGATTTGTAATATCATCTACTGCCATGATAACATCAAAATCTGCACCACTTTGGTTCTGCAAAATGTATGCTATTCTCGACAGTCTGAGCTGCACTTTGTGTTTAGTGCTAATTAGTAAAATGCTAGCACACTCACACACCAAACTAAGGTGGCAGTACACATTACCTGCTAAACAACCAACACTGTGCCCACATACAGCCTTAAAGAGCTTCTAGCATGTAGACTCATGTACAGACAGTAAGATACAACACAATCAGTGAGCTTTAAAAGTGTTATCATTTCAACTTTGAACAGCATCAGGTTTCCAGTCTTTATGTTAAGCTAGGTTAACCACATCTTGGTTGTGTTTTCAGACATGAGATTGTTATCAAATCCTCTCATCTCCTTTTAAATTGAAGATGCTTATTTCCCAAAATGGTTGAACTATTCCTTTAGGGTACAGGAAAAAACAATAATAATGCAGTAAAAAAAAGTTGCTTGCCTTGTTAGCTTTGTATATATTTTCAAGACTAAAACAGATGAAGTTATTTTACTCAGATTTTGTTCCCATACTTAAAATGTTACAGCTTATCTTGCTGTTCAGTCCACTTTACATATGGTATGCTTTCTCTTCCATGTCTCTATCTTCATAATGTATCTGCGCTACTTGCCTCACTTGGTGAGACAGGTGAATATACCCTCCACTGTGTCCCTTCATAGCTCTTTCTCTCTGGTCTATGCTTCAGTTTGTGTCTTTGTGATAACTACGCTTGTTGAGAGCAGAAAGTATGTGATCTGACAGACTCAGACCTCCTGCCAAGGAATCTTTTGGCACTGACGATGGTTTTGTCTGTTTGGTGGGATGACGGGACGTTTGGCTCTTGGAATGGATGAGTTTTTGTGGCTTTCTGCAGCTTTCAGCAGCTTTCAGCATCTCGCTGACTCTTCATATATAGCTAATGTTGTTGGTACAACTTCCCACTTACTAACAATGAAGCAACTCCATCATTTCAAAGAAAAAGACAAGTATATTTTTTATCTGTGACAACCATGGCATTCTGTTATTTACTGTACCAACTATGATCTGAACATAGTATCTGATCTCATATTAATAACCAATGTTTTTACATATTCACAAGTTAAATGGTTAATATAACATATGGAAATACAGTGATTAGTATTGATAGTCATTGCTTGGTGCCACTGCACTGTTGTCAGTAACTCTCTTACATGTTGGAGGAATGCGTTTGCTTCTTGCATTCACTCCTGTATTTGTGGTCTATGCTATCAAGTTTGTTTGTGTAACCCAATAGCATACAATACACCAATATCGTAAAACCCACAGAACAGGAAATGATTGTAGCAGTTAGTAGGAATGCAGAGTACAACCAGGACAAAGTTCAATAGAGAAGTCGAAGAAATTATGTGGCTTGGCTCTTTGACCTGCTTTTCCCCCAAAAAAGTGGAAAACCAGCACCCCCTACTGTTTGTGTCATCAAGCTGTCCTTTAAATTTCCCATTCTCTGTTTTATTGTGACACACGGTTTAAAAAGCTGAATTTATGTCATGACATATTGATGTTTAAACATATTGTAGCATCTGTTTCGTTGGCTTTTTCTATCACTTGCTTTTCCATGGCTTGAAGGGTTTAGCCTGTCCTGGTGCTCTACATTCAAGAAGGATCTGGAAAGATCTTTTTGAGTTCTTTGGGATCTTTTTTTGTTCTTCAGGCTTGTAACAGACTTTTTTCCTCTTCACTTCTGTTCTGCTCGTCTACCCACTCTTGTCTTCCATCATTGGCTCATTCTCTGGTTTTTGAGTAAATCTAAGTGCTTTCTTTTTGCCCTCCAGGTGGGTCTAATAGCCATCATCTAATAGCCACCTCTTGCCATCAAATGGCAAATGAATCCTCACATCCATCACATCTTCAGGTTTTGGGAATGTGAAATGTAGAATTTACTGCTTCTCACCCTACTCTCATAGAGCAGGCCTTGACAGCAGGCTGTGGGTTAAACACTATTAAATGCAGTTTTGTATGTGAAACCTGCATTAAGTACTAATTCACCATTTGATGATAGTTATAGCTAGGGTTAATTGACTTAACTTTGTTGTGTTTTGTAGCTTTATTTGTACTTAATCCAAATATAACTGAGACTGGAACAGATTTTTATTGAGACAGTTTAAAGTGAGCATACGTAGTGAGCATACGTAGCTTCTGGAATACAATGGCCGCCATGGTCACAAATGGCATTTAACAATGATAAAGTTTAAATATAGTGCAAGAGTAACACAAGTACAGAAGAGTCAAAACTGGTTTAGTGACATTTAGTTTCACAATAAAATCAAATTTTTGCTAACATTAGCCTCATCGGGTCATACCATCATAGACTAAGGAAAGGCTTGGTCACACCAGCACTTTAAATTCTCTAGGGATCTCCGTTCATTTCAATGGAAACACTGTTATTACGCCTGTGGGGCCAAAATATATTTTCCTGTTCAGTTCAACTTTGGTGACTTTCAGTACTTCAGTACAGTAAGCTTAAGTTTACTGAATTACATTAAGTTTTAGTTTACTGTAGTTCAGTAACTGGTTTATTTTCAGTTAAGGCAGAACCAAACTACAGTAAACTAGTTAGCAAGTCTGTTATCGCAGAGTGCTGTGTAATGATGGAGAATGACGGGGTGGAGTAAATAGAACAGTAGAGGGAAAATCTCTGGGTCAGCTCGCCAGATTAATTTAGCCGTGCTACTTTCTGGTGTGATCAGGCATGAAGGCTGTACAGAATCACTTAGTGTACTAAATTTAACAGAGCTTTGTTTTGTTGGTTGTTAATTATTTTTAATCGAGTCATTTCTTCTTTGAAAACTGTTCTCTCGTTCTAAGGTCCCTTAATGGCATCGTTCACTTTTATGGAAGTGTACAGTCTGTAAACCTCAGATTTATACAAAAACTCGCTGTTGAAGTTTAGCCAGCTTTCGTGCAAAAATCAAATGTCGTACATGTTTGTCTGTTCATCTCCTCAGCTCCACATTGTGTTTACAACAACAGATTGACTGCCCGCCTTTTTGTGTCTTTGTTTTCTTGCAGATTCCTTACAAGCCCAGCTCATCAATATGGGTGTGATTCCCACTCTGGTGAAGCTGCTAGGCATCCATTCCCACAACACAGCCCTGACAGAAATGTGTCTAATTGCCTTTGGGAATTTGGCTGAGCTTGGTGAGTATACCTAAATACCTGTTTAGTCAAGCTAACAATCCTACCAGCTATTCCAAAATGGTCAGACGGTCTCATTAATGTTTCATTTAGATCACTTCAATTTAATATATCAATTACTATAATTTGTATTATTTTGGTCTGTCCGCTCACCATGGGTGGTGTGGAAGAGGTTTTTAATGAACACTGAATAAACGTAACATTCCAAATTATATGTGTGTACATTTAATGCTGGACCAACAGACAGTTTCAATGCTAAATGGTGTGCTTCTTCTTCTTCAACAATACTCTGTCCTCGGCTCGTAAATTTTTAAATTTTTTAAATTCAAGTTCTGACTGCAAACTTTGCTTTCACTCAAACGTTCAAATAAAACATGATTCACATGGCGCAGTAAAAGTAGTCATTAGCCTAAATAGAATGTCCATGTTGAGGAGAGGATTTGACACTCCTGTCATACTCCTCATGAGTCGAGGTGGTCTGGTTTTTTTGGTCCAGATATTTCCCCGAAAGGCAGCTGGCGGTCCCTGTACAAGCTGCCTGTTGAAAAGCGGGCGGCAGACCTCCAGTGGAGGATTGTACATGGGGCAATAGCTATGAACAGATACAGGGCGCACATGGATCCGGAGCTGGGGGAGGAGTGTATCTTTTGCTCTCAAACTGAGACCCTGGAACATTTATTTGTTTGCTGTCCTCGGCTGGTGGCTCTTTTTGAGCTCTTAAAAAAGTGGTTTCAGGGTCTAGGGGAGAGTTTCTCATTTGCTTTGTTCATTTTTGGTCCAAAATATTGTGTTAAAAGGAAAGCTGTGCATACATTGTTGAACTTCTTATCTGCTACTGCAAAGCTAGCCATTTGGCTGACACGCAGGAACCAGACTCAGGGCGACGGCAGTGTGCAGCTGGTGCCGGTTCTGGAGGGGCTGCCCGTCTGAGGGTGGAACATGCATACTATCAGATGATGGACAAAATTCAGACTTTCAGCCGTGTATGGGCTGTTGGGGGGGTGTTGTGCTCTGTGGGGGGAGATGGGGAACTCATTATCAACTTTTGAGGGTTTTGTTTTTCTTTTTGATCTGAACTGATAATGTGAACTGATCGGTTTTCTCCTTGGGATTGGTTAATAAAGGGATTTTGAAAACCATACTCCTCTTTTATTTTCAGAGTCCAGCAAAGAACAGTTTGCCTCCACCAATATCGCAGAGGAGCTGGTGCGACTTTTCCAGAAGCAGACAGAGCACGAGAAGAAGGAAATGATTTTTGAGGTTCTGGCTCCACTCGCAGAAAATGGTAATTTTGTTGTCTCTTTTTTCTTTTCTTTTTTTTTTTTAAATCAAAAGGCCATTTCCATTATATGGCAGGATTCAAGCAGCGGTAGTCAGGCACTGCAGTGCACTCATGCCTTTAGATGAAAATCATGTCCTCCTCCTGTAGTAAATTATCCTCTGTGTGAGCATGAGTCATGCTTTCCAGGCTAGCTGCTAACTGCACAGTCATGGCAGACAGCTTCTGCATTTGCTCAGCTGCTCTTTTTCAAACATGTCAGCGTGTGTGTGTCTGTGTGTGTGTTTGTGTGTGTGTGTGTTTGAGAGAGCATCTTACTGCTTCTTGTTATCACCATTCCAGGCACACTGGGTGCTCCTACATTGTCTCCAGGACAACGTCCTACTTAACTCCTCTAGAGACATCTCTCTCTCTCTCTCTCTGTCTCTCTCTGTCTCTCTCTCTCTCTCTGTCTCTCTCTCTCTATCTCTCGTCACACTGCACATTGTTCATTACATTTGTAGAGACACAACAACACTTTCTCTGTGAAAAGGTAATAAGACACTTTGTTTTAACTTTTGAGGATTTCACTGTATTGTTCTTCTGGTTTTAAAAGAAAAATCTCATACATGAAATGCTCTTCTATTCATATAGAACTGTAACTTCGATGAGTCACTATAAAATGTCAGAAAATGACTTTATCCAGCAAACATTCCAAAACGCAAAGATATTCACTTTACTTCACTTCATCATAAAACACATGAGAAAAACAGACTGTATTCATTTTGATGAGAGAATTCCAATGAACTTAGCTAATTTTGATTTAGGAAATCAATCTAAAAACAATCCACTAATTCAGAGTCAGAACTGTGGCTGTCACGTATTACCCACCTATTATCTATTCTGCTGTCGATTTCTAATTTGGGTCCGGGTTCTGTTTTTTAAAAGTTGGAGTGTGATTGTTTCAATTCAAGTCCCCCAGTGCAGGTAAACTCTTCATTTCCAGCAGAATATTGCAAAGTCCATTTTTATGCTGATGATAGCATCCTGTGTGCTGTTGGCATTACTGTGGACTTAAAGTTGATGGACTCCACATCTCTGTGTTCTGTACTTCTGTACTTACTAATGTAGCATTCCACAAGAACACACATCTTTGGTGTTCCTTTTCCTATTCACGCTCTGAATAGAACACAACTTGTTACTTTACTTTAATTACATTATTACGAGCACGTAATGTTTTTGGTTAGATTGCAGATCTTTGCAGACCTCATGTTGAATAACTCACTGCAATCTAAACATTTCAAATGGTTTCTAATGAAACAGCTTCAGTCTCCCGATGATCATATGTTGCCCATGATACGCGCCACTGCATTGCAGCAGTTCAGACTTAACTGATTGGTCCAGTCCTCTCTGAACGTCTCATTCTCCTTCCCCCTGCCAGATGTGATAAAGCTGCAGCTGGTGGAGGCGGGCTTGGTGGAGTGTCTGCTGGAGGTGGTGGCTCAGACTGTGGACGGTGAGAGGGAGGAGGACATCGCCCAGCTGAAGACTGCCTCTGACCTCATGGTTCTCCTGCTGCTTGGAGGTAAATGCCTCGGGGCTTTTCCATTACACAGGGCCAGCGTTAACTCCTAACAATTGGCTTTAGTATCACCATAAAAACACATATTAATCCAGTTCCAGAGTGTGCTGTGTGCACAGGCACCAATTTCCATATTCCCTCTGAACTCGTGTAGGCACCTTGTGTAACAGTAATTAAAGATTCATACTTTCTTCAAACTGCACAGATCCTGCAGCCAAATGTTCATCAGTGGAGAAGATTATCTGTGAACTGAAGTCAGTTTTGGACAAAAAAATAAGACACACACACACACACACACACACACACACACACACACAGAATGGCACACAGTTTTCTGTCCAGCGTTTGGGTGGAATGTTAATAATTCAGCCACTGATGTAAATATTTTATTGCTGCAGAAAAGACGTGAACATTATGTGTTACAAATATACTGAGCTCCCTGAGATCAGCTCTACCACAGCTTCACGCTCTTGATTGTGTGTGTTATGTCCAATGAGCGACTAGCACATGATTCATCAAAGTCTTCCATTAGTGCTTGATAAATCAATTAGAAGATGGTCGACAACATTCTTTCTTTTCTCATCTGGAGTTATGTGCAGCCACAGAACAAAGTGTGCCATTTAACACAACCAAGAAAGATGGTAGACAACATGTTGAACTGCAGCCAATCATAGATCAGCTTCACTGTGAACGAGTATCACAAACATAGAAGTCATCACACAAGGAGAGAAACGCAGTGAGAGACACTGGTCTTTAGCTCTCGTGAGGCGTCCCAGCTGCTGGATCGGTTGTCTTCTCCCATGCTGCACTTTTTCATTTCATGTCTTCAGTTCTTATTAGTCAGCCTGCTCCATTAGCTGGCTGATCTTGTGATCTCGAGAGCCTGCTGTGAATTCTAAGCTGCATTGAAAGGAACATGTTTATTTCCTGTCTCACAGATGACCAGACTTAAAGCACAAGCACTGTAGAATCTAACTCCAGTTGTTCCACTCTTACATTTTATATATTGTTTTTACATTACTTATTAAGTTCCCACCATCATGAGAGAATCCAGCACTGTTGCCAGTGTACATTTAGTTAACAATAACAGTCCATTAACAGTGTAATTGTAATGCATGTGTCAGAGTTTTTGTACCCACCTGACCAAACCACCAGCTTTACCGTAGAACAGTTCAGTTTAATTAGATAGATAACTAGTGAGACAGAAACTAATAGTGTTGTAACTGTAATGGGGGTAACAATAATGACAGTAATAATATATATACATACAGAGACACACACACACACACAACACGTCCCCCGGGAATCTAGTCCTATGGCAGCTTAACTAAGTGATGACCTGAGCCAGCCCTAACTATAAGCTCTATCAAAAAGTCTACTCTTCAAAGTGTTGACTGTGTCTGCCTCCGGGTTGTTCGTTTAAGGGGCTGATTCTGCTGCTGGGAGCAGCCAGAAGCTGTCCAGAGCTATGCAGTTAAAGGTTTCTACATTAGGATGTAAACCTGACTGGAAGATTATTGAAAAAATAATAATCACAATTATTTTGGTTGATATTGAAATCATGATTAATAATTCATTGATTAAGTAACAAAGTGTTTATTGCACCACCAAAACTCAACTTTAAATATAACCTTTAGAAAAACAACCAGAAAATTAGTAATGAGTAAAAAAGAGTAAAATAATAATAATAAAATAATAATAATAATATAATAATAATATATATAAATAACAATAAAAAATAGCAACTTAAAAAACAATAAATAAAAATAAATATTGAGTCTACACACACTCACTGTTCCATTGTGGTGGCAAAATACTCGGCAGCGGAGATTTTTCAACGTCATCATACAAAGCAGGCAGTGCAACTCTGCTCAAGTGTTTGCGGGACGGCAATACGTACTGTACTGCTTGTCCATAGTCTTCATCAGTGTGAACCCCGGATTGTTAACGGTGCTGATGGGCCACATGTCCCTGGCATGAATGTCGCTGTTGCCGCTGGGATATTGAGCGGCATACACGCCACATGGCAGCACATTAAACGTTTTTCTTCGATTACAGTGTTTTCATGATCGTGAGAAGCCAAAATTGAAATCATGATCAAAATTCAATTAATCGTCTTCCGTCTTCTTCCGCTTTGCAGGCATAGCCTGTAACGTTAGCATGTCACACTAAAAAGAATCATGTGAAACATGAGCTTTAACTTTCAGTTAAACAAGGCTTCCAGGCAGACGAAATCCACAATCATTTTTTGTAATCAAGTTGCTCGGAGCACTTGAGGAATCTTTGCAGCCCTAGTCTGTAGATATATGTCTCATTCTATAGTAACAAAAACAACAATTAAATGCTCCACCCGTCCTGAGTGAAACTGCTGCACTCCAACACAGGATGATCAATCTGTGAGGTTATTCATTGTACAGTCTGTCTTCTGTCGTGTAGATGAGTCCATGCAGAAGCTGTTTGAGGGAGGAAAGGGCAGCGTCTTCCAGAGGGTCCTGTCCTGGGTTCCATCTCATAACCATCAGCTGCAGCTTGCCGGAGCTCTGGCCATCGCTAATTTTGCTCGCAACGGTAAGTTTTTCTTGACGTTGTGATGAGATGAGTTCCCAGAGGAAAGTTACCGACCACATTCATCATCCCTGTGAGGAAAGTGGGACACTGAGGAGGAGACACAGCAGAGAAAATTTATAGTTTAGTTTATCCAGTTTTCTGTTGTCAAAATAAACTTTGTCACTTGTCATTTAAAAAATAAACAGACGTGACCAACATATCTCCTGTTGTATCATCTGTGTGTAGATGGGAACTGTATCCACATGGTGGACACTGGTATCGTACAGAAGCTTCTGGAGCTGCTGGATCGGCACGTCGAGGAAGGCAACGTCACTGTTCAACACGCAGCACTGAGCGCCCTGAGGAACCTGGCCATACCTGGTGAGGCTTACCCTCAAATTCACCTAGCACCGCAGTGATACGCAGCCATTCTAGTCAATGTCTGAAACGCTCCCAGTGGAGTTTGAAGTCACATGCAGGACATCGCAGCCAGGAAACTTTTAATCACAGCTGCGAGACGCGTTTAAAGAATGAAGCTGATGTTTTGTTGTCGACTTGTTTTCTCTCTCCAGTGGTGAACAAATCCAAGATGCTGTCAGCTGGAGTAGCTGATGTGGTGTTGAAGTTTCTGCAGTCAGAGATGCCTCCAGTCCAGTTCAAACTGCTGGGAACGTTACGGATGCTCATCGATACACAAGGTAGACACACTGTCAGGCCTGAACAGATCTGACAGAATGTAGCAGCCACTTTACTCCGCTTGATGAAGTCTGAAGGTCTGTGGAAGATATTCCAGGCACAGTTGGCAGCAAGCACACCCCCCCTCGGCTCTGTTAAGCTTTGGTATGATAATCAAGAGCCTCTCAGCAGCCTCAGACTACAAGAGGCTCAATCCTGAGTTATAATGACAAATATGGTAACTGCTGCTCGCATCCTGACACTGGACAGATGGTTTCATATACAGAAAGTCTTCATAATCCAAGTCATTAAAAATGGACTTCAGTCAACTGCTGCTGTGAACCAGAGCTGACACCGCAACGGGTTTTCACTACAGCATCATCATGTCCAAAAGACATCACTTATCATGTGTATATTATTAACATCGCTTCATTTTTCAAATATCACTTATTGTTGATGTCAGAATATCTCTCACACCACTGAGCCAAATCAAACTGGATATATTTTGGTCCAAATTTTCTGCAAATAATTGAAGATTTACTGGACTTTGATGATAAACCACAGTAATCTTGTCTGTGTCTGTGTGTCTGTGTCTGTGTCTGTGTCTGTCTCTGTGTCTGTGTGTTTCTGCACAGCTGAAGCTGCAGACCAGCTGGGAACCAATGGGAAACTGGTGGAGAGGCTAGTAGAGTGGTGTGAAGCCAAAGATCACGCGGGAGTGATGGGCGAGTCCAACAGGCTCCTGTCGGCCCTCATTCGACACAGCAAGTCCAAGGTGACACACTGCACACACACACTGCACACACACTTCATATTCATCCTGATGAATCCGGCAGACAGAGAATGTCTCAGGGCTGGATCGCCAAAGTGATTTTTCTGTTTATGGATTTCAGGAGGTCGTCCGAACGGTCATCCAAGGAGGAGGCGTCAAGCACTTAGTTACCATGGCAACCAGTGAGCATATGATTATGCAGAATGAAGCGCTGGTGGCTCTGGGTCTCATAGCAGGACTGGATTTGGGTAAGAGCGAGAACAGATCAGTCCAAATTCTAATTCAGTTTATTTTACAGGTTTGAACAGAATTCAGAATTTCCTGAGACAGAAATGTTGATAGTGTCACTGCTGATCCTAAATGCTGATCCAAAATGTTCTTAATGAGAAAGAAAGAACATCTCTGATCCAGACTGCCTGCAGACAGCTGAAAACACTTTGACTCCTTCCTGACCTGAATTTTTTATCATCTCCCCAAAGTCATGCCGTGCTCGCTCACTGACTGTCTTTCTGGGTTTCAGTGGCGGCTGAGAAAGACTTTGTTGGAGCCAACCTGGTGTCGGTGCTCCACAAGCTGCTGTCAGATGAGAGGAGCGCACCGGAGATCAAGTACAACTCTATGATCCTCATCTGCGCTGTCATGGGCTCAGGTGAGACTTCCAAACAAGTGAACTGATTCAGAACTCTGAGGTTTGTTCTGATCCGGCGTTCACCGGCGACCTTTCCTCTCTGTCTGCAGAGCCTCTCCACAAGGAAGTCCAGAGCCTGGCCTTCATCGACGTGGTGTCCAAGCTGAGGGCTCACGAAAACAAAACGGTATCGCACCAGGCGTCGCTCACAGAGCAGCGATTAACTGCCCAGAGCTAAATGACTGTGTCCAACCCCACCCACACCAACACCCAAAACCACACCCACCCAAATGCCTGCCTGTCCACCCAATCACCCGACGACACCTCATGACTGCTCTCCCCGTGCCCCATCGTCATGTGCCAAGGTACCATGTCGCGTTAACTGCCAGCCAGACATACGTCACGTCTCTTCCCCCCCTCCGACCCTCTACCCCACCCTCCTCCACCAGGGTTAGACTGATGTGGATTCAGAACGCCGAGACGGCGCACTTCTTTACAAATCATAAAATCTGAGCATTTTCTAATTGAATTTTTAGTTTGGATTAGAAGAACTCGCCCATATTGAACACTTGTTAGGGTGGAAGCCTCTGAAACTGTTTTTAGACTTGTGTGGGACGCCAAACTCTCCTGTGAAAGCCATAATATGATTTATTTAGGCGGGTTAGCAGGTCCTTAAGGCAGGGGGAGGCAGGTTCACTTCAGGCTTTCAGACGGACACCCCGTCACCGCTCCATCAGTCTAACCCCGGTCCCCACCTCTACTTGTGCATGCATCTTCTGCTACAAGTAAGCTCCACAGGAGCCGAGGCGCCATAGACAGCCTAACGCAATAGATAAGAGACGACACTCTTTTACGACCATAGCTGTGATGCCATCCGCCGGTAACCCACCAGTGAAAAATGTGCACAAAAGAACAAAAAAAAAACCACCACCCTCTTCTTCCTGTCGTGATTTTTCTTTCATTTTTAAGAAAAGCAGCCATCCATGATGTGCCCAGTCGTGTCCCATGTAGCTCGAGTATAAATTGACTAGAAACTGTGCATGTTTTAGTCCTGTTGAAGGTGTGACAGTGTTCATTTTACCGCTCGCATACTCCAAAGTACAGCCTGCCCTCCTCCACTGACACCTCCACTTTAGTTTTGCACTCGTTCTTGAAGACTTGGATCGATAGATTTTATCTGATTTTTTTTTTTTTTTTTTTTTTTTTTAATTCCATGGTTATCCAAACACATTCGCCCCTCCCCACCCACCTCCAACGTGTGTGCAGTGAAAGTTCAGAGGCTCCACAAGCCTCCACCCGTCACTGAGAGAGAGAAGCAGGTGAAGCGAGCCCAGTGGAGAGCAGCGCTGTAGTCAGGTTTACGTTTGTGAGTCCAGTTCAGCTCCGACACCGAGTGCAGTTCAGGGGAAATAACCTCTGCAGGAGCTCTGTTAGCCCCGATCCAGGACCGTCATGCTGCGTATGAAGGTCTTCTGTCTGAAATTGGAGATTTCAGTCGCTGACAGAAAGATTTTTATGAATATTAAGCCACCACATAGTCAAAAATCTCCTGGAACTGTCAGGTGGGTCCAAAGTAACAGAAACGTGATTTAGTCAACACAAACACATCAAATCAAGACCTTTGACTCCACATTCATGGTACTGACTTCAACCTTTCTGGCTCAAGCTGAATCATATTTTTTCATCACGTTTTCTTACTTTGCAGCCACCTGAGAGTTTTCTCCATCTTATACTTTAAATATTTCATATTTAACATCCACCCAGTCGATGCACTGTAGTTTTCCTCGATCATAGTTTGACACTTTGCATCCCAAGATTAAAGTCTCGTTTACACTGTGGGCAAAGTTCAAGAAAATATGGACAGAAGTTTATTTTTTAATATTTTTGGATGGATGGAGGCGGTAGAGGAAACTATGAAGAGCAGCCGAGAACAAGTTCAAGTCAAAGTAGGTGTGAGAGATGAAGAATTCAGAGATGTAGAAGTACAGCAGCCCAGAAAGAAGATTCACTCTGACAGAACCGGGCTCTGCTGTGCTCTGTGAGGGAGCCACCACTCCTCCCTGTGTGTGTGTGTACAGTTTGTATGTGTGTATTGTGAATACACTGCTTGGGGAAAAGACAGCCTGGAGAAGCCTAGGATCATGTGAGAACTGGTAACTGAATGCAGACACACAACAGTCACTGTATTTGACAACCCCACCCAACCACCATCACCACAGCAGCACCACGCCCCCCAGAGGACAGGTCTCTCATCACGTGACAGCTGGTTCTTCTAGTCAAAGGGATTTCTGCTAACGTGCATATCTCAGCATGTCCGACACTGTACCGACACTGTTAACATGCCACGGTGTGTTTCCTGGTCTGGGCCCACGCTTTTTTTTTTAACGGTATGAATGGTTATTTATCAGATTTGTGCTCTTCTTAAAGACACATGCCAGTGGAGATGTATCCATAGTAACTGCGTAAAATACTATAAACTTAAATGTTTGTTGTAAATGTCATGAGTTGTACATTTGGAGGATTGTAACTCAGCAGATAATTAAAAGATGATAGCTGGTGATGGCTCGTGTCTTTTCTGCTTTAACCCAGCAGCCTTCAACCTTTTTCAGCCCAAGGACCCTGAGACAGGAGACAGAGCAAAAATGTGTCAGTTTAAGCCTGGCCTATAATAACATGTTCACTTCATTCACCTATTCATATAGTGGATTATTAGCCTATGTGTGTTTATGTTGATAATTTTATGCATGATTATTATTGTTGTTGTTAATGAGGCTTATATATCATTATTATTTTTCACAAAGAAAGATTTAGCTTCAGGATGTCAGGTACCTCACTGATGATATGATGATGAGGAGTAGCTGTAGCATCTCGAGCTCGAGGCCTCGTTACTGTGACAAATTTATCCATTCTGCTTGACTTATTATCAAACTAGTTATTTAGTAACGTTATTGATTCATGTTAATTTCACAACTAAGAACAGACTGCTGTGTTTTAGCCAACACCTTTCCTTGCCTTGTTTTCTTTCACTCCATAGCGCCTGGTCATGTCAGACTACATCACAGGGATTTTGTCAATTGGAGCCTGTTATTGCATATAAATGCTGGCAATTTATTCTGCCATTTTTTCAAAAAATTTTTTCAAAATTCAAGAATTATGCCAGAACTTTGTGGCAGTACCCCTGCAGACGCCTGGTTGAAGACCCCTGCTTTAACTATCACATGTTCATTTAGGTGCACTTCATGACACACGTCTTCATTCTGAGTGTTTTGGAGCTCGTCTGGAATCAACAGTTTGTATCAGCAGTGACAGACAGCAAACGCGTCCAGGAACACTGACAGACGATGTGTGGGAAGTGCTTTGCATAAACAAATCAGTGCCAGAAATATGGATAAAAACACACTTGAATCAATGTTTTTTTGTCACCTTTATTAATTAATTTAACTCAATATTAAAATCAGTCCACTTCCAACAGGACATGAAACAAGGGAATTAGGAGGTAGTTACATTACAATGTTTGTGGGATATACTGTGACCATCTAAACAATCCTTGGACGCGGTGCGTGTCGTGATGAGTGAGCGGTCTATACAGCAGGACCATAGAGAATTATACAACCTCCTCCACCCGGCACATAAACTCGATCTGCAGAGACTAATCAGCTTCAGTAGCACTCAGTGTTCTGCTTTCTGACACACCAGGGGACTTATAAAAACCAAATGAAATGTACAATAAATATTTAGTATCAAAGACAGTCCATCCCTTTTTAACACTGCATCCAACAGTAACAGTCTGAACAGACTGAGGAAACAATTCACTCATAAAATACTGTCAATACTTTGCTACAAACCAAACGAGTGACGCATGCTTTCAGCAAAGAATAACCATCGGAAACACGGAGGATAAAAAACATTAACATTTTCTCCATTTCATCTCAAATGTGCATCAAAGATACATCTTCAGTAGTCGAAGGCAGTCATGGGACAACGTGCCGGATCTGTTTTCATTCAAGTAAGGTCAGAAATGTTTGAGAAATATTCAAAATCTTCTCTCAAATTCATTACAAGGACAAACCATGTTCATGCTCAGACCATCAAATTCACGTAACATGGTCGGTAAAACACGGAAATGAAATGGCAGCTACAGATATTCCATAGTGTGTTTCAGGTCAATTTTAGAATGTTTCCAAATGTGTCAGTTTACCTTTCAGTCTGTCAGCACAGCATCACAGACTTCTTTAACTATGGTGTAATGCTGCTTTGATACTTGAGTTTCAGTACTGATGCCTGTTTCCTTCAAAAACACATTTTTCATTGGTTCAGATTCTTCACTGCGTGTACATTAATAATCATTCCGAGCTGGCTGAGTCACCTTCCAGCATTAGGAAGCAGGTCAGAATCTACAGTCCTTGTCCTGTACAAAAAAGCATTTGAAAGTATCGAAGAAGCAAAAACATGTTTGTGAAATGATCTTCCAAAGTCGAGATATTTTTAGCTGCTGGAACAGTGTAAACCTCCAAACTCCGACTGTTCAATCCTCAAATTAACCTCAGCTTCAGAAACATTTTTACACAGAGCATGGACTTCACGTGAATTTCACGTGACGAAGAGTTATGAGAGGAGGAAGAATTATTAACTGTATTGAGGCAGACTTGGGAAAAATGACTGGTTAAATTCATCTAATGTCTGATCAAAGTCTCCAAGTCTACAGAAACTTTTATACTTTAATACCAAAAGAAGTAACTAAGTAATTTGGAGTTTCCTCTTTAACGCTGAATGAGTTAACTCATCTTACAGCTGTTTGAATTCAAAATTCATTGTTAGTGCATCAGGAAAACTGTTGAAGTCTGTAGATAAATCAGATTATTCAGGAATCATTCTTGTTACTTGTTAGAAGAGATGTCGATAGCTGATGGATCTGCTGGAACACACAAAACCAGTCCAACTGTTAAAAAAAACTCAACTTGTGAACTTGTGGAACTTTTGACTTCGCACCACTCGTCGGAGGCTGCCGGTGGTGTGAAGGAAAAGCAAGTGTCAACCTTTAAAACAAGAAGATCCTCTTTTTCATGAACTATTTCACAGTCCTACGTGAATGGTGTAGCGATGGAGCGTTATGCCCACAGTGAAAAATACCGATCTAATATCAAAAAGATGTATCAAAACTCCTACGGTCTACACGTAGCTATCAAAACAGGAGCATTGTGACGATCTGTATGTAGTGCACGTTTCACCATCCTCTCCAACATCTATCTTTTTACAGCAGTCACACACTGTTATTATATACAGAGCTTTTCACACATTAGTGCCTTGGAAAAAAAAAAGGTGCTGGTTCCGTGAACACAACAGTGCAGGTGATCCGTGAAGTCCTCTGAAGGCTCCCTGACGATGTGTTCAAGGAGGTGCGTTCAAAGGCCTGGAGCTGACAGAACAAAGGGGGGAAGACTAATTAATATTCCTCTCCAGTTTTATGTGATCTGTTAAAA
The DNA here is from genome assembly GCA_023373845.1 of Nibea coibor. Lineage (NCBI taxonomy): Eukaryota > Metazoa > Chordata > Actinopteri > Sciaenidae > Nibea > Nibea coibor. Next base: position 17,053,977 of record CM041729.1, read on the forward strand.
CACTTAATTCACTTCTACATTCTATTTATACTACTTCTTCATGAAAAGAAGAAGTTACCTGTTAGAAGTGAAGTGCTGCTTCAGCATTAGGTAAAGAAACTGGAAAAGAAAGAGGAAACAAAGCTGATGAATGACACTTTCGAAATAAAAGTTCAGGACACAACAGAGAGCAGAGTCAGGGGTTAAGCTGGGAATGCTTTCAGCAGAAAGGATCAGTGGTCTAAGCTAAAGGCTGGAGAGAGAGACACGGACAGAATGTCTTCAGTTGGACATAGTTACAGTGAGCGCACAGAAGAAGAAAGACGTGATTGTTTCTAAGTCACAAGACTCCACAGCTTGTTAATGGAAACCACCCCGACGCTACAGCTCAGCAGGAACATGTAGGAAGGTCAGCAGCATGCAGTCACTCTGGGTTCGTTAGGTCCATCAACACAGAACTACACTTCCCAAAGGTCCAGATGGAGATTCAAATATTCTAAGAAATGAACCATGAGTTTCATGAGATTCTGACAACGGAAAGTGTTTAGCTTTTGAAAGATGACGGTGGATTCACATCACAGCAGCAGAAAATGTCTGTGCTGTTTGTTCTGTGTTGGCCAATGCAGCTTTTACAACTTTAAAACTCTCGGTGACGCTGCATTCAAGGTCCAGAGTGTCAGATATAGGTCATTCTAATTATGTCTGAGTTCCCTAAATCTGTCTCAAGAGTGTTATATCTACAGATGCTATGCTATTTTTCTACAGTGTCCTGCTCCTGACGCCTAGCTACAAAGCTAGGGTGACTTATGATTATGATATTTCACGTTTTTTCTCGTCACGAGGTGAGGCCACTTTGTATAAGACAAATAATTTGAACTTTGGGGAGCCATGGCCCCACTCTGCAACCGGACGTCTGTGCAGAGCTGTCCGACTGACCTCGTACAAAAAATAACTGAGGAAGCATGCGATAATTTTCCTGCGATAATGTGAACATGCCGTCATCACACAAAATGACATTTGTGCCTAAATTCTGAGCATGTGAGGACAACTCAGAAAAAAGGAGCACGGATGAAATAACCTGAATTACTTTAGATGTCAATATAAATAAATGGTTGCTAAGCTAATGCTAACTAGCTAGCATACACTGTCATACAGTGAGTGTTCTTCCTGAATCTAATGTGGGAGGAGTCTGAATGTGTCACTGGAGTAACAACATTAATAAAGCTCTGATTGGTCAGCTAATGCTGTTTTGGTGGATGTGTCTTAAAATATAGTAAAATGCAACCTAAATTAACTGTGACAATGATAATGTTAGGCAGACATGAAGATATTAATATGTTTGTTTACACATTTCTAACAATTTTATTGGTTGAATCTTTTAGTTACACCCACCAGTGCAGCGTGAGGTCACAACTAAAGAGGCAACGTTTTCCAGGAAGTGAAAACTCATTTCACTGGCTCTTTAAATTGATCATATGTTGATAGAATTGAACTCAGAATGACTCCAGTGGCACACTCTGACCTCCATACAACACGGTGAAGGGTAGGAAACACACAGCAACCCCAATTAGAACCATAAATAGAACACATCACAAAAACACAGATCATCCAGCCAATCACAGCTAAGACGAGACAAACCAAGACCAAATGGATCCATCACACCCACCGGCTACAAACACACATGCGGCATATGTGTGTGTGTGTGTGCCTCATGTGTAGTAAGCCGACGCTTTCTTGCTGGAGTGTGGTGGGAGTCGGCGCATGGAGAGAGGGGGGGGCACCCTGACGAAGCATGGAGGAGGAAGAATGAGGGGTGAGGTGAGTTTTAGACATCATGATGGTGAAGCTCAGTAACCCTCCACCCTTTACTGCCCTCAGCCTGCTGATAGAACTCACACAGCCTCTTTAGATGAACACACACACACGTCTGAAACATCCCTCTGAGTGCAGATCAAGAATTCATTTCTTGATTTTATCCAAATTTTTAGTGTTGTTGCATTTACATTCTTAACTAGTGAAAGCTAGTCTTACACACTTATCTTGGTGTAAACTGGTTAGAGATATGGATCTTGTGCTCACAAGATGTATGGATTGTTTGCTAACAATACAATAACTTGTGTGCAAAAGATCCACAAACCTCGATCAAGATCAAACAAGAACAAGATAAGAATAAGAATTAGGGCGCATTCAGACAGGACACATTTAGTTGTGGTGGTGCAGGCTGCAGGGTGTCGCTCAGACCGGTTAAACCTCCACTAAACTCTGATACTCTACCTGTTGTCTTCTGGCTTTGTTTTTTTCATGTACCAGCTTCTAAATCTGAGTCTGACACGACAAAGTTTAATTTGGTTTGTGTCTGATGGAGAGAGAGAGCGAGCGTTGGTCAAGAGACATAGACAGCGAATGAAAGTGAGGGAGCGTCTGCCTCGATAAAGTCTTAAATAATTTAATCAGTGAAATAAAACCCCCACACACCGCTGCACAACCCTGCAGTGTGCTGCAGCCTGTCTGAATGTTCCCTCATGGATCTTGTATGACAACTTTTAGTAGAAACATGATTCAAATCATTTTTGCTCCTTATGAAAAAGATGGTCATGTTTGTTCTTTCTTTAAATCTTCATGAAATAATTCAGGAAATACTCTGCTGTCCTCTCAGAGCACTGCTAACTGTAACTGGTGTTAGACCAAACCTTTAAGATACAGAGACATTCTTTGTTTTACATATAAAACAGCTGAATTTCCATAATGTATGTGAAAGAGACACTTCTGATATGATGACAAGGAGCTGATGGTGCTGAAATGGAAGCAGTAAAACAGATGGTGCAGATGGAGGGAGCAGAGCTGTCTGAGTGAGGAGACATGACACACTGAACTGCAGCAGGAGAAGTAAAGCTCGTTTTCTCACCAGCTCGCCTGCACAGCTTCGATGTCGCTCACTAAGTTTTGGGCCAAACAAATGCCAAAAATCTGTAAGAGAACACGTGGACAGTGTTAAAGACGATGCTTCTGTTTCAGGTTGTTCCTGGAGGTTAAAACACGTGACTGGACCCAACCTGCAGTAGTGCAACTCCTATAAATATCCCGGCCACCAAGGTGAGGTTGTCCTGCAGCCACTTCTCGAACTGCGGCACGCAGCCTTTCACGTTGATGTAGTCCTTCTGCTCAGAGTCCTGTGACAGACACAGTGTCCTCCAGTTGTCAGTGACTTAAAACAATCTGACATTTCATGGAAACTTTCAGTCTGAACTTAAGTGACACGAAAAAAGTTTCATTTCTGTGCATCCAGTACAGAACAAGATCCAAGAGGTGTTTAGCCTAGCTTAGCACAAAGACTGGAAGCAGGTGGAAACTGCTAGCCTACTTTGGTTAAAGTCTTAAAAACTGCCTTCCAACAACTCTAAAGATTTTTTGTTTTGCACCTGCATTCGTCTGACAAGGTCATTTCCCCAACTGACTGTTACTCCCAGAAAAATGAACATGAGTGTTTGATTCATACTGTAATGATACGTGACGTTCAGGTGATCTTCTCAAATCACGTCAGGCTCATGTCTTCCCATAGACAACAAATGTTGTAATAATCAGTTCTAACATGACTCTGTCTCTCTGTAATAAAATGTCCAACCCTTTCATTTACGGAAATTGGTAACATTTTTAAATATTAGCTTTTAATGTTAGCATAAATTATTAAACCATGAAAACTATTAGCAGCTTTAATCCGCCTGTTAGCCCGAGTGAAGTTGTTAGAGCATCAAACTCAAAAAGGGCATAAAGCATCACACTGACACCGTCTAACCCCGACTTTAGCGTAGTTTGCTGGAGCGTGGTCAGCCCAGAGTTTGGAATGATCCCTTGAAAGTCGACTTAACACAGTGTGAAACAGAGCAAACAAAATGTAAACACAGTCATGTGTTCCAATTTTAACTCGGGGTCAGTAAAAGTTCAGTGTGAATTGTGTAGCCCTGGGCTTCGGTTAACCCTCTGTGTAAAGAAGAACAAGTGTGAAGCAGGGCCAAGTTTATCCCAGGATGAACCCTCAGCCCGGGGCAGTTAAACCCTTAAACAGTGAGTCATGCAGATAAATGTTACGTACTGGTTTAGCTCGAATGTCGTATCCACACTGAGTGTTTATCACGTCCTCCTGCAGACAGAAAGAAGACACTTCATCAAATCTAACCTGTTTAAAATCAGCATTACGCCATCAGCAGATGGTGTTTGATGAGAAGGTATCTTTAGAGGTTTGAGGCAACTTTTCTCAGGTTACTGGGTTAGCATTGGAGTGACACATGAATATCTGACGAATTAAAAAGGATGTAACAATTGGAGTAATCAGTGTGTGAGGCGCTCATACCGCTGGGTCCTTGGTGCAGCATGAGAAGGGAACGCCACACTTTTCCCGGCTGGGGTTCCCGTCAGTGCAGTTAAAATAGATGTTCAGGTTCCAATCGTCTGCTCCGAATGCCCCACAGCACTCCCACTGCAGCCAGGCGGAGAGGAAAAACTGTTAGAGCATCTGACTGCTGGAGTGTGAAATTCTGGAAACGATAAATACATTTTTAAAAGTTTCAGACAGGAAATGAATGAAGAGGAGTGCACTTAGTTGGCCTGATGACCTGATTGGATTCCTTAATGAAGGGAACCAATCAGACCAGCTCGTGGCGTCCACACAGCAGCTTTGCCTCATTCAAATTAAGGGAGCTGGTGCTGTTGGACAAGAGTCAATCTGATCTCAGCTCAGTGTTTCATGTTACCGCTCTCTCCTCTGGGGTTGACTGTGACACGCCTGACTGCATCAGTGCGTCACAGCCAAGCCAGAAGTTCAAGATGGTGGACCTCCACACGAGAAGAGAACTCCCATCTAAACTTCAGACAGAGCGTGTTTTATGTGGATGTCCATGCTGAGCTATGCTGGATGCTGACTGGGAAACGTCTGCACAGTGTGTTCTTCTTCCAGCACCAGCAGTCATGTGACGTGTACAGTGATGTCGTTTGTGATTTTCTGAAGTTGACTCACATATTCCTGAGTGAAATCAATGAGGTTCTGGAGATCGATGTCGTCCCGGTACGCCCGGATATTGTTGTTGATGAACAGGTTGAGCTGATCTTTGATCCAGTCCTTGAAGACAAATGCCAGGACACCTGTCGTCAACTCCAAGAAGAAGATGATTCCCAGGAACACCGAGAACTACAGCGGGACGACAGAGAGTCGTATTTCAAAACACAAACACGCTCAGGTCGTTTACAATGCTGTGAAGTGAAGAGGCCTCATCACGGAACGTACAAACTTGAGTAGAAACGTGTTTTCTCTGAGGGCTCCGATGCATCCTGCAAAGCCCAGAATGAACATGACCCCCCCGACCACCATGAACAGCCAGACTGGGTCCAGGCCCCCGAGGTCTGTGATGGAAGAGATGTTGGACAGAACCCCCTGGAGGAGAAAGACAGACACACACACAGTCAGCTGAGACAGACAGCTGCGTCTCTTTCAGGACACGTTTGCCAAAAATGTCACAGTGACATCAGATCAAACTTAAATGAACTCAGAGAGGAAAAGAGGCTGCTGCAACCGCAGACAATACACCAGGAACAGATTTACAGAGTTCTTTTGTTTATCACCTTTACAGGGATAGATAATATTATCATTTAAAGCTACAGCAGCTCAATATTTTCCCCACTAGGGGGTAGCGGAACAACATTTACTAGCTTTAGCATTTACTAGTTTAATTGCTTGTTTGCAGAGAACAGATGCCTGCTGTTGGTGGAAAAGAGCAGAGTGCAGGTCAACCAAAACAACGAGCTAAAAGAGGCTGAAAGGCTGTGAAGAGCTGAAGGGAACCGCAGAGTGAGTGACACCGTTTATAAGTCACACAGTCATTCAATCCATTGTTTACAGAAAAATACTGACTACTGCAGCTTTAATGTGGAATATATATTAGCATGTAAACAAGAAGAAATATCACACTGCTCTTTAATAAAAAAAATATTGGTTACTGTCGTTTTCATTTTTAATATCACTAATAATAACTGAGTGTCTCTACTTACCTTCTCACTCCATGCCCACAGTCCAATTCCAACCAAGGCCATGCCCAGCAGCTGTAAAACACACAGTCATGTCACATTACTGCACAGACGTGTTGATGCAAAAGGACACGGCGGCAGTCTGTCATACTGTTATTATGTGAAATACAATAAAGGCCTGTGAGGCCACTCTGACCCTGTGACACCCGTCTGCTTCTGCTCTGACCTCTATTTTAACACGCATTAATATTCATTTACTTCACAATTTAAAGACATTAAGGTGGACATATGAGAATATTTTACATGTGTGGAAACTTCCCACATGTTATCATATGAGATGTAAGCAGGGTGTATGTTGTGTGTATGTATGTGGAGGTAGTTATGATCACTTTAACTGCAGAGTCGGCGTTCAACCTAAAAATTCAAAACAACTGCATATGTGAGTGTAATTTATAAAAGGTGACTGAAAAGTTGCAACAAATAGTCCATGAATCAATCAAAAGAAAATGAATTGGCCACTATTTTGATTAATGACTAATTACAGAAGTAATTATTGGAATTGGAATTTTCCTGAACTTGAACTTTTCCTTGAGCAGGAGCAGGAGGAAGCAAAGGAAGGGGAGGAGGAGGAAGAGGAGGAGGACGAGGCAAAGGAAGAGGAGCAGGAGGAAGAGGAGGAGGACGAGACAAAGGAAGAGGAGCAGGAGGAAGAGGAGGAGGAGGTGAGAAGTTCATTCAAATGATGTGCTGCAACAATAGAGCAACTAAATACTTGGAGAAAACAGGGTGCAGTCCTTCATGAAATAACATGCAAAGCACGCACACACACACACACACACACACACATCAGACTGTCTGTTAGAACTGGTTGGATTAGAGCAGCTCATTAATCCTGTGCGTCACAGTGACCTTTCCAGACAACACGATGATTTCCTAAAGACGACCATTCTTCACTTATTGAACTGTTGTCATTGTGAGTCACTGTGATTGGTTCAGCTGTTTCAGAGTCATGAAACCAGTGATGTAATTGGCTGACAGTGAATTCATTAACTGTCACACCCTCTGTCTACAGTATATTTACTGAGCTCAAAGATGCCCAAAACTTCACAATTTTTTGCACAATTAAAACAGGGAGACAAAATACCAACAATCTGGTTCCAGGTTTCAAAAGTAAAAATGAATTCATTAGTTCATTTCCATAACTGTTTATCCTAATCGGTGTCACAGTTGGCTGGAGTCGATGGCAGCTCACATTGGGTGAGAGGCAGGGTACACCATGGACTGGTCCCCAGTTGATCACAGGGCTGACATCCACCACAGCAAACAGACATACTGTAAACTGCTAAATCACAACGTGGCCTCTAGGATGGATTTTTTTTTTTAAATGTATCAACTAGAAAATGTTACAACTGACCCGTCTCCTGTGATTTAAAAGACAAAGTGTGTACAAAAAAAACCTTGAAATAATTTATTGATTAGTCACCAGAGGGATAACTAATTAATAACACTTCTGATTGCTAATTTATTAATGACGTCATTTTTAAATGACAAAAAGCTGTTGTTCTTTATGACTTCTCTTTGTCTGATATGACAGAAACATGATGAACTCTGAGTTCAGACAAAATACAGAACTTAACATCCACACTGGAAACGTTTAATAGTCTGTTGCAGTCTATTCTTCATAGTCAGGAATCAGGACTTGAATTAATAATTTAAATACAGCATATCAGATTTTTTTAACATGGGAACTAACAGGAATTTATGGGAATTAATGGGAATGAACCAGGAATTTACAAAATTGAAGATTGGCCCTTAACAGGGAACTTAAATATAGGGGAGAGGGACTATTGAAGCCACACATTTAAGCTTGTGGACTACAAAATATTTTTCAATAAAATAATTAAAACTTAAAGTTCTACTTACAAATAAATCTGTTGATAAATGTCTTTTTTTAATCTTATAATTTTGCATGGATGCCTGCTTATGACAAAACAAAATATTTTTATTTGTGTTTGGATATGATACAGTTATTTTACCACCAATTTCCAGTTAATTCCCATAAATTTTCCCAATTCCCGTGGAGTTTCTGATTTGGAATTTCCCCAAAATTCCCAAGCTTAACTTCCAATGGAAAGTTTCCGCCCCTTTGCAACCCTGTAAAACTGAAGATGATCTGAGGGGCAGCACATTTGAAGTGTCACTACATGCTTGACTTTTTCCTTACCACTGTCACTCAGTGTTTGTTCATGGTGGGACTTGTTGGGTCTCTGTAAATGACATTATAAGGACAGTGTGGCCTGCTCTGTGTGGGAAGTGTCATGACGGTTGTCATGATTTGACGTCACGGAAATAAAACTGAAGTGAAAACTGAATTGAACCGACACATATTACGTCATGTCTAAATATATACTGGAGTGTAAATTAAAATGCAATGAGCCCGGCTGTCAGTGTGTGCTGTATGCCGTGCGTGTTGTGTATGTCGTGTGTACTGTACGCTGTGTCAGTTGGGTGATAATGAGCCTGCAGGCTGACTCTGAGGCTCAGCTCTCATTACTTCACTACAAAAAGCCGATTAGCTCCCTCAGTGTGTCGACTGACCCGCAGACAGCTGCTTCTATCCGCACATATTATCACAGCCCCGCATGAACGCGTTAAACAGACCGTGAATCATAACGGTACCTCGACCAGGGGTGATGGTGGTCGGGGCCTTCCTCCTTATTGGTCAGCGGACATGATAATAACCGAAGTGCACTTGAGAGAGGCGCAGCTGCGTAGCAACAATAATAAATGTAATGAACCTTTCTTACCCAGAACAGGATGTTGAATCCAAAAATGAAGTATTTGATGCAGCAGCTGACTTCGTGGCCTTTGAAATGATTCCCCGACATATTTGAGCATCATCGGCGGCGTCTCACAGAGGAAAACTCGGCCTGCTTCACAGGCTTTGTGTGCGGGAGGGAACAGGTTCAGCGCTCCCGGGATGCATTTCACTTTGTCCGCCTCTAATGTTCACACAGCCCCGCTTCAGACCCGCACCGGGAGCATACCGAGGAGGTCAGCTCGGAGGTCACACCAGCCCAACGGAGAATATTAACCGACACGTTAGCGCGGGAAGACAAGAGAAAAAAAAAAGCGCAGGATGAAAATTATCCTCTGAGCCTACATGGGGGCGGTGACGCTGCTGCGGCTGCTCGTCAGTGATTGGCTGGCAAAAGACTCAAGAGACGGCGGCAACAACCAATCATGTTAGAGGTGGGATGGAGCACTTCCTGTGTCTTAAATTATGCAAATATTGAAGGACGAAGAAGAAGAAGCCCGTTAATCCGCCAACCAAAGTACCAAAGTATTATGGTTTTTTTAACTAATATATATATATATATATATATATATATATATATATATATATAGTATTGCTATATATTTACATTTTCTTAAATTATTTTTATTTTATATTGTTTTTTTTTTTTAAACATATTTTAAAAGTTTGATTTAGCCTAAAAAGTCACCAAGCTTTAAATACAAAACATTTATTCTTCCATTATAATTCTGTTACTTTGATTTGTTGAAATTCTCTAAGGCTTAGTCTGCAGTTCTAGTGGAAAATTACTTTCATTTCAATTGACTATATTTAGTTTTTTGTTTGATTGTTTTGGGTGAGGGCATAAAATAATTAAATTTAGTCTGTAAATGTTAGAATTAAAAATGTATAAAATATGTATTCACATCAGATGACACTTCCAAACATGAACAAGGGTATAAATATTTTGGTTTTTTAAAGTTAATGGAAATGTGCTTTATCATTTTCCACACATGTACAGTGTGGCTTGGTAGAGTTCCAGTGAATCAGTAACATGCCAATATTTACTCTAAATGAAAAAGAAATGACTTTGTACTCCATTAAATTTGTTCCTATATATTCAGATTGTCAAAACAAATATTATCAACAAAATAAAATGTGTTTGAGCAATCATTCAAGTGAGCTCCACCTTTACCAGCTACAACATTAAAGTGACACATTAATCTGTCATTGATCGTAATCCGCAAATGTAATTGATAATATTCTGAAATGAGCCATAATAAGTTTATTTTGCTGCAGATACCTTTCTGCTTTTGTTTGTTTGTTCATTTGAGAATTTCAAACTTCACTCTGACAATTTTCACAGGAAGTATAAGAATACCTTAATGATAGTCTCTCATTGGGGTCCATCAATCAGCACTCAACTGAAGACTATTAATGCAGCTCCATATTAATACAGCAGTTATTAAATCTGATGTTACATTTATGATAAGAAAACCAGTGAAGCTGATCAGTTTAACGTGTGTTGAGAGCAGTGAGCTCCCATCAACTGTTACTCCAACCATGTCAAGTCAGGCACAACAGCACGTTTACAGTGGAGACTTTATGCACTTTTAGGTATCAGTTCAGTGAAAGGTCCACAGTGTAAGAGTTCCTGAACAATCACGATGACCTGAAAATACCTGAAAATTAGATCATTATGTTTTTGTTTTGTTTTTTACCTCAGAATGAGACTTGTTCCAGAAGGGACAAACCCAACACTGGTTCATGTTTTTTGCACATTAGCCACCTAGCCACTGTAGTTTCTCTTTCATGCAAGAAAGGGAGAGCTGTATTCAGTTGGATGCATTGTGCAATTCCACCACTAGATGTCACAAAATCCTACACCCAAAAAATATCTAACTAAAAGGACCCTTTTAGTTAGATATTTTTGTAATAATGATAATAATAATAGTGCATCACACTTAAAATGAAACATGTACTGCATACAAAATAATAAAAGACTAAAGAAGGATTTTTCCGTTTTGTCGTTTTTGTCGTGTTACAACCCTGGATTACACTATGGTATGTTCTCAGAACTTTGCATCCAGCATAATATTCTGTGTTAATCTGTGGATAAGAGAACACAGTTTAACAATTACAGTGGCCCCAGTGACAGAGTTAGACGTGGAGGGGGTGTGCTTGGTAAAGCACCAGTAACGGTTCACTCAGAGACCCTCTGTTCAGACAGTACAGACTCTGCGTCAGGGCCTCATGAAGGACCAGACTCCCACTCTCATCTGTGTAACGCAGCTGAAAGCCCACCACCTCCAGAGGCTTCAGAGCCAGAACAGCTGACACATCAAACACATCATATCCAGATGAGGATCGCTGGTCCAGGGTCAGCAGTCTCTCCTCGAGGGCAGGACTTTCCCTCAGTGCTCCGTGCGAAGCTGTGACGCTGTACAGGGTGACAGTCACACTGACGGGGCGGGGGTGGAGGGTTTTTCTGAACAGAACCAGCTCTGCACCCAGCATGGAGGGGTTCAGGCTGCTGACGTTAAACCAGATCCATCCTGGAGGAGCATGATGTAGACCTGTATGATCCAAAGAATTATTGTTATACATGCAGTGAAGTTTTTGATTTTTAAATGTATTTTACCATTACACACATCTGCTGGCTTACATTAATTTCTGTTTGGGATGAGGTCCATCACAATCTGTCTTTTAAAATGACACTCGGTTTAGGTGTATAGGAGCAGGTAACATCTCTGCAGACCCAACGCACCCTGGTCACAACCTGTTTAAACTTCTCCCCACTGGGAGATGCTACAGAACTCTGTACACCAAAACAACCAGATACAAGAACACTTTTTCCCTCAGCTAAAACATCACCTGACATCACCTGTATAATATCGGTAAATTAAATTTAACTGTGCCTGTGTCTATACATGTTTGATGTCTGCACCAAGAGAGAAAAGTGTAACTGGAAGCAAATTTCTTGTCTGTGTTCACATACCTGGCAAATAAAAGTGATTCTGATTCTGTTAGCAGCTATAAAGAGACAAATAATTTTGAGATGGTGGTGACCAAAACAGAGCTAAAAGAGAGTAAATATTGGACTTCAGTGGAATGCTGCTAACTATCCAGTTGTTCTTTTTTTTGCAAACAAACAGGAAGTACAGTAAACAGCCTTTACCAAAATAAACATGATTACATGATTAAAATGGTAATTCTCCTCACCAACAATACTCCGATAACTCTGCACCAGCGTTCCATCTGAAGTGCCAAAGTCTTGAGCCTCCAGCGAGTCCAAACGCTGATAGATCCTCCTCATGTAGGGATGTGGCTTAGCCTGATGGCTCGCAGACACTTTATTGATGTGTAACATTTCCAAAATGGCTTTGTTGAGCTCCTGGTGATCTTCTGCATCTCTGCGGTGATCCATCAGCAGCAAGCCTGTGACGGAGCACAGCAGGAGGAAGACCAGTGTTACATCAAATACTCCTCGGACCATTCTGAGCTCTATTTAATTTGATGAACTATGCTTATAAATAAAAGTGCTCTCATATGATCGTGTATCTGCACTCCTGCTCTCTGTCAAAGTGCTGCTTCAAACTTCCAGCTGGCAGGCCAGTGAACAGTCTGTGCACTAATAGGTATGCAGGAACCACAGGGGCTGTCAGGACTTAGTGAAGCAGTCCCATTCTGAAGCTGAGGAATGTTCCTTCCTTTTGACAAACACTCTGCCATTGACTGTAATGAACCACAGTCCTGCACTGCTCTCAACAAGCAACCACTGCACTGATGCACTGACTGGAAAGACTGCGCTGTGGCATGAAGGGGAGGGGAGAAGAGTGTTAGGGCTGCTTCTATCAGAGAATAACTGAAATTAACTGAGTAGAAAGTCAAAATATTTGGAGGTTCATAATTTTTAATCAGAATGAAATTCTATTTTAATATTTTGAGATATATTTTTTGAAGTTGCGTTAATAAGCGGAACAAAAAAGATTAACTACACCAACCAAGGTTGAACTAATAGGTATAATCTTACGCACTTAACAATATGTGTAAAACTCTTTTACCTGATTTATCACAGTCTACACTGCAAGCATACATAAATTAAATCACAAATAAACCTAACTATCTCCTAAACTTCCTTCTCCTTACCCCCAAACACACCAATTATGTCAGCCGGAGTATAAATACAGGAAGTAGTTGGCTACTCCCTGTATTTATACTCTGGCTGACATAATTTGTCTCTTTTTGTCCCAGCACCACATGGTGAGCATGCTAAGGTTACTTATTAAACCAGAAATAAATATAAATGTAACAATGTTTCTATTTATTTTAACCATGTTATCCATATTTAACGATGTTGAAATGTGAAATATAATCAAACACACTCAGAATTGTGTGTATCTGTATAATGCTGCATACTGATGGAACTAAAACAAACTATTACCAGGCGTGGTTACACTAAAAATGTAGTCTGCCCTCACCCACTCTGTCACGCTTGAGATTAAGTTGTGAATATGAGGTGAAGGCAGTGATATGTAAAGAATAACCACATTCACATAAACCACATAAAAGTCATCAAGTGAGAAAATGCAAACTCTATAATTGCTTTATTTCAAGAACAAAATGATCATCATCATCAATCATCCATTCCAAATATAAAAACAATCATTTTGAGAATTGCAGCACAGAGAGAAAATCTGTGTTATTTTTTTAAATTTTCGATGGGTGTTGCTGAATGAGTTATGTGCATCCTCATGCACGGTGGATAAACTTGCAAGAGGACGTACTGTAGTTGCGTGTTGTTAGTTGTAAGTTGATAGTGTTGGTATACAGTGTTGTGGAATTTTCTATTCTTGTAGAGTTCTGAGTGACACATACATACTTTTAAATGGAATATAATAAAAGCACAAACATACAGACATTATACAAGGTTACATGAAGTCACATGTGGGCCTTGAGGTCCTCAGCAGTATTAGCTGTTTGTCTTTGGCTGGCAGTAGCAGGTGTCGTCCTATCTCAACACTGTTGTGGCCAGGGTCGAAGGACTCTGGTGCTGCATGCTTAGACATAATAGACAGCTTGCCACTGACATTCCAATCTACGTAAACAGACATCTGTGTCTCCAGACTTAATCATGTTGACGAAGACACCATTCTTGGTAAAAGCATTCTCTTCTACCTAATTCGGGGCGTATAGTGTTTGTGATGTTATCTTGGGGTTTAAAGTCTGTCCACCAGCATGAGTTGGGCAGAATGTGAGACCGACTCAGGCACTTCTGATGCTTTATGAGAATGTCTCTAATTCTCCTTGATCAAGTGTCAATAAATAATACAGCATAAGACATCAGAGGCTCCTGAACACTTTCTGAACTCTTTCAATGAGTAACAGTATTAGATTATGATTTTGACTAGAACTACCTATGACAATGATTATGACTGAACTGAGCAGTCACAGTTCTCTTCAGTGCAGACTAGCTAAAGCAAAAGATCAGTTTTGGTCTTTAAAGTTTAGATTATTTCTATGTTGAGCTGCGTATGATGCTGAACGTGCACAGACTCTATTTAACTAGCAGTATTTATGTGTCTGCTGATGCATTATACACCCAGTTTCATTGTAGTTAAGTAAACTGCTTGTAATATTTCTATGCTGAGCAAAATGTGTTCCATATTAGAAGCTTGTAATGGTTTCACAGGAGTTTATTCAGAAAGGTGAAGGTTAAATGAGTTGATCCAGAGTGTAGAGGTGATACAGGGCAATCAGAATGAGCTGGAGACAGAAAGGCAGATGTACGTATTCCAGGGACAAGTGAACCTGTGAGGCACAGGAGAACAGAGACAAGCTATGGGCAAAATGCAACACGTGAGACTGGAGTGAGGTGTCAGGTTGACATATTGAATTTTGATTAGTGGATGGGTACATGGTGGTCCAGCAGGAGTACAGTAGTCCATAGTATATGAAATATAGAGCAGTTCTTCTATTCATCCAAACATTGTGTGCAGGACTGTTCAGAGCAGAAGAATCGGCAACAGTAAAAAAGAAAAAAATGAACTGCACTTCCATTTATCTTTTAAAAGCTTTTCTTTATTGTTCATTTTAATGAAAAAGGTCTTTGAACATGTCCTCGCATTTCTGAATCTGTCTGAAGATGTCTTTCAGTTATGACTTAAGCCCAGACAACATGGCATCACATGAAGAGCTGTGCAGTACAGGTGGAGTAATGCGTGTCTGTGGCTGACATTTCCTCAGGCAATACTGACCTCTACTTGCTGGCTGTAAAATTACAGTTTTTATCACAACCTACCACTTCAACAAAGCTTTTACAAATGTTGCTGTTAAAAAGACTTTATTTGCAGCCTTTCATGCATTAGTATTTGTTTTCTCTTGCAATTCTGACTTCCTCAGATTCCAAATGAATAAAGGATAACGTGGACTGACTCTGAAATCAAAACTTTGCACTTAAAGAAGCAGTGTTTATGGATTTAGTGGTGTAGTTGCTGACTGCAACTGCCTCATTTCACCCTCCCTGACCTTGCATGAAGGATAAACTGTGTTTTGTTTGTCTGTTCTGGGCTTCTGTAGAAGTATGGTGGTTCGACTTGGCAAACTCTATCATCTAAACGGTTCATCGACTCTTCAAACTTTGGCTCACTCCTCTCTGCATCAGCCTCCGTCATCCTTCAGAGTACCCAAATCATCACTTTCATAATATTGTGTGTAATGACTAAGCTCGAGCACAGATGCATGCCATTAGTCTTGTTTTAAATATTGTTTTTGTCAATAGACAGCAACAAGGGTGTAATTTCCACTGTGGATGGGAGGACGTGTCAACCTGACTTTTAGAGTTTTTTCACCCAATAAAGATTTTACCACTAACATTCTCTAAACGTTGTCCTCTGACTACACCCAACTATGGTGCGGATGTGAGAAGAGAGGAGCTGATGAAAATGTTGAAACAATAATGTATCCTTCAGTTACTACCATGAGCTCAAAGCAAATAACGTAATGAACAACTGCTACTGGTGTGGAAGAATTTTTTTTTTTTTTTTTTACAAACTTTTAACCTACTAGCTGCTGAGAAACAGTTCTACAGTCCTTCTAGACATATCAGGTAGTGCACGAAGGCTTAATCAGAGCTTCTTCATTTCTTGTTGCTGGAAACAAAGTTTCTGTTTCAGTTGTGAGCTGTAAAACCAAAACAACAAGCTAAAAGACGCTACAATGCCCCACAAAGCTAAAAGGAACTGTAGAGTTGGTGATAATTCTCTGTAACTACGAGCTATAAACTCAGTTATTATTCATGTAAAAATATTAATGAGTGCAGCACTGTGCAGCTCCAGGACATAAAAGGATCTTCTAAAATGACTAAGTGCATTTTGTTAGAAGTTGAAGATCACTGCTGTGTGGACCTGTTATACAGTACATGAAGTCCATTCTCTGTCTTTGCCTTACATTAGTGTTGTACTGTTAGGCCTTTTATCTGTGCTCCTCTCTGTTCAATAATGACAAAGCTGTTCCCTAAACCAGCAGGCACTTTGGACCAGTCTTTCATCTCAGAGCCCAGTGTTTGTCTTAAGGTTTTTCCGCTCCGATTACTGATCCCACAGCAGCAACAAGAGGAGGAAGGCGTCCTCAGTCACTTCTTCCTGCCCTCCCTCCCTCCCTCCCTCCTTCTCCCTCTCTGCTCATCTCTCTCTCCTGTGGGTGGAGTTTGTCACTGAGGAGCGAGCAGGATTCTGTCAGTGAGGTAGTTGCTGTTGAAGAGCAGAGGAGAGCAGGCAGGTAGAGAGGAGGAAGAAGAAGAAGCGCCAGATGTTAACAGATCAGGTAAGGACATGTCGAAATGCATGTGAAGATCTCAGCTGGAGAGCTTTTCTTCTCCTGGAACATAAAAAGATTTTTGTCTTTTTCTTCTTCTCCATTCTTTTTTTCTTCGTTTGATTTGAACTGGCTGTCTTCATCCTCTGTTTCTCTTCCCTCTTTCTCATCACAGACTATAATTGTGATGATTACTCTGCTTCTTTGTGTCTCAAAATTCATCTTTTCTCAGCACACCACTGACTGATGCTTAGCAAACTCCTGTAGTCCTCAAGAGTCTTCAAGTTTTCAAGAGTTAAATCTTACTCACAATCACCAGTGATGGTGTAAAACAAACATTCTTCTGTCTGTAAGACTGCAGCACTGTAACATGCACCGGTCATGTATCACACACTCTTGTTTCCAGCACTATTTTTTTTTTAAAAGACTTTCTGTTACAGATTCTGGACTTTGCCAGACCTGCTGGACAGAAGCCAAATGTTATCCGCTCACATTTTCAGTAGAATACTCCTCCTCCTCCTCCCCTCCTCCTCGTTCTTCTTCTTCTTCTTCTTCTTCTTCTTCTTCTTCTTCTTCTTCGTCTCCTTCCCTGATGGCTCGTCTTTCTTTGAAAATTGCTGGCTGCTATGGGCCCTGTCATTATTAAGATTAGAAGAACAAGCCGCTGCCGTGGATGTAACAGACGTTCCCAGCTGTGGAGTGAAGCCACTTGTTATGTGACACATCACATTCCCTCACAGCTGTGTGTTTGGTTGTTCATCGCTGGGTTTGCGGTTTGGGAAAGGCAGGATGAGATTCTGCTGCCTGTGGAAGGGTTATGTATGATGAGGGAAGAATTATGGGATGCTATTTGACCTTCATAACATGTGATTATTATTCTATGCCTTTGCTATGTTGTCTTTAGAGAGGGGAGGTGGGTTAATCAGACAGGAACCGCATGTCCTGTCTTTCCCAGCTGTCATATGTTCATTCTCTAATCTCAGAACTGCATAATATCCAAAACATGTAATAAATCATGATGTATGTAGAAGAAGAAGCTTGGTGAAGAAATGTTTCCACCACACTGTATACATATCTGTGGCTGCTGCTCTTTCAATTCATAACAATCAAAGTGATTTAATATTACACTTCCATGTGGGCCGAGATATCCTGACCTTTAGTCATACAGCAGGTCAACTCGATCCTACATTTACCATGATGCATCTTGACAGCAGTATTTTCGTTCAAATGCCAGGGGTTCAACCATTTCAAAGCCAAAATAACCATGATGACATCATTTTTTAATGTTCACAAAAAAGTAATTGAATGTTGAATGCTAAACTCAGAATCGGAAGTTAAATCACATCTTTTATGAGTCAGAAGAAAGTTGAAGAAAGAATCCATTTCAGATTAATAATAATAATTGTAGCAGCAATCTTTCATCCATCCAATAATACACATTACCGCCACTATAATGCAGTCAATCGGCAATAAGCTTGACTGGTAAAGAATCTTCTGAAGCAGTAACTGTTCAACTGTTCAAAAAACTTTAATTGAAAAAAATAAAGTTACAAGATTCACTCTTGGACCTAGCTGAACCATCAAAAAACTGTCTTGCTCCTTTGGCTGCTTAACCGTATGTGAGGGCTAGGTGTCTGTGACATCACCAACAGCAAAGATTAAAGGAGCATTTCAGCATGTTTAAAGCTAAACTATTAAACTACTCTTAACACTGTCGGTGCGGCTCTTACAATGGTAAGAATAATAAAATTAATCTGATGCCTGAGGTGGTGAAATATGTTTTTCTGAAAGTTAAATTTACCTTTAATGTTAAAAAAAAGTTTTGGTCACAAATCTCAAAAGGTGAAAGGTCAAAGCTGGTATGATGCAATGCTTCCATTAATGATGATTAAAGCAACAAGACGTGTGTCTGTTTTAAAAAGCTAAATGATGAAGTGTATTAATACTTCAGTAAATGTATAAAATACATTTCTGAACAATAAATCACTTTGTGATGCAGACAAACTTAACACCAGCTCCAGGAGAACTTTTGACATTTTTCATGTGATTTGCAGCCACCGTAGTTTCTCCTTCATTTTTGAAAGGGGAGGGGGTTACAGTCAGCAACTACACCACAAGATGCCTCTAAATCCTACACACTGATCCTTTAAGCAGATGTTTTCATCTACCTATAGTATTGTGTAAAATGTATATTCATGTATAAATATTGAAAGTTGAGGAGTTAGCGTTTGCTTCGAGTCAGCGGTGTTGAACCTGACACAAAGATTCACATAGATTTACCCAGTGAAGTGACACACTGACCCAGAGCCACAGAACATATAGAGTTTTCACGTGAGGTGTTAAATTACTTCCATGTGTAAAATCTGTGGCGTGCCTCTTCAAGAGGATGTGAATCAGCTGGAGAGAGTGGTACCATACCATGCTACACTGATGTTTTGTTTAGTGTTGGATTAGGGAGTGCATGTTGTACAACCACAGAGCTTATAGGAATGTAAATCTAGTCTGTCATTAGACCTGCTGCCTCTGACACTCAGCAGATGCTGAGCCTCATCCTGAACGACATGTCAGAGAGAGAACAGTTCACTCCTGACATGTGAGGTTAATTCAAGGTGAGGTCGGTGGTCTCTTCACTCGTCTGGCTAATATCTAAATCCACAGTACCAGACATGACAGGAAATAGGACGCTTCCCTGAATGCATCGTGTTGACATTATATTGTATAGTGACTGTAACATGACGCTCTGCCAAAACAGGAAAAGTATCAACTACAAACAGGGACAGGACCCTCAGAGTGCTCCAGGCAGCTTAACATTTGGACCTTTCCCAGCACTTCCACCTCCCATCTGCAGCCTCCCCACTGGGACTCACATCAGTCAAGAGGGCTGTCCAAATCTGTAACAGGAAAGATTACTGAGGCCTTTGTGCCATTACACTTAGAGTAAATATCAGTGACAGTCTGTGACACAGTGCTTGACAGGCTGTTATCTGCTAAAATGTGATCTACTCTCCTCTGTCAGGCAGCTGGACTTTGGTTAGCTTGAGATCTCACTGAAGAACACTTGCTTTCATGATGGTGTTTATGAAAATACACTCAAGATGGCCAAAAGTATGTGGACACCTCAGGGCTCAACAATAAGAAGGTTAATTGTGTAGCTAAGGAACAAGCTATCTCGCATACTGAGACCTGAGATTTGCACATTCTGATCAGGCACTCGCCAGAAAATGGTGACAAAGTATGAAGCTGAAGTGCAAACAGGCATTTCATTTCAAGTCCTGGAAAAAGACTTCAGTTGTTCAGTTTTTAAAGGCATATCAAGTGTCTGAAAAACGTTGCTGGTGAGCCACAATAAGAGCTGAGAGCATCTTGCTTGCCTGGCAGCTAAGAGTCTTTCTCGTTTGATTTATAACCACAAAATATAAGCCACTCATTTGAGTGAAAACTCTGCATTGTTTGATTGCTACAAGGTCGTGTGGGTGACTGGGTCTGTGTTCTGGTTCATCTTCGAGGGGACGAATGGGGTTAAGGTCAGGGCTCTGTGCATGCCAGTCTAGTTCTTCTACACCACACTGGAAAAAACATTTCTTTGTGGAGCTGGTTTTGTGTAAGACAGCAGAGTGATGTTGAAACAGGGACAAACTTTTGATGAAGAGTTGGAAGAAATACTACTATTAGTCTACTATTAAATTCTTCATTATAAATTATTGTCTAAAATATCATTGAATTTCCCACAATTTCCAACTAAAGGACCAAGACCAAACTGTGAAAAACAGGCCCAGAGTACAAGTACACTTCAGTATGTGATATGCATGACTGCTGTTAACATTTCTAAATACATAACTAGTGCTTAAACTATACTCTTGTAAACCTTCCTTACAGCTTAAACTGTAATCAATATTTTTATATTAAAACGTAACAAAGTTCTTTGTGTAATTTGGAAGACCCCTGTGTTCTATGGAGCATTTTAGCCCCTTTAAGCTCATTGTTTTGGTTTAAAAGCCTGCAGTCTCATCACTCCCATCGACAAAGTTTCCATCAGCAGACACAGGTAGCTGTGTACATTACCTGCCCAGAGACGCGTGTGAATATTGAGAATACAGCTTGTTACATGGTCACCAAGAGGTAAAAAAAGTAAATTATAGAGGTTATTATAGAGGTGTTGGTAATCATGCCTGCTTTATCATGACAGCACAGTGCAAATTACACTTTGGTTGGTATTTTACACACCAAAGGTCCCAAGAGGTCATTCCAAGTACAAGTTATTGGTGTCAGGTGAAACCATGTTCCAACATAATGTCAGCTTTTCAGGATCTATGTTATTAGCAGGGCCAGCAAAGATTTTACAGCTTTTTCAGTGAAACATGCGGTCCTACATTTGAAGTTGAAATCACCAAACTTTCTTCAGACTTATGAAAGCAGGGCATTGCCAGCACGCTTGCTGGGGTCTGAGGGGAAGATGAAGGGGGATTTTGTGACCATTTGGAATCCTGTTTTTTGCTCGCAGCTCCTTGAACGCGATCTTTCCAGCTCCCTCAACACACAGCATTGTTCACGGGGACAAGCTCTAACATGTTCCCCAATGCGGAGGATGATTATAAGGTGCTTTTCTGTCCAAGGTGTTTTCTGTGTGAGGTCTTAAGTAGGTGTCCCAGAGAAGTGTTGAAGGAATGTGGCAGGATGACATCTGAAGCCCCTTTTTTCAGATACAAAACAACTCTCAGTGGGGTCCAGGGTGAGGTAAGACGAAACTTTATTGATCCCCGCGGAGAAAGAAGAAACTATAAGTACAAGGAGCCAACAGCAGAACAGAACATAGAATGAAAAACAGGCTATGGTTGCACAAGAAGGGCAGCAATTTAAAGCACCCTTAGGTCATATTAAAGGAAGTTTAAAGGCGGTTTTATAGAATGTTTGTCCCCCACTGCTTTTAATAATTATGGTGACTGCAGCAGGGATTAAAAGTCTTCTAACGTGGAAAGACCCCTGTTGGGGGCGACTCTATATAAAGGTCAGAGGTCACTGAGAAACATCATGCCATTACTAGAGAGCCCGTTGCCTCAAGGCCAACATTTGTTCATAATGAACATATTTCCTGGCAGCCTGAGCACAGAACATGTCGCACAGTCTACAAATAGAAACCCAGAAGAAGCCTGGAGCTGGCTGAAAACTCTGATTATTGCTGCTCTCTGTCATATAATTACAAAAACAATGAACAGCAACTGTACTTACCGGTTGTTGTCATAAATCTGCAGTGTTGGTGGTTTCCTGTATACGAGGGTGTGCTTACATAGGTGCTCGTTCATGCTTCAGCTTGTAGACTGAGCAGTTCTGTCTACCTATGTTGTTTCTTGTGGTATCGGCTGCTTTTTAACGGATATGAAACTTGGAAGTTATGATAGATAACTGATGATGGAGGTTACTCCCGTTACATGCTAGTATGATCTAGTGTTTTGTATATGCAATAAAAATTGCACTGGGAAAAAAACTAAGGGAGACACGCTCATTAGCTTTCTTTTATGAGAGTGTCTATGTTAAAGTTGAAATTTACTTTTTTTTAATTATTATTATTATTATTATAAAGCAGGTGCTTCAAGTGGTCTAGGTGCTATATAAATACTTTGAAAGACACAGGTGTTGGTGTTATTACATAAATGATGGTACCAAATTTGACAATACCAAGACTTTGTATAGCTGTACACAGACACCAAACCAGGCTGTTGTTCATCAAGAAATAGCTTCTAGTGCAAATTTCCTAAAACAAATGGTCATTTTTTTCATTTTTTTTACATTAAAAATGCGACATTGTTAATTAGTGACCTGTGAAGGGGTTAATGGTTCACAGTGTAATAACACCAAGCACAAGACAGAGCTCACCGAAATCATTTATCTTTGTTATGGGCACAGATTTTTGGTTTGTTAATTAATTTCTTTTTTGTTGAATATATAAATATATTGAATAATTGATGAATAATTAATATTGAATCAATATATTTATATTAGTACTTCAACAACTCTGCAGCTCCCCTCAGCTCTATGGAGCTTTTAGTCCCTTTTAGCTCATTGTTTTGGATTTCCAAGAACTAAAACCCTCTAACACTATGCAGCAGACAGAGAAAGTTAGGTGAACACGGAGGAGCTTTTAGCAGCTTCAGAGACAGATATTTTTCTTGGGAGTTTTGGAGACCAAAATAGAGCTAAAAGAAAAGTGAATATTTGACTTGTTATATCACTCGAACTGAGGGTCTAAGGACAGAGGGTGTCACTCCCTGTACAGATTGTAAAACCCTCTGAGGCTAAATGTGTTTTGTCATTTTGGGCTATACAAATAAAATTTGATTCATTTGATATGTGTTACTGAAATCAGATGACAGAGAGAAGTAAAATAGATATTTAATATAAAAAAATGGCACAAATTGAAACTTGTTTCATTTCTTTTACAGCTCCTGGCCGATCAAGAACTCTCACAAACACATGACTACAATCTGAACATGCAACCAGAGGAACATGCAGCTTCATCTCAAGAGAAAGACGTCTCTTTGTTCTCTGAAGTCTCCTGAAGTGTGTTTCTGAAAGCAATCCT
Organism: Nibea coibor; assembly: GCA_023373845.1. Taxonomy (NCBI): domain Eukaryota; kingdom Metazoa; phylum Chordata; class Actinopteri; family Sciaenidae; genus Nibea; species Nibea coibor. The sequence continues at coordinate 17,077,160 of CM041729.1, forward strand.
GCTTTTGTTTGGAGCTAGTCCTCCTTGAAGACCCTACAAGACATCGGCTTGTGACTGACAGCGATGGGTTCACGGGGTCAAACACTGGCCTGGATCTCGCTTCCAGTGCTTCTGCTGGGAATGACCTGCTCATCACACAGTTCTCTTGTGAAAGTCAATAAGGGTTTAAAGGTGAAACAGGGGCAATCAGCTTATCTCCAGGAAGGTGACCTGCAGTTCCATATTCCCCATCAGAAGGATACGTGCAAGGTGGAGGTGGTGTTAAATGAGCCCATAACTCAACGGGTGGGAAAAGTCATCCCTCAGGTAATGGAAAAATCCCCTTTTAATGAAAACCCCAAAGTGTTCCAGGCAACTTACCACATGTAGTAAAACCAAGAGTCAGTTGCAGAGTCAGAAGTCATGCATTATACTTATGGAACTGCCTGACAGCTAACACGGAGAACACTATGTAACATGTTATTAGTGTTGTTGTAATGATGACAAGAGCTCAGCACTCGGTATTTTGATTTATTTTAGTATTTCAGGCAGATTCATGTTCCCAAAGCTGTGTGCCTCGGTGTATGATGTTTGGAATTCAGATTCGGAGAAGGCAGAAAGAAATAGTATTTGAGAAATAATATTTGGCTGAAAGGGGTTTTCACTGATGAGAAGGAATAAAAAAGAATAAAAATGACCTGCTTTCACAGATGAAAAAGAAATTTCATTTGTTTTGCCAAATATGTGTTGATGGAAATGACATCTCTGCATTCATTTAATTTGACTTATTTAATTGTTGTTCTGGTTAAATATTGAAACAACACATCTTCACTCATGCTTTAAAAAATATTTAACCAAGAGCATTATTCTTTCTTACTTAAAATCAGGTCTAGGTTAAAGCCTAAATATAAACATATTAATGTGCTTTTGTTTCCAGAGTAGGAAAAATACATATTGTATTGAAAACAAATGAGATAAACTCAGTTTTGGTTTTGTGAAATTATATAAAATATTAGATTAGAAGTAAATGAACACAGTCAAAGATACAACGACGTCTCCTACACAATACATTTCTCTATTGGGTTGTCCTGTACTGGACCCAGTAAGTGTTGCTCACACTCGACCCTGGGTGCTGCTTTTCAACACAAAATGCTTAACCTGTGATTTACTGCAAATGCTAGAATATTAACTTCAAATACAACAAGATATTGTTGAGAGATCAAGTCTAAGCTTTGTTAAAGATTTTTACTGTGTGCTCTTCATCCTATACAAGCCTAGCTTGGTGATATTTATATTTCCATTTCATTAGCAGCTTTGTCTTCAGTAAAGAGGTATTTTGGGGAAGCGAAGGTCCGAACGGACCCGGGCCCTTCAATACTTCCTCCTTTGTTTTCCAGGTAGACAGGCTGTCTCCTCTGTAATGACTCTGTGCTGACAGATACAGTCATCTGTTGAATGTCCAACATGAGTCATTTTTCATGCTTAAACATAGAAAAGAAAGTTTCGGATTAAATCTGAAACATTCACTTTGCCATTAGTACAAGTTCAGCGAGTACGAAGCCATTTTCACATCTGTACAGCTCATTTTATTGTCAACTTACGTTTAGTTTATTTTTCTGACATGTTAAACACTAAGCTTACTGCAACCTCAGCCAGTACAGTAAGGATTTAATCTGTACTTGTTTTTAGCACCCCATTCAGAGTTAATCATAAGCGTTCGTTAACTGTTTTTACCTGAAATAAGTTCAGCCAACATTAGTGCGTAAATAAGAACTGAGGTTAGTTAGTTACTGGATTGTGTGCTATAGTTTCTAGATTTTAAAGAGAGAATATGTTTAGGCTTTGACAGTAGAGCTTTGTAAATGAATAACATGAGATTGTTATTTCTTCTTGACTGTGAGGAAGACCAATCACCCATGTGGTACAGAGTATAGCGCGCTGTGTGTGAACTGTGCAGTAGTTTTACAGAAGACATTTCATCTTTATGCAAGAGGTCCAGTTTGATTTTTAATTTTTCAAGTCAAAGGTTGAATTTGAATCTCGAATGATAGTCTGACATCAAGCCTAGGATGTATGATTTCACTATGAGCCAGAGTAATGTGGGTGCCATTTAAAGTTTTAATGGCAGGATAGTCAGAGGCACTGGTGGAGGTGGAGAATACAATGGACTTCTGCATTTAAAACAAACCTGTGATTAAGGAGTGATGATTACAAGGCCTCAAAAACAGACTGAAGATGAGTCAGGGCCCGGGCTGGGGAGTGTTGCCTGGAACATATAGAGTTGTATCATCAGCAAAAAAAGATATTGAAGAGTGAAGTATTAACGAAGAAGAATGATGTTATTTATGTACAGCGTTGGACCAAGAATAGACCCTGTGGCATCCCATTTCTTAACTTAAAGTTTTTTTATACAGATCTGTAATTTCAGAGTGAGATTCCTGAAAGGAACTATATTATTTTAATTAAGTACTGATTATAGGGGACATCTAAATGGAAATTAAAATAAAACTCCATTGTAGCTAAGTAAATATTATTTGTTAAAGTTTAATTGTATTCTTGTCCGCAGACAAATGATCAGTTAACCTACTTTGGTCTGACAAGAAGAGAAGACTTAAATAAAGCATCACTTAAGTTCCTGATTTGTTATTTATGAGCTCCTCAGCAGTTTAAATGTGATCTTAAATCTGTTAGCATGTTAGCAAGTGGTTTCTTCTCATCTGTTATCATAAACACACTGCATGCTAGTCTTAAACCAAGAGCTTACCTTACTCTTACACTTACACTTATTACACTCAGATGTGCAGCTAGAATCTGACTTGGCCTTGTATGACCAGCACTTTACGGTGGATAATGTTAGCAACAGTTGTTGAGACAGTTGTGTATTTCTCTCTTTTTTTCTTCAGGTATTTGATTGCCACTATCTAGCTGATGAGGTTAAGTATGTCCATAATGGCTGTCCATTGTTAAAGGAGGACACTGTCAAGCTTCGACTGTACAGGTATGACACCTGGATGTCCCCTTAAATACGAAGGACACTTATTTTCATTCTTTCCTTGCAGTCGTGGAAGAATTATTATCTTCTTCTTTTTCTTTTTTTTTGCCCAGATTCACAGAGACAGAGACGTACATGGAGGTGTTTTCTCTCCATGTGGACATTATGGAACCTGATTGCAGCATCATAAAGCTGGGACCCAAATCCCTGGAGGTTCCTGAATTCTACAGTCTGTCTGAGCCTGTGGATGGCAATGTGGTGTCCTTTCGCTATGAGAGGAGGTCTAGCCTGGAATGTAGCGTCCATTTGAGTAGTCATGATACCCACTTGCCAGCTCATGGCCAGCTGGTCACCGGAGAGCCAGAGAAAGCTACAAAGAGAGGGGACGAACCAGAGAGCTTCATCCACCTACGTCAGCAGCTGGGTAATCTATGAAACTGCATGGATTATAACTGATGATGGCAAATCTCCCAGCCCTAGCTTATCCATAAGTGAATAAGAACAAATCCACCAATGCAACTAACAACAAATTGGACCCAGGCACAAAGTCACATAGTGTAGAATTTTATTGTGACTATAACACTGTACAAATTATTTGGATGGCATACATTTTTGATCTCTCTGTGATTGTGTTATTATTCAGATAATAAAGAAAGAGCCATGTGTAAATCTGAAGACTGCCTGAAGGGTCTGAAACTAGTGAAGTTCACCAAGATTCCCTGTGATGACTTCCTGATGATGGGGCTGAGGTATCAGCATGTAGACCCTCCATCTCCAGACGTGGACTACATTGCAATCAGAGTGGACCTCAAGGACACCAGGAGTGGCAGCATATATCAAGTAATCTAGCTGCTTTAATACAGTTTTGTATTTCTTTCTTTTGAACTACATGCACAGCACTGTGATATTACACATTTAAGTACTGTGTTTTCTTTGTGCAGTCCGAACAGGCCTGGATCCCAGTGCGGATAGCCGGTGCAATGCCCAACCAGCCTCCCAAACCGTCGTTCATGTCCATGTTTATCCTGGAGGTCGACCAGTTCATCCTCACTCCACTCTCCACGGCTACACTAGACGCTGAAGATGAGGAAACTCTCAAACAGCTTCTGGTTTTCAACATTACCAAACCCCCCATGGACGGCTTCATCACCCATCTGTCTGATCACACTCGTCCAATCTCCTCGTTTACATGGCTCGACCTCAATGACATGCTCATTGGGTATCAACCTCCAAACTCTTCACATACCCAACGTCGGAATTACGAGGTAGCACCCTTTCTTGTAATTTGTGCAGCATGTAAAGCTATTAGTTTGTCGTCAGTTCTTCTGAGAATCTTGGTTATCTTCCTATTACAGGTGGAATTTGAAGCTCATGATTTCTTCTTTGAGAAGAGTCCATCGATGACTGTTCATATGTCTGTAAGGAATGCAGACACCAATGCTCCAAGAGTGTCTTGGAACATGGGTATGGTAGCAACGCCACAGTGCAAATGCACTTCAGTCACACCAATCCTCAACTTCACTTTCAACAGCAGGCAGCTGTTTTCAGCCAGAAAACAAAGGCAGATATGTCTATGACAGTAATGTAACAGGCATAGACAGCTGGACAGCATTAGAGCTTTTGATTCTTAGCTAAGTCTTTTTTATCTGAACTATTTGTCTTGTAGGTCTCAGTCTGTTAGAGGGTCAGTCTCGTCCAATAAAGTGGGAACAGCTCCAGATTGTGGACAACGACAACCTGAATGCTGTTCGAATTATAACTGTGGACGGCCTGCAGCATGGACGGCTCACTGTCAGAGGTACAGACACAACAACTGCCATTATTTTGAGTTGGTTAATATACATATCATTCTACAACAAAGGGTTGTACAACACAGTGCCAACTGTAGTCCAATTATGGTACACCTAAAACAAAAAGCAGGTCTGCACTAGGCATCAGGCAGAAAAACAAACATTCAAGAAAAGTCTCAAAAATTCCATCATTTATCAGGCATAAGATTTTTTTTTCCTTCTTATACATTTTTTAAAATGAATCTTGTGGTCCCTTTATCTGTTGGCTATGCAGACCTCCACTAGGTCCTCTAGTCTAGTTTTTTCATGTTTCACCCTACACCGCAGTTTCAAGAAAATCAGGCCAATAGTTTTCATGCTGAGACAAACAAATAGCACTGAAAAACAGGGTCATAAACAGGGTTTAAACCTTTACGCTCTCTGAAAAGAAAGAACAAGCTTTATGGGAAATGTGGTCTTAATTTTGAAAACCTTACTCTATCACTGGTGCAAGATAGATAATGCTACCAATCATCTTCAGTCAGTAATTTAATATTATTGTTAACTCATCAAACTTTGATTTTTGTCTGTTTTTATTTGATTGTAAATAAAATATCCAGGTGGAAAGGGCTTCATGTTCACTGTCAATGATATTAAAGCCGGCGTGGTTCGCTATCACCATGACGACAGTGACTCTACCAAAGACTTCATCATCTTCCGCATCACCGACAGTCACCATCAGACCCGACACAAGTTCCCCATTAAGATCCTCCCTAAGGACGACAGCCCTCCTTTCCTCATCACCAACATGCTGCTGGAGGTGTCTGAGGGCCAGACAGCTTTACTGAGAGGCTCCACCCTCCAGGCCTCAGACATGGACTCCAGCGATGACTTCATTCTCTTTAACATCACCCGTCCCCCACAGGCTGGAGAGATCATGAAAATCCCAGGACCAGGTCTCACAGGTCAGAAGAATGAACCTCATTTCTTTATTTTGTCACACACAAGGAGTTTTGTTTTTAACCAAATCATGTTTCTGATTGTAACCCAGGTTATCCTGTCAGCCACTTTCTGCAGAAAGACCTGTCTCAGTCCATGGTTTACTATCGACACCTAGGAAATGAGGTGTTTGATGACTCCTTTGAGGTGGTTCTGTCGGATTTCCACGACCCACCCAACCTGTCAGAGTCTCAAGTGGGTCACAAATCTCTAAAATACTTATCATGGATGAAGTCAATTTCCAATCAATTCTTTTTGGCAAAAAATGGCTCTTTTGATAGGAAAGGCTGCTGATGAATGCTGTAGAGAAATCAAGGGGCATGTGGAATATATGTACCATATTTCATGGCAATCCATCCCATATTTGTTGAGACTATTAACTTCAATCCATACAGAATTTTATTTTATTTTTTGCCAGAAAATTGAAAATTTTGACCTAAATGAAAAGTCTAATAGTATAAAATCCAATAGTATGAATGATATGGAGACTGACAGGCCTACTGATTAAAGCTAGCTACCTTAAAAAGTGAATGAGAGAATCCAGGGGAACAACATCTGTAGTAGAGTTTAATTGTACTACCCTTGTACTGGGCATTCACTGATCTATAATGGTGACCTTGTGGTGCAGGTGGTGATGGTGCACATAGAACCTGTTCCAGATCAACCACCAAAAGAGGTTCCTGGCACCAGTCGGTGTCTTGTGATCAAAGAAACAGAAGTGGTCCATATAACACGGCAACACCTTCACTTTGTAGACCAGGAGTCCCCAGACAGTGAGCTTACATATACTGTTACTACTCCACCTTTCTACACTGGTCCTCACAGGTTAGTACGTCCTCACCTTCGGAAAACAGACACCAAATAGTGGAAATGCATTCTGTCTGACTGACGTGTTGTTGTCCTCACGAGCAGCAGTCCAGATGCAGGGAGGCTTTTCTTAGTCGACAGCATACCCAAATTCACCAAAGACTCCAACGCACCGGTGCTGCGGCTCTTCACACAGGTGATTCTTTTAGTTTTTATTCAGGAATAAATTTTACATGCAACAAGACAAACTTATCCACAATGTATCCGTCTCTTTTTTCCCAGCATGCAGTGAACTTTATGAAAGTAGCCTACATGCCTCCGATCATGGACATTGGCCCATATCCCCAGTATATCCAGCTTGTCCTCTCTGTGACAAACCACCTGGGCAAAACAGTCACTGGGATCTGCTTTAACATCACTGTGATGCCTGTGGACAACCAGCAACCACAGGTGGAAAAGTTGTATCATTCTTGTCTCATGTCATACATGTGGATATGTGGATATATGTGTACGTATGTATAAATGTGGATACATTCTGTTTCAGGTTGTTACCAACCCTCTGACTGTAGATGAGGGAGGAGAGTCCTGGCTTGGCCCTGAACACTTACTGCTGTCAGACGTGGACTCCATGGAGGAAGCCCTGCAGGTGGAGCTTCAGAGGGAACCACAGCATGGAGCTCTGCAGCTAGGTGGCCTCCTGCTAAAACCGGGCCGTTCTTTCACTGTGCAAGACCTGAAAAGCCTTAAAGTTAGGTCAGATATCCTGCTTGATTTGTTTCTTTTCATTTTATGTTGGATTCAGACCAGATCATATTCTGAATATGAATAATTGATTTAAAAATCATTAAGTAAAGGGTATAGTGCATTTCCTGTGGCTTGGAGGTAGAGCGGGTTGTCCACTAATAAAAAAAGCACTTTGGAAGACTAGAAAGGTGGTACAACATGACGACACACTGTTCTCAAAAATTGAACGCTAAGTTTGACAAAGTTTTGTTTGCATTAGATTGTACAGTCCTATCAACACACATATGTGGACAGTTGTAATGGTTCTGGTTCAAATCTGCATTCACGGACAAAGACCAGATTACATATTATGGATGAAGGTCAACAAAGATGATGGAAGGAAGGGAGTTATAGATGAGAGGAGAAATCAGGGCTGTGGATAGATGGAGGAGTTCTTACATTGAGTGATGTTGGCTGGTGGTGCAAAGACTGGAAGGAACCAGGAGGGCGCTCAGACAAAGTGTTTTTGAGGTAAAAAACACTGTTCTCTTTAGGTGCAAAAGTTCACAGTATATGGAATATTTAGTACTAATATTTTAGTACTGTGATATACTAGTACTATGTACTAGATATAGATATGATATAGATATAGATATAGATATATTATCAGTGATAACATATTCATTTTAGTTTATGACTAATATAATTTTAAATGGAAATCTGTCATTTGTCAATCAGATACAAACACGACGGCTCAGAAACTGTTGAGGACAACATTGAATTCACCGCGACAGATGGCACCAACCCAGTCAGTTTTGTCCTGCAAGTGAAGGTAACTGCTCCCAAAAAACAAGAATAAGAAAATGACGTGTGTTCCTGCTGGAGTGGACAATCTAAATGGCATTGGTAACTTGCGTGTCATCTCCAGGTGATACCCATCAATGACGAGGTCCCGGTGTTGGTCCCTGGTTTGAAACCAGTCCTCAGCTGTGCGGAGGGACAGGAAGTAGTCATCACAGCAGAGTATATCTACGCAACCGATGCAGACAGCGACAACAACAGCCTGGCCTTCCTGATCGCCCGGCAGCCGTATCATGGTGTGGTGCTCCGGAACGGTGTCATCGTGGATCGCTTCATCCAGGCCGACATCACTGCAGAGATCATCACCTACAAACACACAGGTGGGCACAGTGAATCGTGGTGTGGAGATAAAGTGAGCCTGATATAGCCTGGTCGCTCAAACAAGTCATATGTGACGGCACCCACCTGTCAATCAAAGTGTTCACACTCTAGTTCTAGTGAGTTCTATGAAATACTTTTGCAGCTCGCCTCAAGTGGACATTTGGAGAACTGCAGTTTTTAGTTGTTGTGGAGGAGAAATCCAAAAGTATCACACTGTTTAAATGATTTATTAGCCCTTCTCATGATTTTTACCATATGTTGAATTGAAGTTCATAATGTCTCCAGAAACAAACTGGACATGTATATTTTGTATATTTATAAGCATGAAATGTACTAAATGTACTTAATGCGATTGTGGTTTTAGGACTAGAGGTTGGACTCACTCCTCGCCATGACACCATCACCTTTGTCATTTCTGATGGAGAAACAGAAAACACTGCTCTGTGCTGCAGTGAAAGAAATCCCACCAGGACCAGAGGCACGGCTCAGCTCCGGGACAGCCTGCCTGTGTACGACCTCCAGATCACAGTGTTCCCAGTCGACAGCAAACCACCTTCACTCACAACAGGTGTGGCATAGTCTAAAGAGAACCAGCTTTTAGATATAACTTAAAAGACAACATTTCAATGTTTTGGATATTAGCCATATATAATTCTCAAAAGTTGGTGTAGATGAAGATGGATGACCACTTTTAATTCTTGGTTCTTTCTCATTCAAGGAGATATCTTTATGGTGGATGAGGGTGGAACTGCCCCGATAACTGCATCTCATTTGAAGGCCTCTGACATGGACACTGTTCTGGACGAGCTGGTCGTCAGTCTGATTTCGCCACCTCAGTTTGGCTACATTGAAAACATCCTGCCCAGTCCAGGTTTTGAGAAAAGCAACATGGGCATAAGCATAGGTAAGCATTGTGTGTGTGTGTATATATATATATATATATATATATATATATATATATTAATTATATATTTATATATATATTAACAGATAAGTTAGACTGATGTTTCATGTCTTTTTATGTCTATCCTTTTTCCCAGCCTCCTTTTCATACAAAGACATCATTGATGGTCACGTGAACTATGTACAGTCCAGACACCAGAGGATGGAGCCCACAGCTGACCAGTTCATGCTCTGTGTGTCAGACGGCAAACACAGCTCTGCCCACGTCCCCTTCTACATTATTATTAACCCAACTAATGATGAGATCCCAGAGTTTGTGGCTCGCAACATCACAGTAAGTTTTTTTATGGTCACTTCCACATTCCACTCAAATCCTGTTCACAAGATCTGGTTCAATACTCACTGATGTCCTTCTGGAATGAGGTACAAGAAGGAGAAATGAAGCAGCTGGATTCATCAGTTCTACATGCAATGGATCTGGATGTCCCAAGGGACACCTTGAGCTTCATTGTGGTCAAAGCCCCGCAGCATGGCAGCATCATCAACCACAGCGGTGAAAAGCAGGCCTACAAGAGACGGGAGGCCAGTCCTCGATCTGCAGTGGTCGACTTCACAATGACAGATCTTACAAATGGTACTTTTTACACGTTAAACGCTAAAACCTCAGTTCAGTCATAGGGCTCGAGTTCAGGGTTACATGGTCTCTTATGGGTTACAGTTTACAGGTCACTCACTAATGAATCTTTCAATAAGTCAAATAAATGTGTAGCATTGCTGGCTTTCAGGTATGGATTTGATGTACATGCACGATGACTCTGAGAATATGCAGGACAGTTTTACCATCCAGCTGACTGATGGGAAACACCAACTCCACAGACAAGTGATGGTTAAAGTGCAGCCAGTCAATGACGAAGAGCCTCGCGTCATCAGGTTAGACTAACATCTTCATCATGGCTCCTGTTTAAAGGAGCCACATGACATCTCTTCACCTCGTCTTCATCCTCTGTCCCTCAGGAACAATGGGCTGGAGGTGGAGCCAGGAGAAACCAGGATTATATCCAGTGTTACACTCTTTGCACAGGACAGTGATACTCCTTCCTCAGAGGTCATGTACATATTTGAGAGTGTTCCAAGCCAAGGACTACTTCAGATTAAGGTTGGTGCACTGCCACCAAATTTAGAGATACACCATCAGTTTAGCTGTGTTAGAACATAGCGAATCATCCATTTGTACTGTCACTCTTCCGTACTGACAATTCCATACCAATGTGCATAATGTTAACTTCAAGGATCCACTGTGAACCGAATTTCTCTTTGAAGGCAGTAGTTCTGCTTTCCTTTGCTTGTCCCTGAACCCATTATTTGTTAGGCACATGAAAGGCAGACCTCACTCTGAATAGTGGGCAGCTCTTCAGCACCTCCGGCCCAAGGTCTTGGTTTTGCTCCAGGTCATGATGCATTGTAAACAGGAGGAGTGATTGCAGTTTGGCAAGATTCCAAAAACATGGTTTCTTTGTCCATGCAGATGCCACAGGTCACATTTTTACTCTGGAGGAAAGCGGCCTCCATTTTCTCTACTTTCCCATGAATACTAGAGGCTACAGCAGCAGCAGCACCATCCTCTGTCTAATCATCGACACATGAACACACTTGCGCATATTCCCAAGAGATTTAGGGGGTTCTATTCATAGAATATGTCAGAAATAGAAAATAATATGCATGACTATGCTTTATTAGAATGAGCTTTTTATATCTACCCACACCACAGGTCCTCTTCCACAGAGTCCACCATGTTTCTACAGTAGGCTAAAATGGACAAACTATGTACTGACTGTAGAAAGGTTGTTAACATTTTTCACTTATACCATTAAGGAGAGGTTGAGGTGAGGGTTGCAATGTAGCACTTATATTACTATATGCCAAATCCTGTGTACTGCACATTAAAAGCTGGAATATTTTAAATCAACAATGGATCAATGACTACATACAAGTATTTGACACTTTAGCCTAGTTTGCCAACATTTAAGTCCTGTAAAAAGGAGTCTGCGTACAAACAATTCTGAGATTTCTTTCAAAATATATTAAATATGTTGGAAATAGTTGCTGAAAACATGTGAAAAGAAGTTTCACTATATTTCAGTCAATATATGACTGAAATGTGCAGTTGGGGATTCAAACAGTTTTTCACCAGTTTTCAGTCCAGGATTTTGTGGGCGGTCCATAAAGGGTGGCACGATGACACGCTGAGGCCACCCTGAGCATACCCCTGCACCCCTAGCAGAGAGACAGAGATGAATTCATCTCGCTCAGAGTGTTTCAAAGTTAGTCATGTCATTTTCTGAACTCATCTGGCACATTTCAGTCGCTTCAAAATGGCTGCTTGACTGCTCCCACGAGTGGGCGTGTCGTCAGCATATTTAGAGGACACGCCCCCACAGTCCTGGAGCTGAGAATTCATTTTTACCTGATTTTCACACCTATTTTCATAAACCTGTTGATTTTTAATCATTCAAATTTGGCAGCATGGGTAATAACACTTTCTGCTTTGTTCTGACAAACTCAGAACACATGTTTATTCTTACCTTACACAGACTTTAAGTGATAATACTCTAATATATGTCAATATTCACATATTCATGCACTGCCCCCAAGTGGCCAAATTACAGTGATCTCTTTGAAAAGTTAGTTGTTCAGTAACCAGTTATCTACTGGGGACATTTCTATCATGTTTGATTCATCTTTTCTTCACATATAGTGTCCTATAATACTACATTTTTATTGAGATGACACTGGAAGGTGTTGTGCTCCTAACTGTGACTCATTCTATCTCAGGAAGGTCAGGACTGGTTGACAGTGACAGTGGGGAGAAACTGTAGCCAGGAGAAGGTGGATATGAACCTCCTGCGCTACGTTCACACCAGCCTGCATGGAACTAAAACACAGGACTTCTTTGTCTTCTACTTGTTGGATGGAAAGAATCAATCACCACCACAGCACTTCCACATCTCTGTCAAAGATCTAGAAAAAGGTACAGGAATTCACTGTTAAATTCTTCATCAGACATGCAGTACGTTTGGAGCAAAATGTCTGCTTGTGAGGCCCCATTGTGCTTCCCTGCACCTCCACCCAGTGTCAACTCATACTGATGTGGTTCCAGGTTTAATGTAGTCTTTAAACATCTCCTCCACCATGGTTTTCAGGTAATATCGCCATTTTTGTGAAGCCAGTGAGCGTCAGCCGTGGGGATCGTGTGGTCCTCACCACAGATGTGCTGTTAGCCACAGACGGCACAGACAAACCTGAGGAGCTTCTGTATACCATCACCAACCCTCCTCCTCACGGACACATCGAGTACATCAAACATCCTGGGCTGGCTATCTCCACCTTCAGCCAGATGGACATAGCAGCAAACCTTGTGGCTTATGTTCATGACAACCGAGCCAGCACACCTACAGAAACATTTCAGTGAGTCTAGAAGCCATCGTACCACTTGCTCAAGAACTTTGATGGAGCATCATCTTATTTTATGTATGTCCCTGCAGGTTTGTTGTGAGTAACGGTAAGAGCAGCCGGAATGGAAGCTTTGAGATCTCAGTGGAAATGGTGGATCGCGTCCTACCTTCTCTATCCTCCAACAAAGGCCTCTCAGTTCCTCAGGGCTCCTCCATGATTCTGGGTCCCGACTGCTTGGCAATGTCTGACCCTGATACTCCACCCAACGCCCTGACCTTTGTCCTGCTTCAACCTCCACAGTATGGCAGGCTGCTTTTAGGCAGTGCCACACTAACTGCTGGCTCAAACTTCACCCAAAAGAACTTACAGGAGTTGGAGGTAATATATAGACATGATGGGGGGCCATCGCAGATCGACCGATTTGCTTTTACTGCCTTTGACAGCACCAACCGGGGCTTCCTGCTGGACGGACGGTTACAAACTACACCTGTGTTCTTCACAATTCAGGTAGGTGATAAAGTTTTTTTGTGTGTGCTCAGAGCATGTTTCTAAAGAAATATTGACGCAGTCAAAGTGTGAGGGTTGACAGGTGTACTCCCACCCGGTCAACACTAAAAATTACAAAAAAAATTGCTTTTAGAAGAAGAATCTAAATTAATTAAACTTCATATAAAATGTCTTTACATATAAAATCAATAATCATCTGCATATAGTATGCATCATTAGTGCTCTGTTGCACCAGTGTGCCTTGAAACAGACATGCAGCATTTTTGAAATATAGATACTCCTAGATACTCTAGATACTAGATATTTATGTTAACTAATCTATTTTATTATTATACGGTGTATCATTACAGATCAAACCTTTGGATAAATCGTCTCCTGAGATTGTGAAACTGCTTCCTCTTTGGAAAGCAGAACTTTTAGACGACGGCCGATATGGAATATTTCTGTCATCTCGTGAGTTGAAGGCCCATGACAGTGATAGCAGAGATGAAGAGCTGATATTCTGCATTGTTCGCCAGCCTTATTTTGGTTACCTAGAAAACATCACCACAGGTCAGGAAATATATCTTGTTTTCATCTAGATCATCACAGCTCATCTTAGAATAAGAAAATAAGTCTTCCTCTTTGCTCTTGCAGGTGGTTTTGTACCACAGCGCTTCTCTCAGATGGAGCTGAACAAGAGAACGATTGTCTACATCATCAACCCAGACAGGGAATCTCTCTCAGACAGCCTGGAGTTCAGTGTGTCTGATCCTTTGGGGAACACTGGGCCTTCTCACATGTAAGAAAAACATCAACATCACACATTTTTTATGACATCTTGAATAGTCTAGTCTTCACTGTGCTTGATCTGGTATTTACAGACTTGAGTTCAGCTGGTCCACCATTGAGCTGTCTCAGCCTGAGCACTCTGTGTGTGAGGATCAGGGAATGTTCTCTCTGGACATCATCCGGAGCGGAAACTTGGCAGAGTCTTCATATATCACTGTGAAGGTCTGCAACACATTTTTTGCAACTCACTTTATATTTGACTCATCAGTCATCTGACTCTAGAGCTGTCATGTTTCTGTGTCATGTTTCTTTCCCACAGGTAAAAGAGGTGACTGCAACAGCTGGAAAAGATTTCCTCTTTAGCGCCTCTTCCCTCATTCAGTTTGATCCAGGTGTGTTTTCATTCATATGGAAACCTAAATCAAAGGAATCAATTGACCACATCTCGTGGTGGTTGTATACGTGGGGGATCTGTATATAATATTGACTGAAATATTATACCATATAGTATATGGCCAGTGTGTGATATACATGTATGATATAACATATATATTGATCTATACATGGTTTATGGCATATACCATGTATAGATCAATATGTCATACCATGCATCATATTTGTGGGTGAAAGGAAGAGACATCTATCATCTATTGTAAAGGCTGACTGACTGCACCATCATGAACATATCAATGTACAGAGAGTTTACTCACACAGAAAATATCATCCTGAGGACCCTCCTACACAGAGTATGACATCTTATTAGTGAAAAGCAGCATGCAGGGAGGGACAACAGGTCTAGAGGAAGAGGAGACAAGACAAGACAAGATGTTAGGGTAAATCTTACCCTCATGACTAAACATGACTTATTATGAGTAATACAAAGCCTGTTAACATTTAAGTTTAAAAGTTTAAAATAGTTTGTGTCACATTTACAGGTATAGAACACCAGCAGTTAGCTCCTTAGAAGTTAATGTATAGTGCATTCAAATGCTTTGTTATGTCAACCAAAAAAACAGTCATACAATATCTGTCAATCTTAGCAGCCCATAAATGAAATAAAATAAAAATGAAGCTTCGGGCCGCATGAAATTTCACAATTTCAAAGCTGTAATTGGCCCCTGGGCCAGACTTTGGACATGCCTGGTGTCATGTATTTAATTAATAAATGTATTGATTTGATTATAAAACAGGTCTAGAAGCTATAGAAATACTTAAAACACTCCAATCCACCAAGTCCATGGATGACAAGGATTACATGGATATCATAACTTAAAAGAGACCTTTAAGAAAACTGTTTGTCTGTGCATGTAGGAGTGTCAAAGAGGAGCTGGCAAGCTGAGATCGTCCAGGATCACCTCGAGGAGGCTGAGGAGATGTTTGAAGTGCTGCTGGTCTCCCCTGAAGGCACAGTGATCGGCAGCATCAGCAAGGCTCAAGTCACCATCAGAGAGTCGGGGAGGAGTTCAGGAAGAAGAGGTAAGAATAAACCCACATCTTAGACGCAAGGTTGTATCACTATGAATGGTGCTGTTTTTACATCTACTCTACTACTACCTACTTACCAAATATTTTACATTAAATAGGGTTTTAGCACGATTTCTTTATATATAACCTACAACCTGACCACCACAGTCCCCTACTCAAAGACACTAATGTTAAAACATAAACACCACAGGACAGTGCCAGCTGAACCCCGAACGGGTGGCTCCTGTTCTGGGAGGAAAAGAGGTTCGGTCAGACACATATCCCCAACATGGATCCATTCAACTAGAGAAACTGCCCCTGGGCACAGATTCAGTAATCTGGAGCCGTGGAGACAGCATCTCCAGGCCTGCAGCAAATGTTCCAAAAAAGAAGCTCAAAGTTACGGGCAACCCAAAGTCTGTAAGTCTGGATTTGACCTTATCCAAGCTGATATTTTTCTTTTTTTTGTTTTTTTTTTCAGATTTTAAACGCTAACTCTATTTCTTCTTTCAGATTGCACCTTCATCAGTTTTTCACAACGGGACAGACATCGTTTACACAGTAAGCAGCAGCAACAGATACAAACTGGACCTGACCTTTTCAAGTCACCAATGTCTTCATTGCTGTACCCTCTTTAATTCCAGTATCACGGGATCATGCAAATGCAAGTAGAAGACGACACCTCCCCATCAAGGAAGGGCAGAAAGGCAAACATCCGTGTGGTTAGCAGGGTAGCCCAGCAGCAGGCGTCAGCAGCACTTACTAAGACGAAGACAGATGTTCAACCAAGGATCTCAAAACCTAAAACAATTGGACTGGGCAAAGTACATGTGAGTATGAATGTGGTTCATACTGGTACTGGTTACTGGTTATTTCTGCTTCTTTACATAATCTTAAATAAGTAAAGAATAATTATCTTCAGCTAATATTGTCAATAAACATATTGCATTTCAGTTAAAGGAACATTGAATGAATTTTGTATTGCCCGTAGGCTACAGCTGACAGCTCCACACCAAAGCCCTGTGTGCCAGAACTGATGGGACTCCTGCATTTCAACCACACCACCAATCAGCTTTATCACTGCAACGGTGTCTCCTGGAAACCCTGGGCACCTACTGATCAGGTATGGCAGTTTCACAAAAGGGTAAAGGAGCTAATGTAAAAGCATGCACTACTCTCACTGCATCTCTAGAAAGCTATATTCTTGAAATGATACAATGCTGTTTAATTTGTGTTCTTTCTATGCATCTGAAAGGTTTGTTTGGAGTCATCCCATAACACTTGTAACACCCACATTTCTCTTTGTTGTTTTTCTCTTTGTCACTGTGGTCCAATAACAATGATCTCTGATCTGATTGGAAGAAACTAAATGTCTAACTTTTTGGAGATATAGCCTTCAAGGATCAAATTGGTGTATAGCCATAAAAGTCCTTGTAAATGATGCCCATTATTAACCTATAAGACCTCTAAACTCATTTCTCAAAGTTTTAATTGAAGTCGTGGTCACCATATCTGTCTATTTCCTCCTGAAATCCAGATGGTGAGCGCTCAGATGTGTCCTCAGGGCTGGACCTTTCATGGTGGCCACTGCTACACCCTCAGCACTGAGCACAAGGTCACATGGAGCACAGCTAACAAGGCCTGCAGGGAGAGGTACAGATTAATGTGGAGCTCATACTCATTCTGCATGTTTAAGGCACATGGAGAACTATATGGCTTCCTGGAAATAATCTCTGAGGGCAAACTTCTCACATATGCATGTAAAAAGATAAACAGACTTTGGGAAAAAGTCAAGCAGAAAGAATCATGATTCTTCTGTCATGCATAAAAATGTATGTAATCTGAATTATGTGCACTATGAATTATCCTTAAGAACACACAACGTCTTCTTGGTTTCAGATATAAAGGCACTCTGGCAAGCGTTCTCTCGAAAGTCGACATGGATTGGCTGTGGGACTTCAGTGGAAGAAAACCATTTTGGATAGGTGAGGTTTTTTTTTTTTTTTAGAAAAAGCACGTCTAATGTAGTCAGCAAAACAGACCAAAAAAGTTGTTGAACAAAAAAGGAACACAAAAAGTCAAACTAACCAGTAGGCAGCAGGAGAACCAGGCAAGAACCCAAAACTGGGAATACAGGCAATTCAGACACATAGTAGAGCGCGGCCCAGGGTTCAAATCTGACCTGTGGCTCTTTCCTGCATGTCATTCCCCATCTCTCTATCCACATTCCTGTCACTCTTCAGCAGTCTGTCAAATAAAGCTCATACATATATATATATATATATATATATATATATATATATATATATATATATATATATATATGCAGAGGTTAGTGTATCCACGTGGGCAGTGACAAGGTCACAGCCTAGATGTTTAATGTGAACTCTACATATTCTACATTTGCAGTTTTGCCTTCCAAAACCCTTTTGCATTAAGTCTTCACAATTCCATACAAAACTTTATACTTCACATTCCACGAGTCAGCTGACTGATCTGTCTTTTCATCCATCACTAACGTAGAAAGAACTTGTGTGATTTGATTTTTAGGGAATGACCTGTGTTATTATGGTTTATTTCTATACTACTCTGTGCGTTGTACCACACTGCAGTGGTCCCGAAAACTTTATATTGCATGATTGAACATGTTGTTCCTTTGTGACTTCTTTTATTCAACTGACTCTATGTCATGCTCTTTAAGGCCTGAACGACAGGGAGGGCCGAGGACGATGGGAGTGGGTAGGCGGAGAGCCGGTGGGCTACACTAACTGGAGGAAGACGCCCCCTCGGTCCAAAATGAAGGGAGGCAAAAAGTGCGTCCTGGTGTGGAAAAGGGCAAAGTGGCAAATCAGAGACTGCAAGACGAGCAGAGGTCATCGCTTTGTGTGTTCAGTGAAAACATGAATTCAGCGGCAGCTAGGACTGTGTTGTTTGAGAAGAGCTGCAGGAGGAAGAACTGACCCCCAGGACATTTAAACTGCAATACCTTTTCAAAAAAGACACAGGGGAGCTTTTCTGGAACTCTTCATATCATTTAGAATGAACATTTTGACATTTACTGTGTCTAGAAATTAACTTGCAACACTAAGTGACATTGTTTACACTGCATTTATTCAAATTAACCACTGAAAGTATTAAGATAAATGTCAAGCTCACATGAATTTTTAAAAAATGCATTTAGTGTCTTTCACATCAGAACCGAGGCTGAATTACCAACAAGCTCTACACTCACTGTTGGCGTGTGGTTCAGGTGATACGAGTGCAGCTTCTGCATCATTACCTGCAGCTCCTTGAGTTCAAGTTGAGTTTCAAGGTTTTTATTATTTTTATTTATACTGTGCTTACATTGTACATACATTATCTGTGTAAACCTAACTAACAAGGTTTAGTGCGCTGTGTGTAATGTACCAAAGGGAACATACACAATGCACAGACAGTATGCAGACATTCTTTGGCCCTGTAAACTGTAAAAAAAAACTCCATCAAAATAAATTGATTTGTGTAAATAATGAAATATTTTGTAGAACCAATTCACAAATTTCAATTCATTTATAGAGTGTGTACAATTTAAAAAGCTGTACGATAATAAATTTAAATGATCTAATAATAGATTAGAATAAATTAGTGTAGAGGAGACTCTAATCTGTGAGGTACCCTGTAAATGATCATATGTAATGTCCATCGGGATCAGTAATCCTGCTCTCACTGGGTAGAAATCATGTCTAATGTTGATATTTCTTCCTGAGTTGTTGCTGTTGTTGTTGCCCGCTTTTTGAGATTTCAACACTCTGGATGTTATTGAGATCTGGGCCAGTGGGTCCTGCGAACCACAAGGTTTAAGCGGCAATGTGATTATCCCCATCATGTGATCTACAGCCAGGGTATGAAAGAGGGCCTTTTACATGAGCTGTGAGCACTTCTCAGAGGTTCGCATGCACTGAAAAGATACAGCAGATCCTCTTCGACTTGGTAAGTCCAGCTAAAACTCAACAGATAGATACGCAATATGCGTATACTGCAGTTTATATTTGAGTGTTTCCCAAAGTGGCAGAAAAGGCTGTAATGTCTGCCGTTTAAGATGATAATTATGAAAAAATGTTATTTGCCAAAGTCATGATCGCAGCTTTTGGAACAGTCAGGAGGAAAGTTTTCAGACAGTCAAACTTGTGATCAGCAGTGTTGAGTGGAGTCCTTTGCTGGAAGGAAACATAAAGTGCACGAACAGCTCTTCACAGGATCTGCAGCCATGGAGGCATGCGCTCTAAAAAAAATGTTGTTTAGCATGATTCTTTCTAAGAACAGACCATATTTTGAATCATCTTGATATTAGCTCATCTCTGTGTTTATATATTCATAATAAGTTGTAGAATAAACTGCGCTTTCATGACTTTCAGTGACTTTATGATGTTCTGGCCTCAGTGGCAGTAAGCAGCTCATTATTCCATGTGCTGTTTATACTGAAAACTTCTTTTTCTTTCTTTTTATTTGTAATATACATCAGCTTTTTGTAGTTTCAGTTAAATTGATGTTAAGGATTACTATGTCAGCTAGCATAGCATCAGGTAACTGTCACTCCATTGACCCTGCGAAATCTGATTTCTATAATATAATGTACATAAAGAATAGGTTAGCCTAGCTTAGCATAAAGACTAACCAAAGTTTAAAAATACACCTACCAACATGACTAAAACTCAGTAATTAACATGTATCTTATTTGTTTAATCTGCACACAAAATGTTGCACGCTGGAACCATTTCCTGACGAACAGTCAACAACTGTGTGCAAATTCAGTTTTGTCCTTACAGTGAATTCACCAGGTCAGACACAAATTGTAAACCCAGGGTTAAATGAAACCCGGGGCTATACGATGAACACTGTCAGTGTCATTTTGAACATGTAGCTAATGTTTCTGGTTATGTTCTCTTTACTTTAGCCCTGCTTCACTGGCAGCTTTTACCACTTTTCAGGGGATAACCCCACAACCCCGCTCCAGAGTGGAGCCAGAAAGCCCTACACTAAAGTCAGTGTTGGAATGCGTCAGGATTGTGCCATTGTGGAAGGCTAAGGGTAGCCCTGGGTTATGAATATGCAGTCTTCATTCAGTATTCAGGATAGCCCTGAGCTAAGAAGGTTTTGAGACAAAGATCATTCAGAATCAGTTGCATCATTCGTGTCTTTTAACTATTTATTATTTTCTTCTCTGTTCAAGGTTTGATCATGACATAAGCATCTGACTTCTCTCCTAACCTTCATCAATACAAGTGGAACTGAAGAGGTTATACTGCTCTCATGGAACATCATACCTCAGGCCAACAGAGTCAACCCAGCCACGCCTCAAACTTTCAGTGGCTTTCTTTTGCTTACCAGGGCCTGACAGAGATCCCCTATGACACTATTCTCACACAGACAGAAAGCCTGGAGGTGCTGGACCTCAGTTACAATCTGCTGGATGAGTATCCTTAATAACCAGGAGCTAAAGGCCAAACAACTCCACAGAAAATCATTTGCAGAATAAGAATTTTACATCTCTTTATTTTATATAGTCAAAAATATTACATATTTATAACCTACCTGCCTTAATTGGTTTGTTACACTGAACCATAGTCATCACCAGAAAGCAGGGGGCAGGAACTTTCATAACATACAGGCCAGGCCAGGTAATAGGATGAACAGTGTGTCGATCATAGGCGATAATATTTCACAAAGCTCTTACCAACAACTAAAAGTCAGTACCAGATTTACTCTTGCCTGGCAGATTCTTGCTTGCTCATAGCTCCTGTTTTGGCATGCCTTATCTTCCTGGTGGTCCTAATCACCTGTGGTACAAATAGTAACACTCGACTGGCGCTTTGAGCTCACAGTCTGAGCAGTCCGGCTAACAAACTGAGCTAACATTAGCTAACAGCTGCTACAGTTCGCAGATGAGGAGAAAAGCAGAAAATGTTTTCTCCATAAAATATGATCCAATTTCTAAAATATCTGAGAAGTAATTGGTGGTGTGTGTTACATATGTTCTCGTGGTACAAATGACAGACACAATTCACCTGATTAGTGTCATCATGATTTAACAATTATGGTAAAAATGTTACACAATGTACAGGTAGAGGTATGTAGCAACATATTATAAGATATAACTTCATGGGCATAGCATTTATATATCCATTATACAAATAAACATGCATTACATTAACTCTTGACGTCCTCAGTGAGAAACCTGAGCAGTTTGAGTTGGTGTATTCTCCTTCATTCAGTCCTTATTGGAACCCGGCTCTGCTGGGTCAGCTGGAGAAGCTCAGCACTCTGATCCTGGACGGCAACAAGTACACGTCTCACATTAAGTTCCCCTACATGCCGAGTGTCACCACAGTGTGCATCAACAAGAACAAGATCAACAACCTGCCTGTGTTTGTGGAAGAGATACGACGGAAGTTCCCCAACATGAAGTGAATGTTGTTCTTTTCTGCACAGGAACTGGAGTTAGTCCACATAACTGTGGTTTTCATCTCTTCCTGTTTTATGCTTCTGTATTCCTTTCAAATGCAGGATCCTCAGTATGATGAACAATGAAGCAGCACCGAGCTACTTCAATGGAGGAAGTCTGACCCAGTACAAAGACTACAGGTGAGAATCAGGGCACTAATATATTATTAGCAGAAGCAGAAATCCCACTGTGCGCACTATATATTCTCTGTTCATCATGAAAATGATATCTGATCATTTCTTTGAAATAACTACACTTTTACAATTAATACTGTTTTGACCTAGCTTGTTTAGAGAGAAGGAAAGTGACATAAAACTAGATGCACGTGGTAAAACAAGTTATTTATTGCCAGCAGTTTGGTTTAATATTACAAATAAAGAGACAGACTACAAGTGGAAGAAGGGCAAGTGGATGCTGCTCAAACCAAACAAACAAATACAACCAAAAGGGTGAAAACAATGGTCTAAAAAAGGGAAAGAAAAATCTCATCTAACTTTTACTTAAGAACAAATACAGGAAAATATCACTCCTGGTGATTTAAAACAAAGGATCTCTAACTACACCTGGCTCAGGAAGTTAATAAGTACCTCTGCTAACAAGTTAAATCAGTAATCGGTATTCACAATTTAACACAGAGGGGCACATTGGCATGCTTAGCCTAGCTCAGCTATCATGACTTTCCAGACTTTAATAAGGTCGTCCCCTGTGGACTGGAGGACCAGACCAAGGTATATAGCAGATATACTGTACATACAGGACAAGAAAAGTTATAGAAAGAAGAATAGATATGTGTGTCAGACAGCGTGGAGAGATCTTTAAATATCATTTAGACCTCCATGTTAGGAAATATTAGAAAATGTAATCAATTGACTAAAAAATATAAATTTTATAAAGACAATAAAAATAATGTGCTGCAAAAGTCTGATTAATACAAATCTGTCAGAAGGAGTCTTTAGGACTCCAGGAGACTGCTGCAGCCAAAAAGTTACAAGTTCTTCCACCAATTCTCGGTGCTCAGTTCAGTTCATTAGCCTTTCTACTTGGCTCAATGGTAAGCTAAGTGTCATGATGTGGCCAAATTTAGAATGGCAGATAAACAAACTGATGAATACATGAGAGGGTTTTAAATACATCAGCCCTCGATGTCTTTATCAGTGGACAAAGCCACAGCAGGTGTATTAGTGTGCCTACGTCCACATCACAACAACAATCACTCTTCTCCTATATGCACTCTGTAATGTGATCCCTGTGTATTGTCTTCATTCGTAAAACTTGTGTAACGTAATCTGATAGCACGTTAATGCTGCATCACATTGTTGTGTACACCTGTGTCCCGTTCCCACTCTGTTCTTTGTTCTGGAGTTTCAGTCAGTGTTTTCGTCTTGTTAACGCCACGTCTTCTCATTGCCTTTGGCCTTCTCAGACAGTACGTCATCAGTCAGATCCCAGGCCTGGAGATCCTGGATGACACAGAGGTCCTGGAGAAGGAGAGAGCCCAGGCGAGAAAAACCTACAGACTGCAGCAGAGCAGCCACGGCAGCAGAAAGAGGAAGGAAGACTCGTCAAAGAAACATACTCACATGCGGAAAAAATCAAATGCAGTCATATGACCATAAATAGGATATTGTTTTTGAACCATTCTCATAAAATCACAACTTTAATGTTACACTGTCAACATTATGACACAGGTTGTCTATTCTATGTCTGCTTGTATTTAAAACGTCAGGGTGTTTACACAGTTTAATATTCAGCTCCACGTTTCATATAGCTGAATTGTTGCATTAAAAATGGAAATACTCTACATGTCTTGTGCATAATTTCCTACACCATACCCAAAATTCAGTCTGTTAGACTACTTACATTATATAAATTAAGTTTTACAGCTCATTCATGTCAGCGTCCTGGGGTCAGATGCAGGCTGTAGCTGCATGCATTTTAAGTGTCATGTTTGGTGCCTCCACTAGAGGGAGCTAAAGTAGAGCAGAAAGCGTGGTCACAGAATAAAAGAGCTGGACTCAGTCAACAAAGAAGACTTGACTGGTGTCAGTGCACCAGTTTGATCTGGCACAAGTGAGGGTCGGGAGTGAAGGTGAGAAGTAATGTTGAGAAATACTGTCAGCTATATTTCCATAATCCATAATCATGAAATATGAAATATTTCAAGGTTAAAATCTAATAAATAAAATAATGTTTTATACAACTGTTGTACATGCCCCATTTATTCATTTACAGTAATAAGTGATAGGTTAATCATTAATTTGGCTCCACAACTGCACTGGGACTGCATGGTTGCCAAGCAACACATTAACAGTGTCCTGAATAAAATCATGATCAGGTTTAATATTATTATAAGTTGGTAGCAGAACTGTTGTCAAGAATGTGCCCAGCTCTCTGGAATAAATACATATTTACATCCAAAATCAAAATCCATATTGCTCAACAGTAGACTTACCATAACGATATTATATAGTTTATATGTATTTTACTGTCTGCTAGAGCTAACTACAGTGAACAGGTATGGATCAGAAGGAACAGCTGTCCTGTAATCCGGACCCACTGATGGAGTTTTCAGACACCATGGCTCAGTGGTACTGCTGCTTCCAGGCTGCAAACACAGAGCCGAGAAACGTGCTGAGAAATCCTCACAGCAAACACCGGGCGGACAGCTCCCCCTACTGGATCGTACACGTGATGGACTGCCCTGGTCCTGTGCTGATGGCGGGAAGGCTGAAGAGAGCGGGGATAGCCCTGTCCGAGCTGAGTGAGTGTTTATACCTGTGTATTTATAAAGGCCTTTCCATGGCTCAGCAGTTAACGGGAACCTCGAAGTGTAATTATAAAACATGCTGAAATTGTCAAAGCGAAACTTAAATTTGACTAGAGTTACATAACTAGCAGAAAAAAAATGTTGAACTAACGTGAACACATAACATGTGCTTTTGTATGTACAGATATAGTTTGTGTTCTCTAAATTTGTTGAAGGAATGGTTTCACATTTTGCAAGTTTTTGTTTTGTTAGCTTAGCATGTGCTACGAGTACTAGCTATGAGCTAGTATAGCTAGCCTGACACAAAGCTCTAAATATTCCTGCTAGAGTTAACTAATTAAGGTGGCTCTCTGTACATAAACAGAAAAGTAAAATTTACAGTTACAGTAGCTTCCTATGAAAGTATAAAAGTTTTTTTTATAAGTTTATATTTATGTACAGGTTAGACAGTGAGATGCAACATACTGTATGAGAGAGCTAGGCTAACGTTAGCTGTTCACCCTCTGCTTCCAGTCTTATATTATCTAGATAGATAGATGACTTTAATAATCCACAAAGGGAAATTAAGTCATCATTGCAGTCGGTATATTTGAAAACAATAAAAATACAATAGAATAAAATGCTGAGGTAAAAAAAATAAAAACACAGAATGGGATGACACTTAAAAAATACAAGATATATATGCAGATATGGTGCAGTGGCAAGATGATGGCAATAGTACTGATGGTATGATGGTAATGTTATTGTTAATAGCATTATATAATAATAATAATAATAACAATATTAATAAATATACACACACTATATTATATAATATGCTATATATATAGTATATGTGTAATGCATGCATAATAAATACTTGACTATGCAAGATATACAAACTATAAATAATATACTATAAATATGTAAATAGAATCTGCCTTATCTTTTGATAATGTGATAATGTGCAATAAGCTAACATTCATTCACTGACTAATGTACTCACTGAAGAGTCCTGCGACTTATCAGATTAAATGTACGAGTGTAATGAATGCTCAGTAGGACTATTGGAGCCAAGCTTGTGCGCATTTGTGTGCTAAATGCAGGGTGTCCGCAGGGTATTAAAAAGTATTAAAAGGTAGTAAATCAACATAGTGAAAATTAAGGCCCTTAAAAAGTATTTAAGATTTAAAGTTATGTTGAGTTTTTAAAAAATATTTAGAAGGTATTAACAAGTATTAAATGGTATTAAATTTTACCTCAGGATTCCTGGATGAACCCTGAAATGTTTTGTAGTTGCTCTCATGAGCTTTCTCTTTTCTCTCTGTTATCACCTCTTCAGAGAAGTTTGATGGAAAACATATCCTGATGGTTACGGATGCATCAGGGCTCCCTCTTGGTTTTGACATACTGGACTACGAGAGGTTCTCCTGGCTGTGCAATACAGATGGTGCAGAATGGGTGAACCCAGAAGCCGTCAGGACTGCTGAAAAGATAGCCACACTGCTACAGAGGTGCATGGATGCGCCGATGGATGGTGGGATGCCACGCAAACCCAAAAGTCTGAGGGTCAATGATGAGATCCTGCACAGGTCAATGGCAATTTATGATGTATTCATTTAAGGACCCAATAATGCCCCAAAATGTGCACCCAGCTGATCTGACTGTTCATGTTTGATGATGGTGTGTTTCAGCTGTGTATCAGCTGTGAGCCAGGAGCAAATTTAAGGTTTGCTGAGTGCTGTGAAAAATCATAGAATGCGTCTGTAATGTGATGTTCCTGCTCCTGACACCAGGGTATTATGTTTTCTCTCTTTTTGTTTGCCATTCTTTGACCTCCCTTTGTCTCAAGGTTGGAGGCTTTGTCAGCGCTGTGCTGAAATGGGTTGAAGGAGAACAAAACGTTCCCCCGAACACCCCCCTTACCTCAACCCTACGAAGAAAGAAAGCCTTTACAACTGCTTGACTACACATGTCGGTTAACTGTTTAGTTGCGTTTTCTGATTCATTAATTTCCCCTGAAGGTCCGAATGTGTTTCTTCCAGTCAAATACTGATTCTGACATCTGTGCTCTAAAAGTACTAGAACCAGTCCATGAAATACATAGGTGTATGTTTTTAATTGTAAAAGTAAAAACTCCATAAATGGACATAACCTCCTAAATTGTAAGTTTAAAGTCTGACGTAGACATAAATATTACAGGATCCAATGCAAACAGGAAGAATATGAACAATATATTAGTGAAATGTGGAGTTAGAGGTTTTCAGTCCAGGATTTTGTGGGCGGTCCTTAAAGGGTGGCTTGATGACACGCTGAGGCCACCCTGAGCATACCCCTGCACCCCTAGCAGAGAGATAGAGATGAATTCATCTCACTCAGAGCGTTTCAAAGTTAGTCATGTCATTTTCTGAACTCATCTGACACGTTTCAGTCACTTCAAAATGGCTGCTTGACTGCTCCCACAAGTGGGTGTGGCTTCAACATTCAGGCAGCATTGCATTAAAAACCCACATGATTGTATAAAGGATATTACTACATGGGCTCTGGAACACATCCAAAAACTGTTGTCAGTAACCACAGTTCATCTCTGCATCTACAAATGAAAGACAGAACATCCACAAACACTTCTCTGGACTGAGCTCACCTGAGACAGACTGACAGGAAGTGTCAACTCAACTGCTGACCAAACTCATGGTTCACACAGCATCCCAGAATCTTTGGAACCAGCATTGTATTTCAGTTCATAAAATATTCAAAATAATGTCAACACACCACTACTGACTGTTTGTTTTTGTGTATTTGCAGGCTGGTGCACCGTCACATGCTCAAACAGGGAAAGGTCCTGGGCATGGAGCTGTGGCCCCGAAGCCTGAAAAGCTGGAAACCTCTCGATCAGAAAGGGCCTCCATCTTTCTGCCTGCGCTGGCCTCCGACACGTTACTGTAGTGTGTGTAAGAGGCGCTCCTTCCCCAGTCGACTTCAGGAGTGGTGAGTAGAGGAGACTCAGTCACATGTAGATCACATGATCAGATGTCCACTTAACAGGGACTACTAGTTACTCTCACTGTAGCACGTGTATTCGGCTGCATGTACAAACACTGCCAGCACTGCCTGAAGCTTCTGTTTACTGCTGTACAGAGTCTCTGCTCATTCTGGTACTTCAAGTGAAAGTGTCATTTACCCACAAACCCTGCATGTTAATGCTATGGGTAGAAATGGAGAAACAACCCACAAAGGTTTCCTTAAAGGAGTTTTTAGATTCCAGTCTGTAGTTTGGTCTTTTCCCTTCCTGTGTTGAGATGAGTCTAATGTTACAATAGCTGATGTTGACCCTGTACAGAGGTGGCTCAGTGGTTGCAGGTAGAGTTACATGTGTGTTTGGTAACTGGAACTGAAAAACAGGCTGTGAGAGAGTGAGAGACCACAGGGCTGACTTTCTTGTGAAATGTTTGCTTTTTCCTCACATTGTTTTCCCTCCTGTTGACACTTGCCCGTGTCTTTGTTCTGGTAGAAAACCCTTCTTCTACTTCTACTGTACTTTCCGTGCTTTTGCAATGCCGCTGTGTTTTCATATCAATCCTCCTCTCTCCACACTTGTTATCTTATCTCGGTTCCTTCCTCTGCTTGTGCTCAACTCCCTGCCATGGTACTGGATATTCTTTCCACTGTCTCCGAGGCAAATGTATTTTGTAACTTTGGGCTATACAAATAGAATTTGATTTGATTTGCCCCCCTTCTTTCTCTTAAATGCCTGTGTGTAACTCTCTGCAGCTCCCAGTGCACGACAGTCTTTTACTGCGGAGACAAGTGTTTGAAAGAAGATGCAGAGCATGAGCGCTGGTGTGCCAGACTGGCAAGCTACATGCAGCACGAGGCCCAGCTGGCTGACCTGCCGTTCAGCTACACAGCAGGTAGATCCAGACCTGTACTGTCCCCTGCCATACAGAAAAACATCTTGTGGCTTTTAAACTTAACATACATTAAACATTTATGAGAGGTTATACTGTGTGTGTCACTGCTGTGTCACGTCAGCAACTCTCAAAAAGACATGAATGTCGGGTAATGCTCCTCATAAATGTACATTTCAATCTATAAGTGCATATGTAGCAAATAAAGTTTATTCATTTGGAAAATGTTCCCCAAAGCACGGCAACTGATTCTTCTCTTTAGGATGATTACTAAACAGAGATGTATATTTCTCCTGAAGGATGAGACGTTTATATCACAGCCCTGACTCACCGTGGTCATTAAAAATCCCACTGCACTTATCACAAAGAATCAGGGTTCTCTGGTGTCCTGGCAAAATTCACAACCTGGCTCCCTCCATCTGGTCGCCTAATCATTCCTCAGTGTAACTTCCTTAATGGTTTCCTTCCCTCTCCACCTAAAGCTGATGTGTGGAGGCACAAAATGGCTGCCATCCATGGTGGATGAAGCAAGTTTCTTTTGAACATGTCACTGTACAATAATAAAAATCTTTGTGGTCAGACAAATGTTTCCATGCTAGCACGCTAAGTTCATGTTTGACATTCACCTGAAACAAACAGTTATTTAAATGTCTCCTCTTTATTTGAATGTTTTTTATGCCATAATTTCTCCACTTCTTTCTTCACCTCTCATTATTTTATTCCTCTCCCTCCCTCTTTGCAGAAGTCACATCAGAGGACTTTAGTTTGGAAGACTTCCTCTTCAAAAACAAACTGCTCAGCAGCTACTGGGTGCACTGGAGCCTGCTGGTGCGATCTGCCCAGCCTCACAGCGTCACCAGAGACGCCTGGCTTAAAAGTCGGTGACCCCCACTCTATTGCAGAAAAAGTGCTGGAAGAGTTGAACATTTTCTTCCCTTTCCTGACCCTAAATTTATACTGCGCATGTAAAACCATACAAACCTTTAGAAAAGACTGTAGTAGTTAGACTGTAGTTTCTGCTTTCATTGGATATATCCTCTGTAAATATGACACAACTAAGACAACAGAACAAATGAGAATTGAGAGGAGTATAATTATTTGTATAAATGATGTGTGTCCAGGTCACAGCAACATCTATGAGCCTCTGAAACTGGAAGCAGAGGTGTCGATGGTTGATCCAGGCCCCCTCAGCATTGCCTCTGTCAGGAATCCACTCGGTATGTCATGCATCTGAACATCAAGAGCTGCTGTCCATCACATGACCACTGACCACTCATTGTTTGACCGTGTTTTCCATCAGTGTCGTGGCATCAGTACTATCAATGGAGAGGCCTCAGTCTGTCCTCTGTGGTCGCTCCTCTGTTCAGCTCTTCTCTCTCCATCTACTACATCATCACCTCCCTGGTGCCAAAGCACTGTGCGTGTTCTTCTCTCTGCACACACCCTGCTTCAGTCCATTCTTGTTTCCAGTCTGTACAAAACCAGTCCAGCACCAAACAGAACAGAACATAGTGGAGAGTTATAATTAGACATACTGTAACTGAATAATGTCATCATTTAAGTGTGTATGTGTGTGTGTGTACTATTGTCATTGCACATGTGCAGCTTTCTTTATTCCTGACAATATATATACTATATATACCAATTGCTGTATTAATGTGTGTGTGTGTGTGTGTGTGTGTGTGTGTGTGTGTGTGTGTGTGTGTATGTCCTCCTCAGTTCCAGAGGTGAACATCCTGAGGAAACAGTCTCTGAGGATCCACATCATCGAGTCGTACAGGGAGCTCCACACTCTGTTGACCTTCTGGGTGAGACAGTTTGAAGCTCTTCTTCAGCTTCATGTGCTGCTAAACAGACAGCATGCAGAGTAAAGTCACTTGTAATGACCTGATAAACTAATCATTCAGTGTGTGTGCTATCATTTTGCTCCACTGAATTCTAAATCTGACTATATCAGTAGTTAGCTACAACAAACTCTGCGTCCTGTTTGAGTGACTATTGTCTGAAGCTCTCGAGTCTCTCTGTCTCAATAGGAACTATCAGTGCTTCTGCCTCATGTGACCTTTGAACTGGTGTTCATCTGTGAGCATCTTCCCTCCTGGTTCAACAAAATTCAGCTCGTCATACACAAAACTGTGAGTGACTTGTTCTGAAATGTTGAATGATATGACATGAATACAACCAATCAGTAATTCAGACTTTAAACACATGCATAGATAAGATTAATGCAGGTCAGTCCACTGACTGCAGTGATTTGATTGAGATGAACTGATTTCAGTGCTAGATTTTTCCATTTTACAACATTAATATCTGCATATACATGTTTTAATTAGAGGAAGCTGTCACACCTAACAGAGGACTGAAACAGAGGTTTAAGCAGCTGAGACTCTGTAGATTAACCTAAGAATGAGACACTTAATGTGGATGTGATCACACACTCACACACAAGCAGTGGTTTACAGTAAAGTGACTGAGCTGTCTTGTGTCAGAACTGCAGCGTTGGTGTCTCTGACTCCAGCCTGATGTCAGGTGACAGAGCCGACGAGAGGAGCATCAGAGTCAAAGTTTACCGCAGCACCTACCACGTCCTGCAAGAGCCCAAGCCCGACTTGGTCATCGGTGAGTAAGTGTCCTGTTTGTGTCCATGAGCTTCAAAGGACTTTGTGTGTGTGCGTGTGTGTGTGAGTGTGTGTGTGTAAGGTTTATTGTCCGCTGCTGAATGGAAGGGGGAAGGAAGCCAGACTTTCCTTTCCTTCCACAGACAGCCATTGTCTGTGAACCAGTGTTTTATGATCCACACTCAGTGTGTGTGTGTGTGTGTTCATTCATAGGTTTCAAGCCTGTTTTCCTGCGTAAGGACTCTTGGTTCAGCACTCTTCTCAAACTCCAGGTAATAAATAAGGAGAAACACATCCCACCATTTATGTTAGACAAGCACCAGTGTTCATACTCAAAGGACATACAGTATTAGTAGTAGAGTTACAAAATATAGCTGAGGGAAAATTCTGGTATTTTTCATCCTGCATCTGGATTTAATATTAACTGATAATGTAGCCAGCCAGCTACCGAGCTGTCATTTCAAAACAGGACAGACGTTTTGGGAAATACACCAAATATTCACACACATCAATATCTATTTTGTGTGATAAGTACAGAGCTGGAGTCAGAAAGTAGTTGTAGTGAGGATGTAAAAACAAAGTGACAGTGCAGTTACTAACATTATAAAACATTATTAACGACTGGTCATACCAGGCCAACTAAGATTTAGCAGCAAAACAGTGTACTGAACTGAAGCGTGCATTTTATTTATTATGAATGATGTTTTCTATCAGGAGAGAAAGATTATTTATTGTTTGAAGAGTGACACGGTCTCACTAACACAGTGTGATGTTAGAGGGTGTTGCATGCTGGGATTCTTAGTTGACTGAACCATTGTTGTCACACAGAGGTTGCCAGGTTTGGTACTACTGTACAGAGACTATAACTAACACGTGTTAGCAGACATGGAGGTACATAGAAGTGTTTGGTGGATGTACAAACTCAGCTCTCTGGTTTGTGTGAGTTAAAGAAGCTGTTTCCCCCTGCTTCCAGTCTTTATGCTAAGCTAGGCTAATCACATCCTGACTCCAGCTCTGTACTTAAAGCTGACATCCTCAGTTAGTTTGACTGCATCACTGTTGCTTTGGTTACACTAATTAAAAAGGTGATTGGTGTCTTTGGCCAGAACATTTGAGCTGAGCGTACATTAACCTGACTGAGGCTGAGCATCCTCCTTTGTGTCCGTGTCAGTCTCTGAGGGTTCCAGCCTTCTTCTGTGAGTTCAGTGACCTGAGATGTGAGAGCAGCCAGCGGGTAATGAACGAGGCCACCGGGGGCGACGTCTCCCCACCGACCATCAACCCCTTCCACTGCCCTCTGCGCATCAACGGAGGAGACAACAGGCTGCCGCGGTGAGGACATCTAAATAGTGTCCTTTTATTTAAGCTATCATACACAGTTCTACATGGGAACTACAAGATTTGGAGTCAGATGTATATTCTGATTCTGAAAACTCTTTTCAGACCTCAGCAGTCATGTCAGCTGCAGTTTGTACTGTAGTCACTCCTGCTAACTCGATTGTTGATCCTGTGACGTCGGCACGACAACATTGTGCAATTATGTAAGAATCTGTCCATCTGTTTGAATCACACTGACTCAGGATTCAAAGGCGTCCAGCATAAAAAAATCTGACACATTTGTTAACACTGGGGCCAAATTTTGTCAATATGATGCTATGATTTGATGAAGTGGAACGATTTTCAGACAGCAACGTGAAAGAGAATCTTTTTTTCAGGTGGAGGGCCGGAAAAACATTTTTCACAAGACAGACAGAAGTTTTTAAAAACTGCTTGATTAACAGTGTTCAACTTCAGGTCTAGTGTCCACATCTTGTTCATTCCAATTAAAGCAAGAAAAGTTTATTCAAATTCATATTTTTTGTTTAACATTGAAAAACTGAATCTAAATAGATGAAGTATGGCTGCAGCACAGACTGCGTGCTGTGACATAAAGTCTTCAGCTGGAAGAGTTCCTGTAATCTTGGACAAGTTCAGACTGCGCTGCATGTTGATATACCTCTAACCATCGTTCTGATACAGCCAAATCATTTCATACTGTTTGATCGCCTCCCAGGTATTCCAACAGCTTCATCTTCCACCTGGTCTACAAGCCTTTAGCAAACGCCCAGCAGCCGGTACCTGTCTTTGACCCGAGTGCCCGGTCCGCTCTGCGATCACTGTCTTCTCCAAACTCGACCATCAGGGAGAGGAAGGCAACCGCCCAGCGCCGCAGAACCAGGCAGGGAAAGATGAAGAAAAAGAAAATGTCGGGCCGTCATTAAATTCTTTTTTGAGTTGAGTGAGGAATATAAATATCTGAATTCAGTATTTTACCTCTGCATCAACATGAGCAGTCAAGTCAAGCCACATATTTGTTTCTGCTGCTGTGACAAGTTTTGTTTACACGCGCAGACGAGCTCGTGCACTTCAGAGAAAGATTATGTCATAATAACCAACCATAGGCGAGGCTCCACATCCATTAAATCTTCAGTGCTTTTCAATCGCTAATTAAAAAGGCATGCTGCAGCTCTCTCCCGGGCTGCTTTGCACTCGAGCATGGCCTGTTTCTTATTCCTCAAGGGAATTTGGAAAGTAGCCACTCCACCCGCTACCCCACCCCCACCACCACTACCTCCACCCCATCCTGCCAAGATTGCTGGTTCAAAGACTTCCTGACATCTGGCCACAGTCACTGCTGAAGGGTGAGAGGGAAGATTGATGAGCCGACAGGCTTGATTGATTTACAGGACATGATAGCAGGAGCTGCGTTTTCTCACTATGTCATGTTAAAGGCAGCCATGCTGAGCCTTTGATAAGTCATTTTTATATTTTATATATAATAATATTGCAGTATATATAGACAAGAGCGTATGGAAAACACACACTGCTGTGGGTTACATAAATACATAAGACTAGAACTGACTTCAAATGAAATACAGTTGAAGAATTCTGGACGTTAAGGAGTAATTCATCATGTTTCCATTTAGTCTGTGTATGCTAATATTTCTAGAACATCCACCATAGGCTGTCAGTGTGGTGATTTGATTAATTATGATGTTCTTTGGTAAACATATCACCAGAGAAATGGTTCAAACAGTCTAGCTTGGTACAGGACTCAGTGCACTAGGACGCTGTAGTCATGGGTGGCTACAGAGCTATTAGTGATGTGACAGTCGTGAATGAGCCGGTCCAAAGATGCTTCTGAACAAGAGGAGAGGAGTGTCTGTAAATACAGTTAAACAATTGGCTACAGCAATTTATTTATATTAGATTTTTTAAACTTTTGAATACTTCAGTACAAAGTATGTATTAAATAATAAATAAAGTGATATATGTATGCACATATTTGAATCATGTAAGATTGTAAATTGTGTATATTGTTCATGCTGTAGAGTGGAAACACGCACAGAGGGAGAAGGCACTTTAAGGTTGAGTTCATTGAGGCGCAGAGCGCTGCTCCAACAGGATTACTCAACAGGGACAGAGTGTGCATTTTAAGCAGATAAGAGAAGCACCGTTAGCACGGCACGGCACGGTTTTCGTTCACGTCCTTCTTTAACATTTAACATTTAGTTTCTTCGACACGCGTGACAAACACAAAAATAACAAATAAGATAAGAAGCAGAGAAAACCGCAGAATAATCAGAGGTAGTTCACTGCGCGAAGCCGCTTCAAAGTGCGCAGTAAGCGAGAAAGAGACCGGAAATCAAGTGAATTCGCCTTCAAAATAAAATTATATCTGCTCTGCTGGACTCACCATAATAAAACTAGTGTATTACTATATACTATGACAACACTGCACCACACTACACTGTGTGCTTTCCCTTCAGGTCTGAGGTCAAATTCTTGAAACTGATGCCAAGTTCTTTGTAATTATTTCCATCATGCATTAAAAAGAAAAAAATCTTATTTATGTACAAAAGAATGTTTGGTCTTATTTATGCATTAAATTATTTAATGCATAAATCACAGTTTAAATATTGAAATATCAAATGTACAAACATCAAAAATGGCAGTAGTAAAGATCCCATGATTATGACAACACTGAAATAATAGAAATGTATCAGACAAATGCAGATTAGAAATCTCCTCAAAACGTCAGCATAAGTCACTTACACGCAAACCTCAACGTCTTGCCGACCCCACTATTCAACGTTCAACTGTTTTTATTCTTCTTTATTTGAACATCTGTTTCCAACATTTCGTTGTCCTTGTAGTAGATATAGTAATTATAGTATATCTTTTCTTTATTGAGATTGTAAAAGTACCTTCTACAGGGATAACACTATAGAGATTATAAATATTTGGTCAGATGAGTAAAGCATATTTAAATGTGTCTAGTATTGGAGTTTCTCGTCCATTTAACTTAAAGGCAACCAGAAAGTAGTAATATGTCAAAAAATAAATGAATCAGAAAAATAATACGTCGTCGCCTCTTTTATTTTGAAACTCACAACCGGAACCTCTTTATCTGGGGTGCGTGTAAATTGACGCTACCTGTCAAACGCACTCCGGTCCTCGTCAGTGTCTCGCTGAAATGCCGGCTGGCTCGAGCTTCACTGACGGCAGTGTACTTTCACACGCGACATGTATGTTTGATTTCCCGCTCATGGAATGGCGTTTTTAAACGTGACCTCGCGTTAAAGGACTAAAACACCGGCACACACAACGGTTTTCCTCCGCGCTCCCGGAGGGGATTTATTCTTCCCTGCAGCGGTCCTGCATTGCAACGGAATGGGAGCTGGATGACTGAAAGTCGGACGTGGATACGGGCAGATGGAGGAGGAACAACAGGAGGAATAAAAGCCTGACAAATGCTCAGAGCCAGCATGACCTACATAGCACAGAGCTTAATGGACGCTCCTCAGGACATCTCAGCTGTATGGATACAGTAGACTGCAACTGACATCCCGTCCAACCTTGCAACAGCAATAAGTGACCTTCATTTTTAAGTAGTGCTGCAGGACTATACATACAAAGACACGTGAATGTGCATATGACTGAACAAAGAGAATCATTCAAGCTGCCCAGGTCCTATGCAAAAGAAGAGAACCTGATGAACAGCATGGAAAACACTGCGCCCTGGACGTTATACCGAGGTCAAGAAGAAACCAAAATATAGAATTCAGGAAGCAGGTTGCCCCGAGGCTTCTAGATGCTACAACCCCCCTCCTTTACTCTACACTGGATCTGCTCTTTGGATTAGAGTACAACTCACGAGGCCCGCAGTGGAGCCTGGTTCAAAGGTCCAAAGAAGAGCAGGGCTGAAAGGTCTTTTTTAAGCCGGAGCAGCCTGCAGATGCCTTATCTACTCATAACTTGTGAGATTGTGCGGCTGTAAGCATTAATTATGCTGTGATCAGCAATAAACTCCACAGCCAAGCAATAAAAAGCTGAAGTGCTCCGCAGGAAAAGTCAGATCTTTTGGCTTGTAAGCAACACAAACTGTCGCCGTCATGCTTCTGAACTGCGGTCAGCCGTTACCTCTCCTGAGGTACACAGATGTGCCGCCTCGGGTCATAGAAAACTTCATCCTGACTGGTTACCGCTTCCCAAACTACAGCCTGAGGGACTGCTTACTGTCAGCGTTCAGACCCACCAACGAAACAGGCAACTTCTGGACACACTTCCTCCCAGTCTTCATCTTTTCGTACTATTTTGTGGAGGTGTTTGGTTGGGAAGGTGCACCACACGGCGACGCCCCGTTCTTCTATCCAATGTGGAACTACTTCATCGGGGTGTTCTGTCTGCTCATGGCTAGCAGCATGGCCCACCTGCTCAACTCAATGTCCCTGGTGGTCAGAGAAGTCTGCTTCTTTGTGGATTATGGCACCATCAGCGCCTACACTGTTGGCTCATCATTAGCTTATTACTATTACATCCACCCTCGGGCAGGAATAGTGGAGACAGAAGGTCTCAATGGCTCCCATATGGACTCGAAACATGAACCTGCAGGGGCTCCCACGTCATCCTATGCAATCCCAGATTTCAGTGTGTTCTTTGAGACCTTCTACATCCCATGTGCATGTGTCGTAGCAATCATTTGCGTCTTATCCTGCTGCAACACCCGCCAGAGGTGGAGGAAACATCGATATGTCATCCGAACCCTGGTTTTCCTCCTCCCGTTCCTTGTCTCTTCCACACCGGTCTTCTACCGCCTCCTCACCAGATCGCCTTACTCCACCTCCTCCTCCTCCTTCGCTGCTTCCACCTCCACCTCCGTCTTCTTCTATCGTCACTGCCTCTGGCTGCTGGTGTCAGCCATCTTCAACATCAGCAAGTTCCCTGAGCGGCTAGCGCCGGGTTGCTTCGACATCTGGGGTCACAGCCATCAGTGGTTCCACTGTTGCACGTTTTTGTCCATCCTGGACGAACTCCACATGATCAAGGCCGAGGTGAGGGCAATCCTGCTCAGCCCGACACTGCTGCTGCCCCCGGCCACCATGTCCCGCCTGCCTGGACCCACCATAGCTTCCACCTACGGGGTGATGTTCCTCCTCCAGACCACCATCATCTCCATCATCGTGTGGTTCTCCTGGCATGCCAACTGCATCTTCGGACCCCAGAGAGACCAGCTAGCAAAGGAACATGCCAAGAAACGCCTGAAATGTCACTGAAAACGCTTTTACTCGTCGTGACTGTGAAGAAGGATTTGCACATGCGTACAGAGCCATGCCACAAAGAGAAACGCACAAGTAAAACAATATGTCCCTTCTGATTTCAACTCTGTCATATGTTCCAACCCCTTTGGGAGCATTTTACAAGCTTTCATGGGGTAAAATTGGGGACAACGAGAGATGAAAGGATTATATTCTGAGCTCACCACAGGTTGGCTGTCTGGTTGGGTGGATATTGATAGACTTTGCCAGTTCTCTCCCCTGAGCTGCTCCAGCATGTTCCAACAGGACGTCTGGCTATGATAACTACCTCTAGGGACTGTACACTTTGTGGAAAGGTGTTGGCACCCAGGAGAACACATGTTCCATGTAACATTTGGGTAATGTGGCTTAAATGTCAGCGTGACCACGTGTCGTCTGTTGTCAAGTAGTTCCCTGTTGCACTTCCCCTTCCTCTGACTTCAACTCTTTTGAAACCTCTCTGCTGTATTTGCGGTCGAACCCATTGTTTGGCATCCAATGATTGCTTCTTTCCGACCTTTAGTAACCACATCTTTTCCTCCTCTGGCCTCCTTGAGCGCTTGCACGCAGCTTCATTTCCTCTCTCTCTTTCCAATTGACCGTTGCAAGCAGGAAGTGTGGTGGCCTACAGAAATAGCTCAGATCAGTTGTACAGTAAAGAACTTTCATGGGGGCCCAGTGCTGAACTCCTGTCATTAAGAAGCCATGCTCGCTTTTTAAACCTCAAAGGACGCGTAATATGTCATTAAATATATATATCTGTATGTATATGAGCAACAGCTCCAGTTTTATGGCCTGCATTGTTAACATGGATGAAATGAGGATGATGATCTGACCAGAGGCTGTTTTTCATGTCACATGATGTACAGAGACCAGTAAGAGAAAAAGCCATAGTTTGTAGAAATAGTAGTTGAAACAGTGGCAATATTGTAGTCGTACTACATCACCAGGAACTTCCTGGATAGATTTGCACTGACAGATAGATCAGGTTAGTATTCCACTTTGCATCATGTATTGTCATGTCGTTCAAGTCACAGAGTTGAAACACCTTCATCCATCTTTGAACTATTTCAAATGTATTTTCATGATTTTCGACGTCCCCAACTTTGAGCGCACAAGACAAAAAGTATACCATTTTTTGGACGGACGGATGCTGAGCTCTGGAATATAATGGCGTTACCAGCGAGGCACACACCGGACCGGAGGCCACCATGTAGATTAAACATTACTAGATAAACAGCCATCTTTATTATTCGACTTTTAGCTGCATGGTATAACATTTAGCCTTATCGTTAGCAATTATTTACTGCACTAAAGGAGCATTATCCTGTACAAATGTTAGCTTGTCGCCCCATGTAGGAATTCCCACGTAGATGTCTGCTTTCCTGTCTTTCTTGTTTTTTCTGTAATTCTGCTAAATGAGTTAAACCCAACAGGCCCCATTTGGGACCTGGGCCAGGTTTGGTTTTGGTTGTTTTAAATCTAATTTTAAGTTTTAAGTTTTTTTCTCTCTATGACTGTTATGTTTGTCTGCATCCATGTTTGTCACGTGTTTCTTGCAGATACGCAACATCCAGAGAGAACGTGAGTTTAGCCACTAGCATTAGGGTCAAATAATGCAAACAAACAGACTCTCTAACCAACCCGAAAAGAGAACAGATGTATTGT
The DNA here is from genome assembly GCA_023373845.1 of Nibea coibor. NCBI lineage: Eukaryota > Metazoa > Chordata > Actinopteri > Sciaenidae > Nibea > Nibea coibor. The sequence goes on from CM041729.1 coordinate 17,116,747, forward strand.
TTGACATGATAGTCACTGTGGTCTACAGCATTTATAGATTTGTTTAGTTGGACAAACAGTGGGCATTATGTTCGGTTCTATTCAATGAACTCTGCGGTTTCTGTCTTTGACCTTGAATAACCTTGTCTCAGAGGTTCTGGTTTCAAGACCCAACCTGGCGGAGCGTCCATGTACGGACAACCTGAGCCTGTGCTCACTGACTGAAAGAGGAAATAAGACTTCAATGTAGTAGTATGTAGTATAGGAAGTAATTAATCTGTTCTGAAAAAGAAGACCGCGACTGTCAGTGCTCGGAAGAAGATGAATGTGTGTTTTCACTGTGTGTGTTCACGTTGTTCTGTCATGTATGTGGTGAGTTTGTGCCGTCAGTCTGAGACGGGGATCTTAAATTGTAAGCTTTGTCACATCCACTATGATAACTCATGTTGTTGTCTAATCGTAGAAATGTTCTGATTATTACTGTATAAGTTTGACTCATATCTGCACACTTACTGTGCCCTGATGCATTTACTTGCACAAGAGAAAATTTATTAGCATTATTAATTATGTATGACACTGGAATGAGTACATAAGGACCGTGTTGGGAGGTTGTGATAATCATGATGTTATGGTGCACTTTAACGCTCCTCAAAATGTTCCTTCAAGGGTCGACCCTGCAGTACTGTATTATTTCAACACGTTTCAGGTTCAGGTAGTGCTTTCTAATCAATAGTCAGAGATTGCTCAGACAATGTTGACGATGTTGAGGCGTTGTTTCTACCTCAATGGAATAATTTGTGTCTCTGTCGCTGATAATAACCATCGCAGAGACCGATCTTAAACCCTCACCCTTCTGAACGGTGGATGTCACACTTGAATTTATCGATGTTAAAGCAGTGTTCAGTATGTGAATGTTACACTTACCTAGTGAAGCACTCGGGGGTGACAGAAGAACGCCACTAATACATTATTTACACATCATGCATTCAGTTATGAATTACTGGAAGTGGAGGGTTAATTATAGAATCTGTCTGTTAATGCTGAAAAAGTGGAAACCGTCCTCCATTACATAACTGATGTATCACATAGCTCTACTGTGGATGATCTGAGTTTTACTGAATAAATTATGCAGAGAACTGTTGTCGCTGTCGTCTGTTTCTTTTACAGTGAGGTTGGTCTGACTTCATGAGGCTCCGCATTGATTACAGTTCAACAGTTTCTTCCGAGCATCAAGGAGAAACTACGGTGACCATGAAAGAGACTTACGGAGACTTGCGGATGAACTGAAGTTAAATGTTTGAATAATTCAAATGTTTTCAAATGACTTCCGTCGCTGCATTGATTTGCAAGTCCAGCACTCCCACAGCTTGTACGTGTTTCAGTGTGAGCGTGTGCAAACGCTGAAAGTGTGCTGGACCTCGGAAGGGTCATGCATGTGAGAAACACGTGCAGCTGGCTTTTTATGTCAAGCCACACTCCTCCCCCCAACACCGGCTTTTTCCATCCGTCTGTCTTCTTTTGACTGTGACGTCCTGAGCAGCAGACAAATGGCGAGAAAGTCCTCCTCAAGCACAGCAGAGCCGCCGTGAGATCAATAGAGCATTTCTCAGAGAGCAGCGGCTGCTGGCAGAGATTACTAATGAATGAGAAGAGCCGGAGGAGGACGACCGTGAAGGTGTCAGGCATCCAGCTCTGTTTTCACCGTGGCAGCGCGCCAACCAGAGTTCATCGTCCCCCCCAGTTAGTGGTGTCACCTTCTCTTTTTACGATGCAGGTGCTTGTACTGGTATTTTAGCAAGCTGGTGTAGAATCTGAACATGAACATGAGTTTTAAATGAGCTGCATATTTAAATTCATCGCAAGAATTTCACTCCAAGAAATACACTGTGGTGACTTTTGTTTGATGAGCTTGTCCTCATCAGGGTCATGGTGGGTACACCCTGGACAAGGCTCCAGTTCATCACAGGGCACAAACACTGTGATGAACTGGAGATGTGAGTGTTTGTTTGTCACAAACAGAGACAAACACTCACATTCACACCTACGGACAATTTAGAGTCACCAATGAACCTGTTAAGGTTCATGTCTTTGGACTGTGGGAGGAAGCCGGAGTACCCGGAGAGAACCACGCAGACACGAGGAGAACGTGCAAACTCCTTAAAGAAAGGCCCCAGCCGAGGTCATCACAAACTACAAAAGCAGCCTAAGATGGAAGAGAAGGGAAGAGTTCTTAGATGAAATATTTGGTTTGGATTCTTTTCTCTCTGACACATAATTATTGATCAGAAAAAAGGTAGTTCATGTTCAGGCACCACTACAAACCATTATGATACTAATCAATGAGAGCAGGCCTGTGTAGCCCGTCTGCTGGACTTTAACCAGCATGGATGATTTGATGCAAACAAACAAGTCGTGTCAGTTAAACTGTCAGAACTATCCATCACATGCATGCAGGATAATGTAGTCATCCTGAAACGCTGCCGTATGGTGCCGTTCTGTACATGGTGTGAGAGTGTGTGTACAGTGTCAATAGGGTGAGAGCTGACAGGCATATTTATAAAAACATGAGAACCAGGATTCAGTTTACCCCCCTGAGGGCTCCTGATGCTTCACGTTCATCCGCTGATGCTGCTTTAACTTGTACAGTGTATTGAGTGTGGCTGGTCATTTTTTACCAACATTTCACACACGCCCTCTCATTAAACTGAGTGCAGCCTGCAGCTGGTGAAAGTGTTCCGCTCACAGTGTGATGGTAGATCAGAGAAACACCAGCTGACCACAAAGCTCTTATTTCTCTCCTCGTGTCAAGTGTTTGAAAAAAGAACAGTATTGTGGAGACAGCGGCTTGAAGGCTTTTTCTTCTGTTCCACGATTCAGCGACCGCGGGGTACACACAGCCTGCAGCCTATTTCTGGACTTTAAGAGCTTGTCGGGGCTATTTTAAGTCGAGTATTCTCAAAAGAGAAGAAAAGAAAGGCATCCAACAGTCCAGTTACTGTTAGTGTTTGAAGTTTGCGATGCCGATGACAAATTAATGACAGGAGAAAGATTCCAAAAAGAAAAATGATTTATTTTTTAGTCATCTATGATTTAATGCATTCAGGATGAGTGTCATAAGTTTAACAAGATCAAGAAGGAACAAACGTCTTTAAATTATGACGTACACACACACACGCACATGAAGTCATTAAGGCAGTCAATGATGTGAACTTGACACACTGACAAAAGCAGATTTACAAGTTTGGAATGTGTAACTTCGAGGAATTCTCATCTGTCGTGCACAAGGACAAACTTTGAATCTCGACATTCATTCTGCTTTATTACAACACGGGTCACTTGGAAACTCGAGTCTAGAAATTTATCTTTTAATGATTATCATGAAACTCAGTGCTTAGGTCTCGCTGGTGCTCAGAGAACTGCTACGAGAACTGTCCCAATCTTCAATCAGGGTTTGGTTTTAGCTTCTTCAGAACAGCTTCACACTGAAACTCTGCATGGCTGTCAAACGCAGAGTGTTAAAGGAACTCTGTGTGTTTTCTTGTAAACAAAGTTTCAGTTCTGCAGCACACACGCCCTGTGAGTGCTAACAAAGATGCTAACAAAGATAAAAGGACTTCCTTCCTTCCTTCCTTCCTTAAACCTGCAACTCCTTCTTCTGCTCCTTCTTCCGCGTCTTTATTGGCACACTGCTTGGCACGTTACTGCCCCCTGCTGATCAGTATAAAATGAAACTACCCCTGCAGTACAGTAGCTGCTGTACCAAACCCCGCTCTAGATGTTAAGACCCAGGTTGTAATAAAGTGGAATAATTCTTTGCCTTCATTCTGCTGCAGCGCTCAAAAGTCAACTATCATCAACTAAATATATATTTGAGATGTGAATATTTAGTTGTTGCTCCAAACTTCGACAATGACTGGATTCTTTATGGACGGTATTGTGTCGCCTGTTACCAGTTACATGAGTTTACAACGCTGGCATGCGTTGCTCTCCTCCGGCCGCTGTACTTGGCATAGTTAGTTTTCGGACATCTTGCGGATCATGTAGTTGAGGATGCCTCCGTGGTGGAAATAGGCCAGCTCCACGTCTGTGTCGAATCTCATCCTCACCTGGAATGTTTTCCCCGTGTCGAGCTGTGAGAGGAGAGAGAGAGACAACGACAAGTGTTACGTTACCTAAGTGGGAAAAGCGTCCCTGTTCTACGAGAACGTACCTTCACGTCCACGGTCATCCTGGGTGTGAGCTCCTCGGGGATGACGATGGTGTATCGCTCTCGGCCGGTCAGTCCCAGGCTGACGGCGGTGTCTCCTGGTAGATACTCCAGAGGAATCACTCCCATCCCGACCAGGTTACTGCGGTGGATCCTCTCATAGCTCTCTGCTATGACCGCCTTAATACCCTGAACACACAAACAGACCAGCCTTCAGTCTTAAAAACTTTTGGAGCTTTTTTCAGAAGAAGTTGCACATTTAAGTCAAGTGATGCCGACTCAGCGATCCCGATGAGTGTAGAACTATATTTACTTGAATTTTCCCTTTTGTCCCTACGATATGAAACACGTGTTGGAACGGAAAACAAAGACGAGTAAACATGCATCCTTGGAAACACTGTGGGGAAGTCAGTGTGGACCACTCTCATGTTTTAGTTATGTCCTTGAATTGTACGTTTTTTGGAGACTGATCTCTCACGAGGAGAAATGGAAAATGTTTGCATGTTGGTGACACTAGAGAGGAACAAAAGAACAACTGGGCAGCTTTCTGCAGCATGACTCAGCGCTCACTTTTAGTTTAGGAGTGTGAAACATCTTCTGACAGCTCGGGACCACGTCCACAAATATCTTCTAAGGTAGGCGCCTCCAGCAGGAAGGAGAATATTTTCTACATTCATGTAATTTCTTTGTAACAACAAGCAGAACACAACGAGTGAAAGTCGATGAAGGGGAATTAATCTGTGCTCTGATTATTACTTATTACTAGTCTGCTGGACATGTTACTCCGAAACCCCACCAGGCGCGTCTCGGCTGCTGCGATGCTGTTTTGGTCCATCCTGCATGCGACTTCAAACCCCACCGGGAGAGTTTTGGAAGCGTTTAGCCCGCCAGACTTTGTCTGCTTGCTGAGATTTGGTCATTTTCCTGGTTTATGTTCTTCTAAATATGCTTCTATGTGTGTGAATATACTCCGTAGTTCATTTGTTTTTACGACCGGCAGTTTGCATAGGGTGTTTTATTTTGAAAATCCAGATTCTCTATGCTGCTTCTGTGTCTGACTTCCTGCCTCGAGCTGCTCTGTGTAAATTGATGCGGGATGCTCACAGCGGAGGCCAGCTTCTGGGGTCCTTCTGAACCGGACCACGGTGGAGCCCATGGGGTTTGATACGTTGACTAGAAGGGCCGCGTTTCGCTGCAGAGACGGCAGTGCACACACAACATGGCATGTCTGTGTCCGTGGGAGATTTACCTGATCTTTAACTGAGTAATTGCGGAACAAACTTCTCACTCTCACAAATTTGAGTCAGGACTGTTGTTGTGGAGTACTGATGTCTAAACGGGTCTTTAAGGGTTTATGAAAGCTGCCTTCATTTGATGAAGAGCTCCATTGGCATGATAACGTTTATAAAGGCAACCCTGCTTAACATAACTGTGAACCAGCAAATAACATGTACTGAACACAGTCAGCTGTCACCAAAGTACAAAACCAGCTGCTTTTCTTTGCTGCTCATTGTGTGTGAATGTTAGCTTGGTCTGTGCTGCACAGTGTGCTGACTGCTGTTGTTCTCTCCTGCCTGCGTGGGGTGCTATTATGTGGTCTGAGACTTGTGTTTGTGTCTTTTTTTGGGGGCCCACGCTGTGAATCACCTCTCCTGTGGGAGACAGTCTAGCTCCGTATCATTTACGTAACATGATTATGCGTTTTCTTTTCCTGGTTACTGAGAAGTGATCCTCACCAGCAGGAAGGGACCCTTTGCTGCCCAGTCTCTGGAGCTGCCCGAGCCGTACTCCTTCCCTGCCAGAACCACCAGAGGGATTCCTGCCTGCTTGTACCTTTCTGCAGCGTCGAACACGTCCAGCTGAGACAAAGAGACACAGGAGTTAGCCTGTCCGTGCATATTGAGATGAAAGAATGAGCAGTGTGAGGACTGCTCTGAAGTCACAGAGGGCGGCTGAATGCTGACCGTTTCTTCAGTTGGCAGGTGGATGGTCTTTGGTGCCTGCTTGTTGAGGAACTTGTTAAAGAGGCGGATGTTGGCAAACGTCCCTCTGGCCATGACGGCGTCGTTACCTCGTCGTGAGCCATACGAGTTGTAGTCCCGAGGTGTCAGACTGTGAAAACACCATTGATTGTTCAATGAATTCATATATTTTATATAGTTCATATCATGAATAGAGCATTTCCTGTCCCATTGGATTATAAATTATATTAACTAAAGTCAGTGTTTCGATCATCGTAGCGGCCGCTCACCCTCTGCCAGTCAGGTAGCGTGCTGCAGAGCTCGTCCTGGCGATGTTCCCTGCAGGAGAAATGTGGTCCGTGGTGACCGAGTCTCCCAGGTTCAGCAGCACGTAGGCCTCATTTATGGACCTGGGCGGCTGCAGCTGCATGGTCTGAATAAAGACAACATGATAAGATGATAAGACAGCATAGCCACGGCCCAAAAAAAAAAAAAAAAGTGTAAACACTGTATAATTAATCTCCAGTAGTACTCCTAGTAGTTAGTTAGTGACTTTATGTTCAAGGCTGCAAACATTCAAATGAAACTTTAAAAACATCATGTGTCCTCTGACACCGGTGGTCACTATTCGTTACCTAAACTGTGGCGTCATAGTTAAATTTGTCCAGGCACAGTTTCATAATGCACCAAAATTACAAAATTATTTTCACACTTGAGGCGGAACTTGCAGCTAACATAGACACTTGCCATTATATGCACAGGCATAAATTATTATTGATTTGTCTCTGTGAAAATAACAAGTAAATAAAGCTTTGGTTTTAAAGTGAAGCTACTAGAATATGAATTATGAAATACTTGTAGAAATGAGTTTATTTTTTATCATTTTTGTTTTACAATAAGATTAAATCTGGATTTTAACGGCAGCCTTGCACTTGCGTCTGCTGGCAGTGGTAGAAATAACAGTAGTTCTGTTTGTTTGAGGAAGACGTTCTGTCCTGATTTGTGTATTTACCAAACCATCAAAGAACGGCGGTGACTTGATGTAGGTTGAATTGGGGTCCCATGTGTACAGCTTGTCAGAGGGAGCAACCAGAGAGTTCCAGCGCTCATTCACTTTCTGCAACAACACAAAAGATTCATGTCAATCATATTTGTTCATTACACTGCTGGAATGCTTCTTCTTCTTCCAGCCCACAGACTGAAGGTTATGCTACCTCAATCTTCTCGTATACTTCTTTGAACATTGACGGGATGACAAAGGTTCTCTCCACAGCCTGGATCTCCTCCCGTGTGGGCCAGATATCTCTCAGGAAAATCTCTCTGCCTTCAGAGTTAACAGCTACGAAGGAAACAGAGGATGAAGGTAGCTTTAGTGACGTGACTAGGTACACTTCCTAACAATACCTGGACTATCCCTTTAAGATCGACAAAACCTTGCAGCTAGGAAACCTCAAACTGGCATCTACAGTTCGGTTTGCTCCCTCCATTTTCGTGGACTGTACTTGAGGTTTCCATCACTCAAGTTGAAAAACTGGAAGACGGTTAGTTCTTTCATTAATAAGTAGCTGGGACTGTGAAGTTCTCTAAGCAGCATCTACTTGTATAACAAAGGACGGCTAGAACTTCCTCTCCAAGGGGCTGACTGAAGAATTCAACTGTGCTAAGGCGAGACCGACTCTTTCAGAATCCAGGGACGAGGTTATCCAGGCAACCACACCAAGTACTGCAGCAGCAGGAGGAAGGAAACGGTCCAGTTGAGGCAATTCAGCAGGCTACTCACGCATGCTGACATTATTGGGAAGGTGCAACAAGGACAAGGGGAATGTTGGCACAGGGTCAAACGGGGCCCTTCTGGCACAAAGCAACAACTCTGCAATCAAGGCAAGTATTGCAAGAAAGTGGAGAAGAGCTGGCACTGAAGATAAGCAACTGCCATCCACTCAAAGCGCCAGACTGTTTCTATGTTGGGACCTGAGGAAAAAACTACACTGTGTTCTATGAACTTCAACTGACATTCAGATGAGTCAGTCTAATAGTCACTAGCTAACGCCAGAAGCTTTTTGAATGTCAGATCATATTATAACAATGTTGACCAGCGATGAGCAGCTACTGATGCCTTCTCTGAGCGTCTGCTGTATGCTCTTACTGATAATGAATGACTTTAGGACAGTTTTCAGGACAGTTCCCATTTAGCCATGAGCTGTTAGACATGACATACAGACCAATTCTCCCTGCTCAAAATGTGATCCTGCTCAGCGGGACTTAAATGCTAGTAAGTATAAGTGTGTGTATAATGCATTATACCCATGCTTATAATGCATTATCCTGTGTTTATAGATATGTATAATTATGTATTAATAAGAACAACAAAATAAGTAGCATAATAGTTCATGTAACACATTAATAGTTTTATAATACATCACACTGTTATTGTGCATATATACTGTTATATGCTATACTGTCATATTATTATTATTATTATAAAATGCAATGTTATTATTGTTAAAAAACATTATGAGCATTAATGATAAGTGCTTATAATTATTGCTATACTATAATGTTTATAATGATTTGCAGACCCAGGCGTCATTAGAAGTGTTAAAGTGGCTGAGCATTGAGCCAGATAAGCAGCACATCTGTGCAGTTCTACTCACCGATTGGCTCTGTCTCAAAATCTATCCTCACTGTGCCGGCTATTGCGTAGGCGATGACGAGCGGCGGGGAAGCCAGGTAGTTTGCTCTGGTGTTGGGATGGACTCTCCCTTCAAAGTTTCTGTTTCCTGATAGGATGCCTGCAGCAACCAGATCGCCCTGCAACACAGATCAATGTCAAAGACCTCGAGTGATTGAAGTAAGGAGGAAAATACTGTAATTATATTTTCAACTGTATTACTGTTTATCTATGTAGAATGAAAAGAGAAACACAACAAGAGAAGCAACACTAAAGCAAAAGTATTGCCTCCTGTTAGCACAGGACTATTGTAAGTACACATGTAAGACACATGTAAGTGTGTGTGTGTGTGTGTGTGTGTGTGTGAATGCTGGGAAGAGAGAAAAAAAGAAGAAGCGCTAATGATGCCTGGAGACATGAAATGATGCAGCAGGGACAAACAGCCTCTTGGTACCTGAGTTATGGCCTCCACCACCGGCTCTGGGAGAGGGCCGCTGTTGCCTATACAGGTCATGCAACCATAGCCAACAACCTCAAAGCTAACGGGAAAGACAAAATGATTGTTTACAAAGGTAGGAAATGATCTAGAAAGAGCTTCATATTGACTTTGACACATATTTAGTATGGTTGCTTTGCAATTTCTTATGACCTGCACATCATGTAGTCCTCCTTCAGCTAGACTGAAAGCACTTCAAGGGAAAATGTTGGGCAATGTGACGATATGCATTTAGCTTCAACATGGTCACTTTGAGTGAAAAGATCAGAATCAGGGCTGACCCTTTGTTTAGAGGGACAGTAGATCACCTTAGGCAGCATCCGTGAAACGGGCTGCAATGTAACTCTCAGGCGAAGTCTAAGATCGTACTGTTAAAGGCAGACGTTGACAAAAAAGTCATTTTGCTTGTCTACCGCTTCCTTGATTGGTTAGTTAGTTAGTGATTGTATTATTCTGCTGAGTGTGAGTGATCTAGATTCACGGCAAGACTGCACAAAGTGGAATTGATCAGATTATTAATAATAGCAGTGGGAACACTCTGACTCTGACTTGCAATAACAAGGTCAGACAGTGGGTGTCACCATTTTCACTGCATCAAAAGCTTTTCAGCACAGATTCTTCACCGTGGTTCAAAGGCTTGAGAAAATCTTTTAATATCTCTGTGAATGAGCAGCTCACCCCAGCTGAGAGAGGTAGTCCATGACACCGCTCTCCTTTAGGTAGTAGGTGACGACTCCGCTGCCGGGTGACAGGCTGGTCTTTATGTACGGCTTCACGCTCAAGCCGCACTCTATCGCCTTCTTAGCGAGGAGCCCTGGAGGAAGAGCGTCTATCTTTAATAACTGTGTCACATAACAGTGCATCATAATAAGCTTCCATCCTGACTCTACACCCACCTGCTCCCAGCATGACGGACGGGTTGCTGGTGTTGGTGCAGCTGGTGATAGCAGCGATGACCACTGACCCGTGGCTTAACGTGTACTCTGTCTCGTTAAACTGGAAGCGGACTGAAGTGTTGTGATGCTCAGGAGCCACTTGGAAGCCCTTGAAGCCTTGCTGCAAATTTCCCAAAACAAAATAAAATGAGTAAGCCAATGCCCTGAAATGTACAGCAAGAGTCGCAGAAGTCCAAGCCATCACTCAGCAAAAGCACAGGGCATCGTTTGAATTGTTTTGATACCTTTATTAATAATTTGATTTCTAATAATCAATCAAAACTTTTGAGATACCTTAGTTTGAGAAAAGTGCAAGATATTTCCACTTTACTTTCAGTTTTTTTTTATTATATTATAATATATTTGACTATGACCTTTTCTGTATTATTACATGACTATCAAACTAATGTATTGTTACAACGTCACATTAAGTTATTGTTATAATAACTTAAAATGTCCAGTGTGTAGAATTTAGTTGCATCTAGTGGTGTAATCTCTGCATTTCAATATCCTCACATCACCCTCACCTTCCTGGTGTAAAGTAAAAACAACACTTTAAGGACCCTGTTTACAGTCACTATTTAGTTTGTCTGTTCTGGGCTACTGTAGAAACATGGTGTTTCAACATGGCGGCCTCCATGAAAGAGGACCCACTCCCACTGTAGATATAAAGGGAGAATTTTCAAGTAACAAAAATAAAGAGATTCTTTTTTTCAGGTGATTATACATGCATGAAAGCATATTATATTCCTTGTATGTCTTATTGGACAAATAAAGGCCCCAAATCTTACACACTGGACCTTTAGGAATATTTAAGTTATTATAATGTCAGAAGTGTCTATGTCGTTATGACATGAAACGTTCACGTTATAACGTGACACTGGTCCATTTTCTTTTCCTTCACATGGCAATAATATGCTTCCATGAGATGTTAACGTAATTTTGTATAAAAAAGAAGTTTGAATTGTTCAAAGACAAATATGAATTATTGTCTAACCAGAAATCACCCATATAAACAAAAGTCAGAAATTGGACATATTTGGATTTAAACTATCTGATAAATAAACAAGATTATGATTCTGAACAGACATCTGATGCTAGCTACAGATGTAGCTAAAGGCCTGCAGATGTTCTTTGTGTCTGTAACAAATAAACCTTTGAATCCTTCACTCTTTTAATGTGATGCACGGTAAACATCCTGCTACTTACCTTTGCTCCCAGGCAGGTTTCAAAGTCTGATTTCATGTCGGCCACAGGAATTCTGTCGTGGGGTCTTTTGGGACCGCTGCAGCATGGAACCACTGTGCTCAGATCCAGCTCTACAACCTGTCAAATTTATATTTGTTCAGTCTCATGAACCAACTTATTGCAAAAAAGAGACATCTAGGTGTAGAGACCGACCTGAGTGAAATCTGGATCCTGAGAGACATCATTGTAGTTTCTGAACATGGACACTGCCTTCAGGTACTTTGCAATGTAGGCCAGCTTTTCTGTTTCTCGCCCTGAACACAAACAAACCACGAAAATCATTTATTTGGATAAATCAGTCCAAATCTCTTAGTCTGTTAGAGTCAGTAAGGAAGTGAAAGCTGGTGATGTTGCTACTTACCCGTCTGCTCGAGGTACTGCATACTGATGTCGTCCACGGGGAAGAAAGCCGCTGTGGCTCCGTACTCTGGACACATGTTGGCAATAGTGGCACGATCTGCGATGGACAGGTGAGCAACACCGGGGCCAAAAAACTCCACAAACTTCCCCACAACACCCACCTGACGGAGGTGCTGAGAGCAGAGGGGGGAAAGGGTCAAAATCAGAAATGCTAAATGCAACACACGCTGAGCCAAAGTCAGTCAAACATTCTCTGTATGTGTCTTATTTTTGGTTATTTTACTGTCAATGTTACGTTGGTAAATGGTTCTAAACTGACTCTAATTACCTTAGTAACGGTGAGGACGATGTCAGTGGAGGTAATGAGCTTGTTGGGGGTTCCACATAGCCTGTATCCCACCACCTCAGGCAGGACCATGCTTATTGGCTGACCCAGCATTACAGCCTCCGCCTCAATTCCACCCACACCTGAAGGTCACATGACAAATCTTATTGAGCAGTGGTTCTCAGACTATGGTACACTGGTGGTACACAGTCTCCCTCTAGTGGCACATCTCTAGAGGAATCTCTGAAATATATATATTTTTTATCTTTTATTTTATGTTCTTTCATCTTATCTTTAGAACATCTAACAAAACTATGATCAGTGGAATGTCATCTGAAATAGTTTCAATATCAGCGTGCTGTCTATCATGTATCACGTTTTTACTTCTCCCCCGCAAACACACACAAACATGAATCAACCAAACAAACCAACCAGGTGTATTTACTGCCGTTTTACCTGAACCTTGTAAAATAAACACTGTGTCTTCAATGTAAATACCAGTTAACGTCTCCATAGTTCTCTGTGTGTGTCTCCAGCAGAGCTGTGTGATTGTAGGTCACACAGGAGAAGGAGAGCGAGGTGGATGCCATTATTCTGATTGTCTTACTATTGAATATAAAATATATAATATACAACAGATTGGATAGTTTTAAATGTGTGATGTCGTAAAAGTATCAAAGTATCCATACAGCAGACGATAATTCAGCTGTTTGTGAACACCACCCTGATTATTCTGGGGGGGGGTTGCAACCCTAAAAAGGGCGGAAGCAGGAACTAGAGCCTCACTCTGTACAAAGTTCAAACATTCACCTGCAAACACGTCTGAAGCTTGCTAATAAACACATTTGCTCTGTTTAATCTATTCATGCCCTCAGGGGAAGTTTTTTGCTTAAGCCATTTCTTAACAAACAGTGCATCCATCCAACCAGCACTCCTGTAAACTGCTTGCTAGACAACCTCGATGTGAGGTAAACACAAGATGTGCTTACAATCTCCTCCAACACGTTTAACTCACAGCTGAGTAATGTTTGGCAGCAGACATAGATGAGGCGTTGTCTTACCCCAGCCCAGAACTCCCAGTCCATCGATCATGGTGGTGTGGGAGTCGGTTCCCACCAAGCTATCGGGGTAGAAATAGCCATCATAGTTGAATACCACTCTAGCCAAGTACTCCAGGTTGACCTGGTGAACGATCCCTGAGCCAGGAGGAATGATTCGCATGTTCCTGAAGGCTTGGGAGCCCCACTGGGAAGGACAGACAACATGTTTACGAGTTGGCTCATCATTCATAAGAGACACACACCTCACACTGGGTTTGTTCACATGTCACACCTTTAAGAACTGAAATCTCTCTCTGTTGCGGTCAAACTCCAAGTCCTGGTTCTTCTGCAGGCTGTCAGACCTAAAGGGAAAAGAGCCACCGTGTTAGAGTGCAGAGTGAGACCGGGATGGAGAAGAACAGTTTGACGAATGTGGTCTTACTTCCTGTTGAAGTCCACTTGAATGGAATGATCAATGACGAGGTCAGCGGGGCATACGGGGTTAATCTTCTCTGGGTCACCACCCAGTTTCATCACCGCATCCCGCATGGCAGCGAAGTCCACCACGGCAGGGACACCACTGCACAGAGAGACAGCATGTGACCACTCACCATCAACTTCACCAGTTAAGCCTCAGTCCACATGGTGCAGTGTCGATAGTGTCGATGACTAAAATATGTTTTGTCCCCTGTCCACAGCAGTATATTTAGTCTTTAGTGTGGGTCGGAACAGATATCTGTTCTTTCATTGTGGGAGCATCTGGAAAGCCGTCGAGAGATTATTAACAGAATAACACCACGAGCCAACACCCACAGGGATCCTTGAACTTTTTAAAGCGAGGCATTAAAAAAAACCCACTAAATCCATGAACATGAATGACTTTATTTTAATCTGTGTGAAGTGAACTTTGAGCTCGCTCCTCAAGTGTCAAATTGCACAACGCTGGTTTGAACTGAGAGCGTGATTTCTCCACCGTGAACGGAGTACCAGGCTGCAACAGGCTCACACAGCTCATGACTGCTTTTGAGAGCGGCAGAAATCTATCTTTAAATTAAGAATTTAAATAGAGACTAATCTTAAAACAGATCAACCGGTGGTTAAATATCCACATGATGATGCCATGGAGACATTTTTCTCCAAGCCAAGAGGAATCCACGCTGTGCTCATGACGTACAAAAGAACAAAGCTGGACAAACATTTGAACATAAAATAAATATAAATTGCAGTAAACATTTCCTATGGAGCAACTCAGTGACATTCTAATGCAACCAAACAGTGTCCACATACGTGAAGTCCTGGAGGATGACACGGGCTGGTCTGAATGGGACCTCCACAGTTTGAGTCTGGGTCTGCTTCCAGTTCAGGATGCTTTCCACATCTGAGCGCTTCACCAGAAACTCATCACAGTTCCTGACAGCAGACTCCAGGAGGACCCGGATGGAGAACGGCAGACGGTCTGAGGAACAGATGGACAGTGAACCTCTCTGGAATATATAGACCACTCAGGAAACTTTTCAACTACCGCTGACAAAAAGGTTCCCAACAGCATTCATAGAGCGGCTGTTACCATATCTGGGATCTCCGAGTTTGGACAGATTGTAAAACTGCTGCGTTGGGTCGGCGGGGTTCAGAGGCTCGACTAGATGTTGAAAAGGATTATTCACAGTCGCAGACATCGTCCTCTGTGTGCGAGTACAAATCTAAAAGAAGAAATGTGAGCAATATTAACACCATTAAATAAATAACAGACAAGCAGGGACAGCAAGACATACTTACTTTATGCTTTTTCTGTAGGAGGGTTAATTACAGGTCTAGTCTACAATCTGAGGTCTTTCCATTCAGTGCGGAGATGGATTAGCTTTTAAGGTTGCAGTGCACGTGGGTTGGCAGGACTAAGGGTTAGTGAACTCTTGGCCCATGTTTTACAAACCTTACATAACTAAATCTCATTAGCAATCTGATAAAACGTGCAGCAAAAAGTTCAGCAAGCTTTAGAACTGTCGGAAAAGTACACGAAGTGAATAAGACTCAATGACACTGATCTTCCACAGTTTGTTTCCTTGAGAGGTAAAAGTGTGTGAAAGGTGAACTGATAAAAAAAGGAGCTTAAAGGGCCCTCATATCCTGAATGTCCACATACTTGGCAGGTTAGTTCAGGCCCACGCCGAAGCTCTGCTGCAAAGTGCAAAGTCAATCTATGATACTGACATGACTGTGTGCAGCAGAGCTCAGTGAAAACTCAGTGGGAAGCTGGGATCAAATGCAGCCAACAAAACAAAACAATATTCATCTGAGTGTCTGGTGAACTTATATCAAGCATCAAAAGCAGGAAGTCAATTACAAATGAGAATTTTGCTCAATTATGTTATGTAGACCATTTTTAAGAGGAGAATTTTACGTTGTTTTGTTAATTTATAAATCATGTTTATATTCCTCAAATGAAGTCTGTCGACGTAGTGAACCCACATTAAAAAATGCGTAAATTATGCGAATGTTTTTATTCTAAACAAAACTACTCTTGCGTGGTGTTTTTCCTAACTTTTACTGACAAACTAAGCCTGTCCTGTGAGCTCCATTCATATTTCAGATTTCATATTCGTTTACAACCATTCAGCTCACTCGGCCTTCTGACGTAACACCGTTAGCATTAGCATTAGCTCCTCAGTCAAACATAACGTTTACAGACGCACACGTTTGGTCTGAGGACGCCGAAGTGGAGGAACATTCTCAGACACATTATTAGTGTGTTTTCCCCTCATAATATCAGCATGACTTGACATAAAGGCACAAATATATATATAAGTGTGTGACAGTCACAGTAGCTAGCTGAACGTTACGTGATAAACTATTCTGCATGACAGCACGAGAGCTTTGCGGACAGACAGGCAGACAGACAGTTAACTGAAGCTTCGGAGGATTTGAACAACTTACTTGTGTGTGCAGCAGAGATGACACTGCCGTGTGTGAGGTTACATACACACTGACAGCAAGCCGAAATTAAATTATTCAGTGTGTGTGTGCGTTTGTTCCGGGGCCAGAGCGACAACCATTCTACTTTTCGTCGACTTCCGGAGTTTACGAAATAAAAGCACCGCTACACTCAAATAACATAGCTTTCAAAATAAAATCACCACGACACTCAAATGACTGAAAAAGAGTAGAATTTTGTGGCTTCAGTGAAATTCTATTAATCTAACAGGCAGTCTTCACTATGATCTGCACTTAATTATTGACAAATCTTTCATGGTGTCATTTTGCAGCAATTATAACTCTAGCTTTCAAAATAAAAGTGCTTAAAAGTGTCTCATAACTAAGGACTTAGCAGATTACCCATTACAGCCAGAGTCTCTAAACTGTCTCCTCCTTTGGCCTCAAATCTATCACACACATCAAAGGTGCAATAGAGCCAAAACTACAGGGTCTGCTACATCAGTCCACATCTATATTCCCTTGAATATTGATATGGTCAGTGTATGTTAATTGATGTATGTCAAGTTTGGGACCGCTGATTAACTTCAGAACAGGTTTAACATTAAAGGTCCTATATTGCAGAAAGTGAAATTTCTCAAAAAGACAAAAGTCAAGTTTCAGTGCTGTGCAAATACTGTGAAAGTATAAAAACATTCAATCCACAGAGAAATGCATACAGCCTATATTCAGAAACGATCTTTAAGTGAGCTGTGAGAACTTCTGTACGTTTGTGATGTCACAACACACCGAGATCCACTACAAGTGCTACAATCGTTTTTTAATTTCACTTTTTGGTTACACTCTCAAAAATGGAGATTTTGGCACAGATCTGACAGCTTTATCTTTGAACAAACAATAAAAAAGTCAAGTATAACACATTTTCTTCAGTGTAATATCTGTCACTATATTCTGAACTGTACCAAAACTGAAATCTTCTATTTCTGTCAGATGTTAAACTAAGTTTACAGTTTACAGGAGGCACAACGTAATACTTTCAATAAATAGCTGTTCTTAAAAATAAGAAAAAAAATCGTAAAACTTGAAAGAAACATTTTGTTAACAGAAACGTTGCATCAACATATGCAAATGTCTGAACTTTTGCCTGAAGTTGTCCGTTTGAACTAGGTTCTAGGTTCTTTTCTCAGTTTGCTCTGGTGTGTCGGGGTCAGAGTCAGACCCTGAATCTTCCTCCTCTTTTTCCTGAACTGGTTTTCCGTCCTTGTCGACAGCCACCGCTCCTTTCCTTTGAGGCAGGACGGTGAAGAAGGCCTCCTGCCAGCTGCCCTTCTCCAGGTACGCCAGAATGATCTCGAACACTGCGGCAGGAATGAAAGCATGTTTAAACCCAGATGTAGGCGGTGGGAGCAAAAGGCCAACTTCTTCACACAGAACAAACACAGAAGAAACAACAGGTCAATACACAAGGTGGATAAGTGCCGAGGAGTTGTTCATGATGGAGGTCAACTTTGCTAACATGTATGCTTCAGTGAAGGTGTTTTCAATCACTGTGCTTCACTTTTACATGAGAAAAGGTTAGAAATAAGAACAAATCAATGAGAAGATGCCTCTTGTAAACGTCCCTAAATCCAATAAAGAGTAGGCTGTGCTAAAAACATTAGCCTCACAGACAACACCTGAAACTGGCTCCCATGCTGTGGATGTGTCAGTTCTGAACAGAGCTTTCTGGAACATTAGCTGTAACCCAAGTGGCAACCTCCATGCAAAAGGGCCAAAAACTGCAATTCCTTGAGCGGCCACTTGAGGCTGGATCCGGAAGTGAGTCTGTCTCCAATGTTAAAATGTCTAACTTCACAGCAGGAATAAACATGTTTACAGCCTGGTACAAAAAGAAAGGTTTTTGTCTCTGTAGTTAATTTTTCCATATGTAGCCTAAAATGTTGGATCAGACATCAGTGTCATTATTAGCCCCAAAATGGGACCATGGTACTTCCCAGCAGTGTAAAAAGCCTAAATCCCATAGAGATGACTGTAGATGTTAATGTTAATATTTAAGGTTCAGGTATATGAAGAAATGGTATCAGAACATCCGGTCCTCACCATGGTTGACTGCTAGAACCTTCCGACTGTTCATCTTGACAAAACTGCTCAGAGGAAGCTGGGCGTGATCGATCCCCAGCTCCTTCGCCCTCTCAAACGTGATCCCCTGCGGACAAAACCCAGACAGCAAAGTGACAATTAGCAAGAAGGAATCATCATCCGGCATGGCACCACAGCCGTGAAGTCAGTCACACCTTATGATGGTTGTGATCCACCAGGCCTCCTATCACATAGGCCTTTTTTTGGTCCAGCTCTTCCAGCACGTTGGGAGAGTCCGACGTCAAGTACACCAGGTCCTCCTTAGCCACGACCTCACTGTAGTGCTCCGTTTTAATGCTGATGTCCTGCACACAACAGCAGCACACATATAAATAAATAGATATATAGTTACCGCAACACTGCACAGGTAAAAACATAAGTCAAAATGATATCCAAAAGAACATTTATGCAAAAAATTTGTATCACTTCCGAGCTGCAAGAAGAGAAGACCGTCATTCAGGGTGAGATTTACCTTCCAGTTCACCCATCCTTTGTCCTTGTCGTCCATGCTCTGCTTCAGCTGTCCTCCCAGGCTCGTCAGATAAAACTGGAGACGTGAGAGGATTGGTCAGACATCGGACAGGATCGTCTCTACTGTTTCACGTCAATCAGCGGCCACTAACCTGCACTGGATGCGAGGCTCGTCTGTTCTCGGCGTAGCACCTCTGGATCTGTTTGTGAAGCTTCCGGACGTCCTGAAGACACGACAGGAGAGAGTCAGTGCCTCAGTTCAGCACAGACACAGTGGCGGTGGCGGTTCCCAGAGCACTTTACCTTGATCAGCATGAGGTTGTCGAAGCTGCAGTCCACCACCAGCCTCAGAGAGCTCGGCATCACTTCTCTGCGTGGACGTTTCCTCACAGTCTGGGCCTCTCCTCCCTCCTCCTCCTCCTCCTGATGATGATTCTGCCTCTGCAGCCGGCGCTGCTGCTTCCTCTCCTTACGTTTCTGTCTGCAGCAGAAAGTACAACACATTCAGTTAGAACACTGACCCAGATTATTACTTTGGAGCATTACCTCTAAATAAAGTTGCTTATATAACGTTAATGCTTTTTTTACAAGCTGTGTGTTCATCTGTCAGTCCTGTTTTCACCCTGTTAAAGACATTTTTATATCATTCTAGATAGGGATATAAAATACAAACTAACAGCAGCACTAAAGACCAGCATGCACCTCAGATGGTCCATGATCTGTGAGGTTTTATTAGAGCTGCCGAAGAAGAAATAAATCAGATGAAATGCAAACGTCTGATCTGACTTCAGACTTGTGTCTTAATGAACCACAGCCATTACAAACAGCAGAGCCCGTACACCTCCAGGGCTCTGAGGTGTGCAGTAAAGATTGTGGCTGATCCCTCCCACCCTGGACACAAACTCTTTGAGTCACTCCGCTCTGGCAGGAGGCTGCGGTCTATCAGGACCAGAACCTCATGCCACAAGAACAGTCTCTTCCCATCTGCTGCTATCCTTATCAACAAGGCCCAGAGCCGCCTCTCTGCCTCTCCCCATCCAGGCATACAGGCTACATTAACGGAGCATCTTCAGAGCTTCTGCATTACATTAACACACAGTCTCTATTTATCTCATACCTGTTGTATGTCTGCACATCTATAACATTCTGTGAATATAGTATGAACTATACAGTCAGATGCACATCAGCTCCTTTTAGAGGATGTTATATACATATTTGTATTGTTTATATTAGAATACTTGGTTTTTTATCTTCCTATATTCTTTACTTAATGTTTACTCTGCGCCAGCTACACCAAGTCAAAGTCCTTGTAAGTGCAAGCCTACTTGGTAATAAACTTGACTGTGTGAGTGGACTCAGACTGTGGCTGAGTGACTGACAGCGCTGCTCACTGTTAGACCAGCTTACTTACTTTCGCAGCTCCCTCTCCTCTTCCCACTTCTGCTGCTTCAGCAGCTTCTTCCTCTGCCTCTTGGACAGGCTCTGGCTCTCTGCTGAAGCTCCTCCATTCTGGCCGCGCTCACTGTCTTTATCAGCGTTCTCCGGCAGGGAGGCAGCTTCACAGTTCACGCTGTCATCAGCCATGTGTGAGAGCACAGGTGACTGCTGCCTGCTGGATGCTGCTCTGCGTGTGTGTGTGTGTGTTAGCTCGGTGGCTGCTGCTCGCAGAGAGCTAACTGGCGGCATTTAAGAGCCAATCAGAGCTCTTCCGTTTACAAGCGTGAGGAGAACGTGAGGAGCGTCTTAAAGGAGCTTCACCTCCGTGATGTCCACACCCCGACAGACAGACTGACTCAGAGAGTGAACTACAGCTACATCAGCTGTTAGCCACAAAGTTCCACATGGATATTGTGTTGGCGCATGTATGACGTCATCTAACCGCGCCAGAGGCATTCAAATGCGATCGGAAACGTCTGTGGCTGCGTTCAGAATCAGGAATACTTTAATAATCCCAGGGGGAGATTTTTGATGTTAAACAAGTAAACATCTAGTAAGAACAATATATATATATATATATATATATATATATATATATATATATATATATATATATATATATATATATACATATAGCAGAGGAGTCTTCTCCTCTGCTGAACCAGTGTGTCCTAGAGAGGCTGTGAAACATTGTCCAGTATGGACTGTGTCCAGCTCCTCCCCCACGACATCACCAGATCTCCTGATCAGTTTATTTAGTCTGTTGGTGTCTGCGACCTTCAGCCCACTGCCCCAGCATGTGACAGCGAAGAAGATCACACTGGCCACAACAGACTCATAAAACATCCTCAGCATCATCAGGCAGATGTTAAAGTACCTCAGCCTCCTTAGGGAGAAGAGTCGGCTTTGGCCCTTTTTGTAGACATCCTGTGTGTTTCTTGACCAGTCCAGCTTATTATTAAAGTACACCGCCAGGTACTTAGACTGCTCTGCAGTGTCCACAGGGACCCCCTGGGTGGAAACAGGGGTCACTGGTGTTATTGCCCTCCTCAGATCCACTATTAGTCTCTGTCACATTGAGCTGCAGATGGCTCAGCTCAGTCCAAGTGACAAAGCTGCTCACAGCAGTCCTGTATTCACTATCATCACTCTTTTCAATGCAATCACAGTTCTGTCGGTGTTCTGTGGTCTGCCCATCAGGTAGCCAGGCAGGGCTGGTAGGCAAACTCTCTGGAGGTGCATGCTCAGGCTGAAGACTTGGCTCAGTACTCCACACAGCTGGGGGGCACAGGCTTGGAGCACCCTGGGGAAAACAGTGTCGGGGCCTGCAGCTTTGTCGGGGTGGAGTCTGGTCAGCTGTCTTCTCACCAGGTCAGGTGACACTGTAGAGGAGAGAGTTGGGGGTTGGCTGGTTCAAATACTCTTTTAGGTTCCTACATGAGTTCCTGAGTGAAACGAACAAGAAGTATTAATGTAGCCGCCATGACAAAAGTTGTTGACTTCTCTAACTGTTAAGGAAAGGAGCTTCAGTGCTTCCTTTATTACCTCCTTTAGCAGAGGATACACCAGACCATGGGTAAGTCCTTTCCTAACCACTTTTCCTTGACCTCGATGGAAAATGTCATGAGATCAAGGAAGAGAAGACGACCGTGGTGTTCACCATACTCCTGAGTCATTTCACTCAGTGAGGAACCTTCCTAACTTTACTGTTTGACCGCGGCCAATGTGTTGACGTGAAAACTGTGATCACTTTGTCAGTCACAGGTTTGATCAGCTGACAGCTGCTGCTGACCCCTCAGACATACCTGTATAGACTCATTAGTTTGTCTGCCAGCTCTCCATCTTCATTCACATTTTTTCTTTCATCAGTGTTTGTAAAAATGAACACTGGACCATGTGAGCAGCGCTGCGTGGATCAATACTGCCATCTTGTGGCTGAACAGCAGGCGTAACAGCGCTGTCAGCAGACTGGAATGAATCATGAACATTTCTATAATTTGATCTAAACAAAATCCATGAAGTTCAGTTCACTGCTCTTAAGGAGAGGTCCAAGACAGTCACCCTGTTACATTCACCCATATGTGACCGTGGAACTGATGGACAGCACTATTAGGCTTTGTGGGCCTCAGCTGTTCCTCCTCCTCTCTCATGTGATTGGCATCCAGTTGAGGACCTGGGGTGGCGTCGAATATTCAAATCATTACCTCATATGTCATTCCCTAAACACCTTTCCTTGACCTTGATGGAGCTCCAGAGGATAGTGTCTAAACTCTCCATGGCCACTGAGCTGAGCCAATGATACAGCTATTGCGGGACGTGTATCAGAAGGAAATGAGCAGGAGTACAGTGAGGTCATCACAGACTTTGTCACCTTCACATCACTGACAGCAAGATGAAGGAGGTATCCAATGCCCGGATGTTCACAGGTGTGGTCTGAGACGTCTTCCTCCAGAAGTCTGTGGATACCTCCTTTGTGCTGCCGTTGAAGTGGAGGTGGTTGAGATTGTACCAGCTGACGAAGTCTGTGATGACCTCACTGTATTCCTGCTCATTTCCTGTTCATTCATCTACCCCCTCTAGTACTGTCACGGTGCTTATGCTGCACTAACATGTCGTTGTCGCACTGTGTCTTGATTGTTTCCATTTTTTTGTAAGTCGCTTTGGATAAAAGCATCAACTAAATGACTAAATGTAAATGTAAATACCTGGGTGCTCACCTCAACACTACAAGAAGGGTCAAAGTCGTGTCCACCTCCCGAGCAGACTGAGATCCTCTGGAGTGTGCAGGACTCTGTTAAAAACACTGTGGTGGCATCTGCAACTCTTTAACACCAGCATGACTCAACGACTTTCTACAGCACGACTTTTTAGGCAAGAAAATGCATCATCTTTTGACAAAGGCATTTATTTCCACATATCTTTGGTTATATTTATATTTGTACTGTGTGATAATGATCTATGTCAAAACCTTGACAACACGGCTGAAAAGGAGAACCTTGAGGCTGTCCCACGGTGGATTGATTTATATTGTCACTGGTTTCCAACCTGTGGATCCCAAACTCCACTAGGGGCCGCCAAAGCTACACAGGGATTCATGAGGCCTTCTAAAGTTGAAGGGCTATGATAGAGTATGTCATTGTATGTCAAGATAACTAGCTTTTTTTTAGTTCAGATGACTGTAAGTATTAAATGTGACAGGATACAGGATGAGGACACGGTGACGACGTGAGCACGAGCTATAGAAAAGTTTAGAAAAATATGCAGTTCAAACGAGCAAAGAAGTCAGAACAATGAGAAGAAAACACTGAACCTGTCACAAAAGAATCCTATTAAGTATTTATGATTGTCCAGATACATGAATAATTGTGCATATGGTTAACTGTTATTCTGTTTTAATATAACATAATGTAACACTGATGTTTAATAAAGATACAGATTGTTGACTCCAACGTTGTAGAGACTACCCCCCCACCCATTAGAATGTTAGAACACGGTTCACTTGGGAGCACTTAAAAATTGTGCCTTTTAGTAACTATCTAAGTTGAACAGCCTGTGAAGTGACTTCTGTGTAAAGGAACAAATAGAATAAAGAGACTGACTGATAAAACAGAACTCTGATTGTTATACAGCGGTTATGTTCAGGCAGCTCTCTTCCCCCAGGAAAGCAGCCTCCGTCTCTGGCAGTAGGACCAGAGTAGGTCCAGCTGTTTATTCATGATGATCGTATGACACGATTTTCACGCTCAGTAACTCACTCTATACCTTCCACCAAAAGTGCTGTACTGTAGGTAGTGTCTTTGTAAACCTTCTGCCTGGGGACAGGGACGATGATGCTGGAGATATTTTTTGATTTACAAAGGAAAACTGTGAAAAAAAATCCTCTCAACTTTACAATGTGAATTTCTGATTATTGATGACAGCCTAAATAATCTAAAATACATAATTTATAGCTTCATTTCCTGTGTTTTGGTTCACTGAAAATGATTTTAAAATGAAATATAGTGAAATACTGAACTGGGTCCTTGTAAGCTCCAAGCTCTTTCAAATCCATCTCGAATATTTACTGTGTTTTACCACGTTTCTGGTCCTGAAGATTCTCACACGCAGAATCTAACTCCATTGATCCACGTCATTTGCTTGATTCCGTGGCTATAGTACATTTAGTGGGTGGTGTGAGGGATCAGACTGGATCACACAGGACAAAACACAAACAGACTGCCCCATCCGGTCTGGAAGGCACTCTTTGAGGGAACGCGTCACATGCTTCCTCAGACGCTGACATCAGCTGTTGCACCTGAAGCTCGGCCTGCCGTCTTCTCAGTGGAAACCCCGCTTCCTGCCAGCTGAAGGAAGTGATGACTGTATAAACCCACCGCACTGAAGTCATCATACAGGACGTATTTCACTGCCTCTGCACATTCAACGCTTGTCTATTTTCCTCTAACCACAGGCATGTTGCCATTCATCACAGGCCTTTCCAAAAGTCCCATCCACATTGGCAAAAAAGGGAAATACACGGAGGTCGCCGCCGTCGTGGGAGTCCAGAAGGTACAGAACTGAGTTGAGGTTCTCTGGCTGTCATAAAAAAGAAATTCATAGTGGGCTGCTAAAAAAAATACAAATCACATTTAAAGGTGGGATAGGAGATGTTTACTGGAGCATTTTTTTTACCATATTGTTTGAAAACCTCTTTACAACCCTGTGCTGGCCAGTAAAACAGAAGGTTTGTCAAAAAACGAAATGTTTTAGTCCAGTCTAGAGGGCGAAATCATGGGAAAATATCGTCCAATCACGTTGATGGGGCTGCTCATTACGATTGGATCCTGACACGTCCGTCAAACTTCAGTCCACTTCTCCCTCCCCCTCTGCACGGTCACCCATTCGTGAGCGAATAGAGACCCTTCATTACTTTGAAGGCGTGGTTTCGACTGGAGGTCTGAAGAAAAGGCATGGGTGTGTATTTTCAAAATATAGCTATAGTTTTCCCAACATCTCCTATCCCACCTTTAATGATGAATTCAATTACAATGATAAGACACTAATAGGGGACAGAAACTTATTTTCTTGGGGCGGATCGAGAGTTCTGGTTCTCAAAAGAGGTAAAAGTTGGAAGAGAGTAGTAAATCTAAATTGTATTAGCTTGTGTACTTTGGCAATGCCATCTCACAGTTAACGCTTTATGACTATTTACATTTTTGTGTGTCTGCTTTGAATTATGCATGCTTGGACTGAAACACTTTACCACACACACAGCCAATATATATACAGACGCACAAACAGTAATCTAATACATTTACAGAGAGTCGTGCAAGCTCTAATCCCTCAAGCAGTGTTGCTCGGTTTGTGGTCATTTTTAACTTCAGCCCAGCCTACAGCTTCCAGCAGCCAGTTGTTGCAACACTGACTCCAGTCCCAGTGTGAAACCCAACTGGTGTCACTTTAACAAGTCTCTGCTGGTCTAAACTACCAGCATTTATATAGAAAGACCTCAGCACCACAATCATGTTTCATAACAGAGACTGTGGGCACTGGCATGGAGCCCTCGCAAAGAATAGCCTCTATCTGTCTGGCATCATGAAAATGATATATCCTTCTCTCGCTGCACTTTTACGCACATGATTTGTTGGGTATTTTCTTTATTCAGGCATCAAACCTCAAGCCTAGATATTCAGCTGAATACCAACACCAACCTCGATATTATGGCGGCTTCTCCCTAACCACAGCTATGAAAAGGTATTTTGGTGAATGAGTAATTAGCAGAAGGAAGTAATCTTTTTGTAGTGACCACGCTGATTAAAGTATCTCCGGGGAATGTACAACATTATTCAACCTTTATTTAAATCTCCAGGAATTACTGAGGCCGTCTCCACGGCGTCTAATCAAAGCAGAATAAATACACACAAAGGCAGAGACACAAGCGGACAACAACAGTTAAAACTAATTACACTGAAGAGGTTTTTAATCATGGCTTTAAACTGACCTCAATTGTGCTGAGTTTTAATGAGTGTTGTAACAAAGTGTCTGCAGGACAAAAACTAAAAGCAGTTCTCCCAAATTTAGTGTTAGCACGGAGGACCTCAAGCATTAGCCAATCGCAGTCAAATAATGACTAAGAGATCACTTTAATAAAGAAGTGATATATGATGGCAAGTTGCTGCTATGAGCTTTACAATGTGATGCCCACCTACTGTGTCATCACGACAACCGAGTCTCAGAGACTCAACTAACCTGAGCTGGGACATTTCATAATGTGGGACAAACTCAGCATGTAGACGCTTCCTGTGCCAAGTTCTTTTGACTTTTACAGAGGAGCAATAAAAACATCCTGATCAGAAACATTAGAAACTGCTGTGGGAAAGGCGGGCTTTGCAGCAGGCGATTAGGATTACACAGAATATCGTTGATACTCATGACACCCACCCTTGTGACAACATGCTGCCAACTGATAAGTGATACAGAAGTATCCACTGCCAGTCCTTAATACCTTAATCTACATAATATCTTAATAGCTGCTCTCAATTGTTGAAAAACTGTAAACTCATAGTGACTATGTGCTCCATATGTGAGTGATTTCATCTATGTTGCATTGCTCATATTTTTCACACGCATTTACATAATACCAATGCACATAGCAAACTTTACATCCAATAAAAGAGGGCAGAGGTTTGATTTCAGATATGGGGGCGACACAATGATGTCCACTCAGCTCAGGCTGCATACACATCTTTAGAGATTTTGGTGCACATATCAAACAGAAACTGTACAAGCAACATTTTTCTTTTCACAAAAGTGACAAGAACTGTCTCTGTAAATGCTCCAACACTGCAAATGAGTGCAGACTTGTCAGCTGGCCCAGCACTTTCACAGACTGACATTTGCTTCATGTGCATATTTGGCTCAACTCTCACATTATAACGTGCAAAACACCCCTTCAGTCCTCACCCGTAGCCTGGGAAGGTGTGTCTTTAACGTCGCTAATTACATATCAACAGCAGAGAATATGATTAAACACTGTCCCTGCACAGTGTAATGAGGTGTTTGCTGTACATTCCTGTCCCGTAGGTGCTGCGTTTGTCCTACTTGGAGCTGACTGGCTGCAGCGATGGGCGTGCAGCGCTCGAGCCGGCTGGACCCGTGCCTCGTGTTCTCTGGCTCTGCGTACGCAACAGCTGGAGCTGCAGATGACATGTCTCATTCACACGCAAGCGTACACACACACACACACACACACACACACACACACATTCCTGCATTCTTGTAGATACACGAACCAAATGTGAGCATATTGTATACACACACATGCTGTATTCAGGATGTTATTGTTGAACATATGACCCTTCTTCTTCTGCAGCCTACACCACTCTGTCATCAACACACTCTTGGTCATCCTTCCATTAAAGACCTCTCTGGGACAGAGTTTTTGTAAGCACCTCGAGTTCATCAGTTTGAACCCATAAAAAAGACTCTCCTTGTAAAGCCTGTGGTTGTGTTTGTCTCATAAAGACAGCAGAGTTCCTCCCTTTTACTAGTGAGTTTATATGACGGTCCAAAGCCCCATTAGAGACTATCTAAACATGCAGGCTCCGACCACGGACAGATAGCCCTGCAGAGTAAACAAGGTCTAATTGATGGTGGGTGGGATGAGAGAATATACAGTTCCTCAGTCATTGTCAAGCCACCTGCACTATGTCCACATGCAGTAACTCCCCCCTGCACATGTACAGACCTCTCCAAGGATAGTTGGAGTCCAGAAATGTCTGCAAGCTATAACATTAACAAATAGCACACACACCAGAAAAGGAAGGGAGGGGCGATTTTATCGCTTTCTGCAAGGACA
The DNA here is from genome assembly GCA_023373845.1 of Nibea coibor. Classification (NCBI taxonomy): domain Eukaryota; kingdom Metazoa; phylum Chordata; class Actinopteri; family Sciaenidae; genus Nibea; species Nibea coibor. Next base: position 17,144,781 of record CM041729.1, read on the forward strand.
GTGATGTAGTCGTACACATATTTCTTAAATAGAAGTATCCCCCAGTCTCAGGTAAAGGTAAATCAAGAAATCATTTAACGCGACATCAGGAAAGCACATTATGTTTTCCAGTCGTGAAGCTGGGTGATGCTTCAGTCAGGCTTTAATATTCCATACACTACTCAGTCTAGAATGATAAAATGTTTGCCCGAGGTGATATCAAAATTTAACTTCCATATTTTCACAGATGGTGCCACTGGGGCTGGGGAAGTACATGGAAATGTTGGTTTCGCTCCAGGCAAACATTTGGTCATTCTGGGCAGACATCTGTGGGATCATGAAAATACTTTTGATACAACCTGCTGCTTGAAAACAGGTAAGGAATACGTATAAGTCATGATTTCCCCCTGTGGTTTGCATTAGGAGAGTTATGTGTCTGAATAACATGCTGAGCTCACTGGTTTTAACAAATCTTTCCATGCAACTTGGACACCTGGGGTCATTAGGTCTTTCAACATTAACCACCTTGCCAAGATGACCCTGCCAGGGGCAATCATGCCTCGGCTTGTGTTGCCCCACTTGATGCACGGCCATCTTGATGTCTTCTCTGAGGGATCTAAGATATTCTCGGCTCCTCTGGTATGCAGTCCTGTAATCACAAGACCTCAATGGGATTGCACAAGGTCCTCCTTCTCCTGCTTTGGCATTCATTGGCCAGTTTCTCGTATCTGGCCCTCATCTTTTCGAAGTTCTTCCCAGAGAACAGGCAAGGATGACAAAGAAGACTAAACTGAAACAAGATTTACTCTCCAAGTAAATCATAAAGATCAAAATTATCTTTCTGAAGTTTTCATCGGTCCAAACTTTTGGACCTGGAACTGAGAACTTACCCAAACCCACTGAGTCATTTTCATATAAAAGGAATGAAGAACAATCAGCCCTGATCTGGTCTAGACTCTGATCCAAAATTCACGCCAGCTCAAAAACTCAGATAAAGAGAAACCACCAACACAATCATATCCCCAGACATGTTAATGTTAGGGTTGATTATGGCACATGGTTGAAGTACAATACTGAGATGGATGAACAGCTTATAAGTTTGCAACCAAGGCAACGGATGCCAACAACTACTCCAATCATGGAAATAAAGGCTAGGCGTTTTCTTCCAATTGGTGGCAAAGCAACCCACAGACAGATAGTAAAATTAATGTATTTAACACATTTTGATATGTATAGGTATAAACAGTAAGGAGCAGGTGGAGTGAGTGCAGTAGAATGGCTAGAATGGATGTACAGTATGAGGAAGACGTTATGGAAAGACTGTGCTTGGTCTTAAAATAAGATAGTTGTAAATGCAGATGAGTGATGGAATGTACACTGAGGTGTGGAATCATCCATGAAGGATACTTGGCTCGGCAGCAGCATAATGAGCCACCAATGGAAGAGCAGCTGAGGTTGAACAGAGATGCAATAAATATCATTTTCCCTCCATTTCACAGTCTCATCTCTAAAAAAAAAAAATACACACATTATCTTGTGAGGAATATGACTTGGAAACACTCTCTGGTCAACTTTTTAATTAAGGAAGTTGTTAGAGGTTGTTATTAACGGTCCTGTATTCGTTACTTTTTAAAACAAAGTATCGTTAATTTGACAGATTTAAAATGGATTTACTCTTGGAACATTTGAGGTACAGAGCAGTGTTGATGGATTTTTGATATCCCCTGCAGCCTGTATTTTCTTCCAGGATCCAAATGGGAGAGCGCCTTTGATTTCCTGTATTTTGAATGTACTTACCATGTCAAGTTTGCGTTGGTTGTAGTTTCTGTTTTCCTACTTTTTAAATAATTCTGAGTTGCTGTGCAACAAGAGATAAGACATGAGAATGTGACCAATGACTTTAAATTTGGCTGATCTAGTCGTCGAGATTAATCTTGCCTGATGCATCAAGTATAAGTTTCAACTGTACTGTACATATTCATCCAGGAGGTGAGTGGGGCATTATCTGCACCTACATACGTGGATGGAAAAATGATTTTCAGAACGTTGAGAGAAAAATATGGAAAAGCGTTTAAGAATTGGTGGAATGGGTGCATACACTATTTGTCTCTGCAACGTTTGTGTTAAGACTTCTCAATTCCTCATCGGCACCTTCTCTCTCCCCCACCTCTGGCTCAGTCCCACGTCGTCTCCAGTCCCCCCTCACCCGCAACATGATCTCTCTGCTTCAAGTTTCCAGGTCAACTCTTCCTCAGCTACATCGTGGGTTGACCTTGCCTTTTCTGTCCGCCTGCGCTGCTCTCTTTTGGCAACAGAAAGCCGAGTCCACGCAGATTCATCGGACAGCTGTCATTTATTCTATATGTGTGTACGGGTGTGTGTGTGTGTGTGTGTGTGTGTGGTGTGTGTGTGTGTTCTTCCGTCCAAGGACCAAATGTGCACAAAAGGATTGAAGGTCAAGAAGGATCCTCCAAAATGGAGACGGTTATGCTGGTTCTTACTTCAGATGAGGATACAAGTCTGTCTTTAGATGACAGAAAATTAATTTCTCAGAGATAAGATTAGAAACAGTGTTAGACTTACAGCAGGTTTAAAGGTTAATGTTTAAGGTTAGCTATGTTTATAGAGAGTAAACTGATTAAAGTAAGAATGTGTTCTGAGTTCATCAGACAAAAACAGAAAGTGTTATTAACCATGCAGCCACATTTGAATGATTAAAAATCAACAAGTTTATGAAATTAGGTGTGAAAATCAGGTAAAAATGAATTCTCAGTCCCAGGACTGTGGGGGCGTGTCCTCTGAATGTGCTGAAGCCACGCCCACTCACGGGAACAGTCAAGCAGCCATTTTGAAGCGACTGAAACGTGTCAAATGAGTTCAGAAAATGACATGACTAACTTTGAAACACTCTGAGCGAGATGAATTCATCTCTATCTCTCTGCTAGGGGTGCAGGGGTATGCTCAGGGTGGCCTCAGCGTGTCATCGAGCCACCCTTTAAGGACCGCCCACAAAATTCAGGACTGAAAACTGTTGAAAAATAGTTTGAATCCCTAACTCCACATTTCACTAATATATCATTCAAAGTCTTTCCACATTTTCAGCAACTGTTTTCCAACATATTTAATGTGTTTTGGAAGAAATCTCCGAATTGCCATTACAAAAAATTGGAAGGTGAATTGACAGCCTGTGGGGTGGCAGTCCATCTCCTTGCCACAGCTGAGGTGCCCTTGAGCAAGGCACCGTACCCCCCCAACATCTGCTCCCCAGGCACTGTGAATCAATGCCCACCGCTCCAGTATTTATGTGTATATAACATCTGTCATTATGTGTGTGTTCCTGTGCATGTGCATATATGTTCCAACCAGTTGTATGGGATAAATGTGGACAAATAATTTCATGTATAAAAAGCATGATTAATAAAGTTTCAATTTAACATGGACTTTAAATGATTATAACTCCATCTTTAAGACAGTTAAGATTTTCTGTTGAATCTGCCTCTTTGATTCCCTCATGTTTACCTCAATCCTAGCTTCTGATTGATCAAATCAAATCAAATCAAATTTTATTTGTATAGCCCAAAGTCACAAAACACATTTAGCCTCAGAGGGCTTTACAATCTGTACAGGGAGTGACACCCTCTGTCCTTAGACCCTCGGTTCAAGTGAGGAAAAACTTGCCCACAAAAAAACCCTTTTAACAGGGAAAAAATGTGGAAGAAACCTCAGGAAGAGCCACAGAGGAGGGATCCCTCTTCCAGGACGGACAGACGTGCAATGGATGTCACATGTACAGAACAATCAACACAAACATGTTGTACAATTACAATGAATTACAATAAATGGTAAAGTAATTGCAGTAGCAGTGGAATCTGTGATAGAGATAGAGAGACACAGATGCACAGCAGCAATAAGTCATTAACCAACTAAGCTGTAGTGGAGATGGTATCAATAATGACTATATATGGCATGTAATGCTAAATATGGTGGACGTCAGCAGCAGACCACGGCGGCAGCCACGATCCATGAGAACCTGCTGGACGAGAAAGCACAGAAACTCCGGGGAAGAGGTGTAGTTAGTAACATCCAAAGAAAAGGTGTAAGAGAGATAATGATTGACAGAACAATAAAACCTCAGGCCCCGTTTATGCAGACTCTAAGGGATATCGAACTGCCTTACATTGATAGAGAGAGAGAGAGAGAGAGAGAGAGAGAGAGAGAGAGATAATGATTGACAGAACAATAAAACCCTTCCCGCTAGTTTGAACTCTACACAAAACATTTCATCTTGGTTTCATCTGGTTAGTTCAGTCACGTGAGAAGTCAGAACAGGGAAGTGAAGTTGTTATGAAGTATGGAATCGAGTGCGTGCGTCTCCATCCTGCTGTTTCTTCTTATGAAGAGTGATCCAACCACCACAGATCCAACCCTCCCATCACGTTAGCATAAGAGTAGTGGATTGAAAAACATGTTTTCTTTTGGGGATCAGGGTTAGAGTTCTTTTTTTCCTGATTTTTAGGGGAAATTCAGTTGAGATTTGCATTAAATTTGGATAGAACCCTGACCATACCCCAATGTTGGTTTCACCCAATTGCCTCTATGCTTGCTGTCTTAACACAAACTGTACAATTAAAGACAACAGTGCATGTTTTGGGCAGCGTCTCCTGGATAGACATTCATGGTGTTGTGCCATATGCCATAGCTTTTTTTAAACAAGTCTGCACTACTGCCTGCACTTTCTTCTGACCTCTGATCTTATGGACATTTAGCTGACATGTTCATCTGCTAGTTTCTAACTAGATTGTGTTGCACATACGAGAAGTTACAAAAGTAGCTATGCAAAGTCGCTCCTTGACTTCAGAAAGTCACAAAAATTGTCGCTGGTTCTTAGACATCTCGTAGCCAAAAAAGGTTCTAGTATTCTAATATTAGTGCATAACTTGGTTGGTCTTGGTGTCTATTCCATGCAACAGTCTCTTAACACACGTTGTTACCTTTGACAGCTGCTATTTGTCCTTCAGACTGCAGCAGTGAAATGATTTTATACCTTCTCAAAGGTTCCAGGGTGTATTATCAAGGGCCTTGTGGACTACTGCTGTGAGACGGTGATATTTCACTTCCCTTTCCTCCACTAGATCATCTCTCTTTTTATTGAGTTTCATTGTATCTTTTTTTTCCAGTCTGTCTTCATTTGCAGGAGAAACTGCTTTGATAAATATTCTCGCTTTGTAGGAATATTCATTTTCTCCTCTGATCCGTTTTCTCCTTATATGAATCCAGCTATCCATTTGTGCATCTTGGCCTTGGAAGACTTTTCCACCAGCCCTGGTAGTCATATTTCCCATGCTTGGTCATACTTTTATATCTGCACGCTTCCTCAGGGCCAACAAAACTGATTTATACGCGCAGCCCTCGGTTGTGTTGACGACCCCGATAAATGTTTCATGACAAACACATCTGTTGAGCTCCGAGGATACAGACGGACAAACGGAGAAGGATTGACGGATGGGCGAAAAGGACTGACGGAGGAGGAGGGGGAGCAACATAAGGAAGAGGCAGGGCTTTGTGTGGAGTGGAGTTTCTCAGCTCTTCTGGCACATCTGTCCTTCTTCCGTCCCTGCAGCGCTGACGCAATCGCGAAGGGTACACAAACACACACCCACTAAAACACATTCAGCTGGCTCTGTTTAGCCACGCTGCCTGCGTGTGGATTACCCGCTCTCCCATTGTGCTGCCGTTATTTAATAGCCGCTTTGGTGCAACATTGGCTTGATGTTTATGTGGCCAAGCTTCAGACAGCTAAATGTGCCCATAACAGCAACGCGATGAAATCATGCTTAGAAAAAAATGGCTTAATAGAATAATGTGTGCCATTTGACTGATGTTGTTATCCAGAGCTTTTTATAGCAGAGCAATTTACCCCGTAATCATTTTACAAAGAATGAAACGAGAGCACCAGCAGAGGAAGTGAACAATGTTATATGAATTCTACTTTTGCTCATTATTAGAGGTTTTGACAGCGTGATGACGACTAAAGAAGGTCATATTTAAGTCCCCAGTTTTTTTTTTAAAACACTCCTGGATGTAATGCACAACATCTGGATCCACGACTGCACACACTTTAAACATTAGCTGCCCAGAGGAGAATTAAACCACTAACTCTTGTAGACAATTAAGGCCATCTGAGCTGGAGTTATGAGTTTGTCTCCGTGTTAACAAAGTCATATGAAGTGTTTTAGCATCAATAGACCGCCACATTCATTTCGTGACATGAGAATGATCTCACCTGCTCATCTTCATCACATACCTGTGTGTTATTCTCCGATGAGCTCCTGTGTATACAGTATATACCCGTCCATGTGTGCCATGTGCCTTAGCTTTTCATCCTTCAGTGTTCTCCTGCCTGTTTTATTTCATCCTGATTGTGTACTCTTTGCATTCTCCTCCTAGCCCCTTTCCAGCATAGATTTTATGTCCTAAACTTTAGTGAAACCTCCTTTAGTTGCACCTTTACCCCCTGAGTCGTGTATTTGGTATTTACTGTGATATGTCCATCTGATGATTCAAGTCCAATCTTCACCCTCCTTTTATATCTGTCCTGGCTCCACTATGTTCATTATCTAGTCACTAACTTTGTGTGTGTGTTGCTGGGTGCTGCACATGTGGAGAACAGTGGGTTTTTACTGAAAACAGCTGCCTGCTGCTGCTGCTGCTGGAAACCAGGTTGATGAGCAGCGAGAATGCAACACAATGTTCTGAAAGAGGCAGAGAAGAGATCGTGTGTAACATTCATCCATGAAATAGTCTCTAGCCTCTGGATAGTGTCTAGGCCTACATTTCGTTGAGCTGCATCCTTCCAACAATGTTCAAACCAAGAGATCTAGTTTTATTCAGTTTGCTCCTTGCCTAGTGCGAGTCACCCACTAATCAGATGATGGGGGTTTCAAACCCCAGCTCTGCATGTTGATCAAGATACTGAACTCCGGGGTGGCGTTTGGCTCGGTTGGTCCTTGCTGTGGGGGCCCGGGGTTCAGGTCCAGCCTCAGTGTGTGAGGGTTTGTATGAATATGGTCAGTGGCTCCCAGAAAAAGTTAAAAGCAGTTGGCCACTTTCATGGCAGCCAGTGCCATCAGTGTGTGAATGATATATGTTATGTAAAAGCACCTTGAGTGGTTGGAAGACTAGAAAGGCGCTGCACAGTCCATTTACCATAAACACAGGTTATGTCAGCCTGTGAGGAAGGAAGAATGTGACTGAGGATAATGTGAAAAGCACTTTAATACATTAACTCAGATTATCATCAGCTGTGGTGGTTGTTTAACAATGATCCCATCCTACATCATGACATCATCAGATCTTGTGTTCTTGTTTTGGTGTGAGAAAAGAACTACAGGAATAACAGATGTGAAATGTGTGTGACAAGAAACTTACTTCATGTCAACCAGCAAGTTTTTCTTAAAGGTCCAGTGTATAGAGTTTAGTTGCACCTAGTGGTGTAATTGCTGCATTGCAGTCTCCTCACATCACCCCCGCCTAGTGTAAAGGAGAAACATCACTTTAAGGGCCCTGAGTCACTATTTAGTCTGTAGAAACACAGTGTTTCAATATGGCAGCCTGCACGAAAGAGGACCTTCTTCCACTGTAGATATTAAAGGATAATTTTTTCATGTCTGCCTTATCCTGAAAATAAAGGCCTCAAATCTCACACACTGCACCTTTAAATGGAAAAACTTTATTAATCTCGCTGAGGACAGTTTGCTCAGAGCTGCTTCTAAATGTGGAAGAATCTATAAATAGTTGGAATAAAGTTGTTAAGCGTGCACCAGCAGGGCCAGTGGTTTTAAAAACCTGCAGAATGTTGCAGAGGGAATGAACACAGGTAAAGCATCATGCCGCCATGATGGCCACAGAGAAATTTCACTTGCAAGAAGCCAGAATACGTGCTGCTTTTACAGAGGATTTGTTGCTTACAAAAAAGAACTGAAATCCTGTGAGCCGAGAACAAGAAGAGAAGAAAGAGAAAATCAAGAAGAAATTAAGAAAATCAAGAAACCCTCGATAGAAAACTCAGTGAATGAAAATGAACTTAGTTTGAAAAGAAAAATTCTTCGTTGTCCTAGTTTCACAATAGCCTCAGTGTTCATCTACAGTATTTATGTGATGTAACAATTTCAATGAGCGTGTGCCGATTAGATAATTAGATTTTAACGAAAGACTGTTGGCAAACAAAGCAGCAGAAACATTTCAGGAGCACAAGAACTGACAGGAGAAGAACAATAAAGTTTTATTATTAATATGAAAATACTGACTGTTGGTGTAAATGGAACACAGGATCAAGTTTACAGAGAGATGTATGCCGGCCAAAAAGGTGTGTGTGTGTATGTGTGTGTATGTTTGTTTACATCCAGTGCTTTCGCTGTTTTCAGAGATATGTCAGACTAATGTCTGACCAATGTCTCGACCACATATCCATAGATCCATCACAGCCTGCATACAGGCATGTTATCATTGCGGCGCTGAGTATTCAGTGAGAGCGAGCGCGCGGCGGTGAAAAAGCTCTTTTCAGCACGGTTCATGTATGGTGAAAGAAAGTCAGTGTGCCGCGCAGAAACACTGCTCATTTATTTGTGTCAGCAACCTGGCACACACACACACACACACACACACACACATTTATATACACTTTGCCTGCAGCCCCCAAGACCACCTCACACACGTTCAACGTGGATCAGCACTCACTCAGAGTGGCTAAAAATAGCTCAGCAGGTCCACTGTGGGCTTCCTTTGTGTGAGGTTGGTTGGGACGTTATTAAAACGTTGGGTGTAATTACCCCCCACCTCCACCTCCACCTCCACCCTCCCCTGGCCCTGGACCCCTGCACACACAGTCAGCCACGCGACTGCTGAACCGCAGATTCACTGACCCACTTCTTTCACTGTATCACACAGAAATCAGATCAGTCATGTGAGTTTTTACAGAAACTGAAATGAATAAATAAATACAAATATAACTCATTTAAATACAACAAATAAAATAGAATATAGTAAGCATGTAGTAGATAATTCAACAAATCTAAACAAATGATTAAAAATCACTTGGGATTAAAAGTACATTCTAATAATAGCGGCTGACCAATCTGAAGCTTTTTTTTTTTTAGCTTCATCATGTGATGTTATGAAAGAACATCGAGTCCCCCAACAGAAAAGATCTTTTCCACAAAAGCAGAATCCTCCTTCGTGCCGGAGAAAGCAAAGCAAACACAGGGAACATCTGCTTGTTTGTAACACACGCTGAGATAAAGTCTTAAAAATGATGCCCCCCAAAATAAAAGCTGGCTAAGGTCAGCGGGGGCACAGCTAGACCGCTCACATCTGTGAGTCACATTTGGTCACATATTTCAGCTCATTTGCCTTCAGGACAATAGAGCTTAAACTGTGTGAGAGTCAATCGTGCATGCGATGTAGAAGATTCGTCCCTCCAGTGGTCTGAAAGCTCATTTTAGTTCCTGTTTTTTGATTGGCTTTCAATTTTTTTTATCCCACTCTCTCCTCTCTTCACCTAAATTCAGCTTCCTATGTATTTCTGTCCTCGCCTCTCTCCACCGTTGGAGCCGGAGCTAGAGCTGCAGGCCTTGTTTGTGCCGCAACACAACAGAGTCTCTGTGTAGTCTCTGGCAGGAGCAGAGGAGGAGGTGGGAGGAGGTGAAAATGGATGCTTCCCAGGGGAACGAGGCACTGCTCTGGACACTGTGATCTCTAATGTCCAGTGGTGAGATTCATCGGGCTGACGAACCAGCAGTGCATGATGAACTGATGATGAAATGCTTTGGAGTGGAGTGCGTGGTTGTGATAAGACTGAACCTTTTAACCTCTCTGTTCTGTTTGCAGAGCAGCGCGGTGTGAGATTATTGATACAACTGCTGATTTATATGTTGCAAATATGTTGCTTCAGCTGCAGCACAAAGGTTGGAGTATTCCAGCTCCTTTCGGCACATATTTATGCAAAAGAGACATCTAGTCGGATTAAAGAAGTTAAAAAAGCATCAAGCTGTGGTCATGTGTGGCAGTCTGAGTCACTGCGCTTCACTTAGCTTTATTTGATGTAGGATTCCAATACAGGAGCAGAGAGGAGAGGGTGAATGAGCTGTGTTATACACACAGGCAAACTCCACAGAGAGATGTTAACATCTGGAGTGTCAGTCGGGGGAACTCGTCCACTGACTGTGGCCAATTAACAAAGTCTGCGAAAGCACTCCTGCGGTCAGTTTTGTACAAATAAATTCAAATGAGATTTGACACCAGACTCCAGCTGTAATTAACCAGAAAACTCCAGGGAGGCCGGCTGAGAGTTAATCTCTGAACGTCTGATCACGTGTTCGACTGAAGGACGTATGTCGATGTCTTGTTGTCCATATTTGACTCATTTGTGCCCTTTAAACTGTCGCTTCATGTTTGTTTCACATTTTGAATTATAGGCTGTGTCGACTGCACAAAGAGTTTGATAGATTTTCAGTTTAGTGCTGCAGTATTTTTGTTTTGGCTACAGAACAGTTCATGTTTAACAGCCATGTTAAAGTTATTCACAGCTCTGAATGTGACTTCATCTATGAGCATCTAGAGTAGAGTGAATTATGAAAAAACTTTGCTTTTCAAGGCTAAATTATACTATATTATACTATATTATTATATACTAAATTATATTATACACTTTAACATAACGTAAAGCTTTATCCAGACTTTCAGATAGACTTTGTGAACAGCTGTCATCACATGGTTATGTATGGAGTGTAATATACGTCATGGAGGGGTTATAGACCTCTTTGGTGTTTAATTATAATCAATAGATACATTTGCAAATATTAAATACAGGATCTCTGATTGGCCAGCTGTGACAGAATGCGTGTCAGCCACCAACCAATCTCATCAGGACTTTGGCTTTAGTGAATTTTTGAAGTACCGTGCTGCTTACACATCTTTAAAGGACGTGCGTAGGATTTAGTGGCATCTAGTGGTGTAGTTGCTGATTGCAACCCCTCGCCTCACCCTCTACTCTAGAAACATGGTAGTTCCACATGGTGGACCTGTGGCATCTGTAGATATAAAAGAATCTAACTCTGAAATACTGGACCATTAAAGAAGAAATGCATGGGGACAGCAGCAAACGTACTATATTTAGAATATTTTAAATTATATAGCATATAGTATAATTCTATCTGCTTTATCTCACCATCAGACCTCCCTCTCTGAAGGGAAACTGTTAAAACAGTTCTATTGCTCTATCTCAGCTGCTTCTGTCCATGGTTCAGAACATTGTAACACGTTTGGATTTACAGCTGTTTGGAGAAAGCTGCAGAACAACAATTCCCATTGTTCTGCGAAATATAATTATTTTTATTTTTTGGTCAATAAAGTCCTCTAGCTTTAAAAAGATCAATAAAAACACTGTCAGAAAGGTCTGTCTGACAGGAAGGTGGACCAGTAAAAAGATTCTAAATATAAAGTACATGTAGATATCGATTGTTTCAGGTGCACGTTGTTCAGCTTACGTTGGTCTTCCCGTCTCCTGTGTCCAAACTGAGGGTGGAGGGGGGTTTCTATGGATAAGAACCTCATACAACCCCACTGAAAATCACCCAGACTAACCCTTCCACAGCTGAGACTGAGATATAAAGGCTTTGTGGAGAAACACACAGCTGTGACCAGGGATTTTTGGTAATGTTGTCATGTAATTATATTTACAACACATCCAGTCACCCACAGGCTCACGTTCCAAGCTGCGATTAGCGCTCAAATGAGATGTGGTTGATGTTTATTAGATGTTTGTGTTGCTAAGCACGTAGCAGTAGTGAACGCAGATCTGGTATCGGATGAGGTGACGTTAGCACAGTGACATACAGTATGAAGGCATGTTATCATCTATCATCTGGCTTATTGTTAAAGCTGCATTGATTGATTACTTTTGGGTTCGGCTAAAAACACGTCTGACATATTATCAACTCATAAGGTTGTTATGGTAACACGGAGCAACATTAGCAACATTAAATGAGGTTTGTGGTCGCTGAGACCTGCTAAACAGTTCCATAGAGCAGTGGGTGATAATTCTCTGTTTGTTCATCACTAATGACACATTAAAAAAGTGGATACTGCTGCTTTATGTATGTTTACCTTGAATGGATTTATTATATTCACGTTACATTTATGGGGCGGCTACGGTAGAGCGATGTAATTAACCATCCATCTGGTTCGATTCCTGGCTCCCTCAGTCCAGTTCTTGAGCGAGATACTGAACCCCGAATCCCCCCTGATTGCTGTGAAGTTGGTGCGTGTGTCTGGGTGAGCTCAGTGTCAGTGAATAGGAAGCTCTGTACAGCTCCTGATGAGCAGGTACTTACAGCAGCCTCCGGCAGTGTATGAATGTGAATGTGTGACAGTTTTGTAATCAAGACCAACTAAAGCAGTGGCGGAACTAGACTTTTATACACAGGGAGGCCAGAGGGTGGGGAAGGCTTTATCAGGGGGTCCATGCACTAAGCCTAATACTGAGATACTTTAACCCTGGTAGCTAAGGAACATGCCTTCTTGACAATTTTCATAACCCAGATTAGTCTAGTCTCACAGCTGAACTACTACAATTGGACAAAATCTCTAAAAGTGCTGTCAAATTGTCAATAGTTTAAAACAACAATTCATCAGGAGACCACTTTAAAACTTACTACAGAATGATGCATTCACTGTCCTCTCAAGCCATTTATTCTGGCTTCTTCATTTACGTTTCCAAAATCACGCTGCTTTCAACGAGACGTTCAGTGACCTGTCAATCAACTGAGGTGGTACCTGAGGTGTCTAATCAGGTTCCAGATGTGGCCACCCCTTTAACTGAAACCAAACCAAGTCATGACCAAGACCAAAATCCTATAGAAGATGAGATCAAGACTTGAGAGACCAAGTCAAGACCAAGAATAGATGGTATAGAGACAGAGACAGGACCAAGTCCAGACAGTACGTAACCTATTTTGGTAGCAAATATTCCTTGGTTGGAGGTTGCTGCATTGCAGTATTACAAACAAACCGCTGTGTGTTCTTCTGGATGCTGTTATGCAGATGAACTCTTTGTGGTCTAGGAAACCAAACCACGAAGAAGATTTGGCTGATGTCTTCTCCCAGACAGTTAACAAATAAATCAGATGTTGCACAGGCAATTAAGTGACATACCCGCAGTTGTGGTCTTGACCGTCTTGAAATAAAGTCCAGAGTCCTCTTTGTCTGAGACCGAGATGAGACTCGAGAGTAAAAATACAATCAAATCTGGGAGCAGCCTTTAAAAAGTGATCTTGAACCCGGCCTAAAGACCAAGGCCGATCTCGAGTATGCCAACACGGCGTGTTGGAAATACAAGTCTATTCCATTACATAACAATCAAAGATTGATGGATGTTGTTCACAGATGAGGAACTGATATCTCTGGTGAAGTCTATATCTGGGCTTTTTAGTCACAACTGACGAAAAGTTAATGTCAAAATGTTGTAACTGGATGAGATAAATCTCTTTCAGAGCATTCATTTGAAGCGCGGATGCCTTCTCGATATCGTTAAATGAATATTTCAAACAAACTTGTGGAACGACTACACAAGCAAGGTGGTTCACCAGCTTGGTCAGAGGCTCTCACTCGCCTTGTGGTGTGAACAGTTTTGCAATTATGTAAGCTAATCAACAAAGAGTTTAAAGTTTACACATGACAGGATGCACCCCTACAATGTTTAGACTGCAATTTGTGGTCCTAGCTGTGGTCCACAAAGTATATTTTCACCGGTAAATATTTTAGTTGCAACTAAATGAGCAAGCCAAGCAGTTTTTTTGAAACCCCAACACAGAATGTGATATATGAATCTGAGATGGTGGATAAAAGCTATATGGTCAAGTTCCTCATGCAGGTCTTGGGTCTCAGGGCCTTGATGTCAACTGCGGTATGCACTTTTTGTTTTCTTCCTCCCCAGCTTTACATCTGGACCATGATCTCGTACCCCGTTGTGAGGCCGAGGGAAGGTTTATGTTTAGGCTCACTGACAGCTGGGGAACGGGGGATGAAGCATATGAGGAGGCGCAGAAAGAATTTGTGCGTGCAAAAGGCTAACTGATCGACATCTGTCCAGCTGTGTGACCTTTAACCTGCAGAGGGCACTTTGGGTCACTGACAGGAAGTGTTAAGGTCGACGGTGTGAACGGTGGAACGCTGTGTCATTGAGCCTGAGAAAACGGAGATTTGTGTTATCCACGGCAGAATGAGTGCAAAAGGCGATTAAAAAAATACTAAGAACACAAAAATGAAAATAAAATTTAAGCATGGATGACAATTCAAAGGAAAGCGGTGAAAATGAGGTCCTGTAAAAAAAAAACAAAATGTGAAAAAAGCTCCCATGTCTCAGTGCGTCAACGAGAGTGACATCTGATGACAGCGTCAAAGCAACGTTTGCAGCCATGCATCACACTGAAGCTCTACAGCTTAGCGACTTCATGCTGGGCCACAGGAATGATAAAAATTTACTATGTGGTAACAGCGTTTACACAAGTCAACACCAGCCCGCCTCTATTTTTGCACGCTTGTGAACGAGGGCCCCGTTGGCAGATCGAACGTTTTGGTCATGCAAACATTTCTCTGAGGCAGAGCAGAAGTAATCTCACTGAGGTTGAATGAAACCTCAGCGGGCAGCGGCTCTTCTCCTACTTCAAGAGGAGCCAATATCATCTTGTTTTGTAATGATACAATCAGCATGATACAATGATGGTATGGTTCATGAGGTCAGACAGACGAAAAGCAACTTTAAAGGGCTTCAAACAAACAAGTACAAACTATCAGACCTCCTTTATTTTAATGTACAGTCAAAACTTATCAGAACAGAGCAGTTCCAAGCAACCCTGTTACTTTTCTACACTACCAAAACTAACATATTTAAATCATGTTGATGCTACACTGACTTGTAATCAAGTGAATGGTGTCATTTGTACATCTGTTCTCACACTGTAACTTTGGGCTGATTTGACTGATTTTCACCTCAACTCTCTGTGATTTACAGAGTTTCCTGATGGACAGTAAAGTAAACTACTGCCTACTGTAGCTGCTGTTAGCTAATGCTAGCTCACTTTGTTAGTTGGGCTCTTAGTAGAGGAGGCTTTCAGGAATGGGGTTTGATGAAATGCAGCTGGGGACCATAGCCAGAGTCGTGACAGAACTGGAGCTGGGCAAGTGGAGCTTCTATGGACATGATGACAGAGGATAAGAGCAGAGGGTGCTGATGGAGGAAGTTACAACAAGTAAAGGAAGGAGTAAGCGGGCAAGAAGTTACCGGACAAAGGGATTCAAAGGCTTCAGAAATCTCTGTATATAAGGGGCAAGGCCATTTAAAAAGCAGCCAGGGACATTAAAATGGACATGATTGTATAAAGGATATAACTACAAGGACTCTGGACCACTTTAGGAAAATTATGTTAAAAGTCACCCATGCAAAGAGAAAGCCATATAACAATATCCAGGACCGCTGCTGACTTCTCTGGACCCGAGCTCATCTGAGATGGACTGAAAAGTGGAAAAGAGTGCTGTGGTCTGATGAGTCCATTTCTCATATTGTTTTTGGACATCCTGAATGTCGCGTCCTTCAGGCTGAATTTATGTTTTATGCAGCGTTTTTTTGGAATTGAGGTTGTAAATGCATGCAGAGATAATCTTCCTTCTGCCGTGTCTGTAGGATACGTTACATTGTGGTCAAAGACGGCACACCTGTGGAGCCGTGCTAATGGACTTCCTGGCTGGTAAGAAGTGCCAAGCTCCCTGTGTGCTGGCCTTGGATCACTAGCTTGGCAGAGACAGGGTCCATTATTTCCTATTGCTGCCACTCAGCAAATAAGACCAGTGTGTTAGCGAGGACACCAGAGAGAGAGAGAGAGAGAGTGTGTGTGTGTGTGTGTGTTCAGAGAATGAGAAGGATTAGCAACAAGGACAGTGGGCAGATTGTTTCTCGGTGGGGAAGGTTAAAGGCTGATGAAAGTGGATGTCACAGGTTTTTCTGATCATCCCGGTTGACTCACCCTTCCTCGTGTCGTCATCTCTCCTCCCCCTCTCTCTGTTACTCACACACTTATTGTGTGTTTAGCATTTGTCATGTCCATAAAGCTCGATGCCCTCCCTTACCACACATTGATCTGTCTTCATTAGCTTTTTGTGCTTGCAGTCTGTTGGCTACGACATTATATTTTAAAAATATTAGCATAGAACATTTACTATTTACTATTTAACAGAAACAAAGCCAAAATTACAAAATTGTCCAATAGTTATGTTGGGTAAGAACACAAGGATAGAATGCGATGCAGTATGTAGATGTAGATACATACATCCAGCATTAGTACTATATAAAGTTAGAGTTAGTTATTAGTATATTAGTTATTAGATTTTCTGTGGATAATAACAATCATGTAAATGTATAGAATAAATGAAATGAAGTTATTACAAACTACAAAGAAATACTACTTGTCTACCATGCAAGAGTTAATCCTGGACCTCAAGACCCACCTGGAGATGCAGCAGGTGTCCCAGCCCCAGAATGAACCCCGTGTCCTGCTTCTGTTTTGTCTTTCAGCAGTCACCTTGTGTCATGTCTATTTGTTCTCTAATGCCAGAAGGGAGATGTGGATCAAAAGAAAGACATAAAGTTTTCAGATCTGCTAAAGAGGCCACCAGAACCTGGCTTCAAACCAAAGGAAAACACCGACCTGACGCCAGAATCATCACTCAAGACTCAGAAAGTGAACATTTCACCTGACAATTCGTGTCATGCTTTTATTCTGCTAGTGGACATAAAAATGTTATAATGCCGTGAGGATGTCAACGATCCACCGAGGTACACTTCAGCTCCTGGCTCGGGGACTCTCAGATGGCTTTCCCGTGTGCTGGAGGGACCTGTTTTGGTGGAAGAGGGGATAGGGAAAGGGGGGGCTAACTAAAAGTACGGCGGGAAAAAAACAGGTCTTGTTGATACAGTCATCCGAGCCAACTGGATAACACATTAAGCAGCGGCTACGCTAGCTGGGGCTGCACTGGGGAGCAGCTGTGCACGTGGCCAACCACCACGGTGGAATAACAACAGAAGCTAACACTAATAGATATTACATTGCATCAGTGGAAGTGATTTACCTGAGCGAGGCACTAACTTATTCATTATCCAGTCATCGCAGTTTAAAATGATTAGCGCCGTGCTGCTCGGTCACCGGTTCAGGCTGGTGTTGTGTTGCAGCTGCTTGGTTATGACATAATGTAGCCATGAAAAGGTGTTTGGTGTGAATGTTAGCTCACCTGTGTTTTTCTTTGACACAAGAGGACTATTCTCTGTGAACGTCTGGCCCAGACATATTGGGGTCAAAGGTTAGATTTTGGAGGGTTCCTGAATCAGACCCCTGTTGTCGCAGGGTTTGCTATCTATATTCTTGCATTCACTTCTTCTCCATCGTCCATCCTTCTGCCCATCCTTCTGTCTTGCATGTTTACGTCAGAAGGTTGATTTACCAATGAAAACTTTTGTCAGCCACCCCTAATTATCTAGACGGGATGGTAACCTTAGTTTTACTTGTCCAGGGTTTGAGATAAGTGCCTCTGAGATTACCACCTGTACAACAGAGGTGAATGGAGGTTAATTTGTGGTGCTCACAGTGTTGAAAAATGAAATTTAAAGGACCAGTATGTGCAATTTAAAGCAATCTAATAGCAAAAAATGTAATCCCTAATATTGATAACACTGTTTACATTAGTGTTTTATCACCTGAAAATAAAAGTTTTGTTTTTGTTACCTTAGTATGAGACTTTGAGTTCACCATGTTGAACTACTTTTTACCTAAAATTTTGTTTTACTCTGTGTCTTTATATTATCTTCTATGTAACTGCTGAGCTTACCTGTTTTTCTTGTTCAACTCATTTACTTGTAATGTTGACCCTGTGTTATGTTGAAAATAGACTACAGAATTCATAATTGTCTGAAAACAAAAACAAAAGAATATTAATATTGCTCCGTGTCTGCTGGATGTGTAAATGACTAACTGCTAACAATTGTCAGTTGTCCCCAGGGGGGACAAAGAAAATGAAGGAAGGCTTCTTCAAGTACACCCTAAAAGTCAGACGACAGCCTAATAATAATGGTTATGTGACATCTGCTGGGTCAAATGTCTGCAGTATCTCATGAAAACATAAATTACAGACCGGCTATTTGCAGCTTTAGGGTTTGGAACAACAAAATCCTTCAGGTCACTGCAAGATACGAGTATGTGGATTTGAACCAGGGGGTCTGTAATCTTTATAATGACAAATGTCTGTGACAGAGGCATCACATTTTATTTAAATATAAGGATAGTCAATGAGAGAAAATATATTATATATTTATTTTATTTCTGCCAGGCTTTGTCATAATTGTACTGTTGTTTGGACTGAACATGTATTTTTAAATGGGATTGTCCAATGCTCCACCATCACCTCTTCTCCATTGTATGGCTCGGTAGAGGCAGTAAGTGGTTTAATCTCAACCGTCACGCTCCACCTCTGATCCTCTGTTCTCTCGCCTCCACGTCCCCCATCGCAGCAACACATTTTTACACGTGGCAAAACCTGAACTATGTGATCTCTTTACGTCCTCCGTTTTCATCTACCTCCCTCATCTACTTTGTCTGTCTTTGCTGTTTGCCTGTGGCCTCAGTCGTCTGTGCTCCACGCTCCCTTCACACCAGCTGTGTTGTGTATTTGGAAGTCGAGGGTGAAACGAGGGTGTCCACTTTGCACGCATACCTTTGCTTCAACACTTTACCTACCTGAGGGGGCAACCAGTTTGTCTGAGGGATTTTGCTTTCCTCAACACTTTGTCCTTATCTTCCCCTCATCTGCACTCACTCGGGGTGTCGAGCCCGTCGGCACGGCTATCATCGCGTCCATCTCTGCGGCTGCTTCTGTCACGTGGAATTCCTCTTGAGTTTAGGGTTTTTGTAAGGACGTGAGGTGCAGGCCATTAAAGCCGCAGATCTTAAATCTGATCTTGACTTTTTTCTTTATATGGAATGTGCATGTTCTCTTCCACCTACGGTCAGCCTTTACAATCTTATCAGCCAATGAAAAGAAGTTATGTTACATTATGTATGTAGGATGATAGATGGAGAGGATAGCTTGGAATGAATAATATTTGATACATGGTTTTTATGGAACAATGGGGAAGAGTTAAAGAAAGGCATAAAAAGACCTTCTCTCTTCAGCTAACAAGTGAATAGATAATCTTTCCTCCATTGATTCTTCGTCCCCTCTGAATCATTTTCATACAGCCCCTTATTCTTCCAGTTTGCTCCATGAAAGCCTTTAAACTGTATCTGCACACGGTGAAGCTGTCCAAAACCCTGCTTTATGTTAATCATCAACCCTGTGGTGACAGGTGAGAATGCTCGTTCTTGTTCACCTCAGCGGCACAACCGAAGCCAAACAGACAGTGATTCTATCTGGAAAGAATAGCATGCTTGAACTCAGCCGAGCAGGAACAAACAGGGCCTATTCTCCGAGCCCGGTGAGCCTTCTGTGCTGGGACATGTCTGACATGCAGACAAAGCAGTCGGCAGCCGGTTAGGATTGCGGGCCAGTGATGGAGACGATAAAGCGTATATCATTTTAAGATCTTGTTACAACCATCAAACATCAGCCTCCGAGTTGCTGATGTTACTCTATCAAGTTAATAAAAATGTTATATTCAAGACATGCTGAGAGGAGGTCATTATCTTAACAATGCACTGCTTTGTCTAAAATTGAGCAAAGTTATTGTCGAACTAAAATGACTGTTCGACATGAAATGTTACCAAAACAGCTCATAAAACCCAGGAGCTGGCTGCTAATTTGTTGTGAGGCGCTCTGCTGTTGTTTTTCCTAATCGCTCTTCATTGGGAACGCCTGCTGCTCATTAGAACTTTTAACACCCACCAGACATTTTATTTGGAGTGGATCCGTTGAAAGGTCAAAAGATCACATAGCCTTCGGTTGGGGAGAGCAACTGACTCACTAGATTGGTATAAGGGGAGGAACAAGTTGTTTCCAGATGGTCTGCTTGACTTGAGATGCTGTTCTATACGTAAGAAGCAGAAAAAAAGTTATATAGAGCCTAGGCTCCATAGGTGGATAGGTAAATGTAATGAATTAATATTTAATATTAACATTTAAAAAACGTGCAATGTTTAAGTCTCTCTTAGTGTTGAACTCACAGAAAGTTAAAAGAAAACTACAGTTCCCCTCAGCTTCATGGAACCTTTTTAGCGTCTTTCAGCTCATTGTTTTGGTTTTATGGCTTCCATTCACACATGTTCACACACTGATGGCATTGGCTGCCATGCAAGGTGCCAACTGCTCATCAGTTTGAGGAGCTAACCATTCATACATATTCACACACCGAAGGCACAGCCTTCAGGAGCAATTTGGGGTTCAGTACTTTATCCAAGGACAATTCGACATGTGACCTGGAGGACCTGGGGATCGAACCATCAATCTTTTGATTAGTGGATGAACTGCTCTCCCTCCATATATATGCATATAATGGAACATTTAGCAGCTAAACACTTGGATACTGTTCTCGGTATTGGTCTTAAATTCATCAGGTGGGCAGAGACACCAGTTTAAATGAATGCAATTATTGCTACATGTCTGCTGGTTGTGCAAACAGGCTATCACGTTGCATATTAATGCACATATTAACTTTAGAAGGTGATAACATGTTGGTGTTACAGTTTGTTGTGTTTGCACCTAGGTGGCCTAAAAATGTGTTAATGCCAGTTTAATGCCTTTGTGTGCGAAAAACAAAGTCAGATCATGTAACAGCATTGAAAACCCAATTTCCAACCGCAGAATGAGACAGGCCAACAATCACACCTACACAGCATTGTCCAGCTGTGTGATCTCTAGTTTCATAAGTAGTTTCCAGAGATTAAGCCTTGAGTGGACCTGAACTTAAATATTTGGATGCAAAAACTACAATGATGGTACACTCATCTAGGATTTCTATAAAATGTATCTTTCAAATATAGCAATAAAGTACAGGTTGGTGTTGTTTTCAAATGTGTAACAATGTCAACCATCGCTTTAAATGGACTGAAAACCAGGACTAACACATCTCAACAACCAAATGTCAACATTGCTGACATTCCCTTTCTATCTGATCAAGTCTTATCTTTACTGAGAAGCGAGGTTCTGTGCTGCAGAAGCTATATAGGCTCCACCTGCTCCACCATCAACTCACTCTGGAATGTCTGACACAATAACAGAGCCCAGGGTAACTTCTACAGATCATGTGGGTAATCTATAATCTCCGTGTCAACACTCTTCTTACACTCTGGGGTCATTTCACTGTATTAGTTTAAACTTCAGGAGTGCCTGGAAATGTTGACATACTCAAGCAAATGCAGCCAGATGAGTTACAGCTTTTACACTGGCAGGAAGTTTTTTGCACGAGTGGAAATGTTACTCCTGTTCATGCTTGTCACACAAAATTGTGGCTCCCAAACAGAAGGATGACTGCTGCTGCTGATGAGACAAATTAGGGTCAAAGTGACGTTGGAATCCTCCTCATGTTTCATGTCAGAAGATAACTATAATGATTCTGCATCTGTTGTGCATAACTCCTCGTTTTGAAGAATAATGAAACCAGTTTTGGACATATTTGTGGAAACAGCTACAAGTGTTTCCTATGGGAGCTTTTTCACTGACAACTGAGAACTGCCGTTGCTAGGAGGCAGTTTATGTGGTCTGCTACATCAAGACATACAAGCACCATCTTCCCTGCACAGCAGCACATAACCTCAGCCCTTGTAAGAAGTAACATGTAGTGCTCAAACAGCCAAACAAGCTCCCAACCAGGTCAGCAAATACCACAAATACTGCTTTGTCACGACATCAGCATCTCATACAGACACACAAGGTTTTTTAGCATCTGTATTAGACACCTTTTTTGTTTGTTAACTTTGTTCAAAGGTTGCGGTTTGGTTAGGTTTAGGCAACAAAAACAGTTGCCAGTTGGGGCACCAAGTGACATCTTCCATGACTGTAAGATGAAACCAAAGCAGAAGTGACAGAAACTGCAGTTCTTCCAACGTCCTCTTGAGGCTGGCTCCAGAAGTGAGTCAGTCTCCATAAGTCCCCATGTTCAAATGCAGAAGTAAACATGTTTACAGCCTGGTACAAAAAACAGTTTTGGTCTCTATAGCTAATTTCCCCGTTCATGACAGCTGTACTGAGGGTGAATTTATATACAACTCACCTGTTTATATTATATTAAGGCTTAAAGTTATGCAGAATTAAGAGTGTAGACGCTTTAATTGACAGGTGGGTGCTGTCACAGTAACCAGGCTTCACACTGCCCGACTCAGCTCCAGCCATGATTTATAACCATGTCTTGATGGCGGTGTCCAGAGCAACCACACTAAACTTCACAATAGCTCTTACCCTTAAATATACAGGAGTGTAACAGAATGTCTGATGGCCTGAAATAACAGATAGCGCTAATAGATAACAACATCAGCCCTACAGCTGGTTCTCCCTCTGTGGAATTAAAGCAATATTACATTTATACTATTATTTTTAGGATACTTTTCTAGTTTTTGAGTTATAATGGATTTTTTCCCTGAAACATAGTAGACTTCTAAAAGACTAAAAGGTCTTTGTAGACGTTGAGTTTGGCCTAGCACTGCAGTAACCTAAGACAGTGTCACATAGCTTGAAAGAGATTCCTTCAACAATTATGTCTGGAATTTAATTAGACTATCCATAAGCAATTCTGGCATCCCCCCGCCGCCCATCCCTCTAAATCCTTCCCAACAATAAAGCATTTACAGCAGAGGATAACTATCAGGTATGCACCAGGAGGCCAGAGCATTACCTCTTAAGAGTGTCTTGCCAGTGTGTGTCAAGTATGGGTGGAGGGTTGGGGGTTTGGCAGCAGTCTGTGCGGGCATTTTCCTGCTGTTTTATGCAACCATCGAAAAAAAAACAAAGGATTTCTTGGAAACATGGGGGGGGGGGTTGGCATCTGTTGGGTCCTCTGAGTGCCTCTGGGATTTTTATTCTCAATAGCATGCACTCACACAAAATCCCGGCCCAGGATCCTGTGCCACTGCATCGTAATAGTGGGCTGTGGCGATGAGTTGTGACTTAGGATGAGATCACGCACCTCCTGAAGGATGTCAGAGAGCTTGAGGTCACGTCTTGGAAAGGGCTGAACTTCTCTGTGTGATATCCACCCCCTCTGTAATAGCATGACTAAGGACTCTCCTACAGTGCTGAGGATTCATTTTGTGAATTGGATTTGAGTCAATGACCATCCCAGAAAAACAGGAGGATTTGACTGCACTTCATTCCAACACGCTGGGCAATGATTCATAAAATTATGCTCATTCTCTGATCATGTGTAGACACGCTGGAGACGCTCTGCTGCTTTCCTGTTTGCTCTGGACGCTCCAATCCATCAACTATGTTTTTAACCCAGAAAATGTATTCATGTCTCAATATCACTGGGTGTGTCTGTGCATGTGTGTGCCGTGCATGCATGTATTTCCAGACCGTGTGAGGGTCTTTCACAGGCTCACTGTACGGGCCCCCCCAGACACCTACTGCCCAATTCAGTGGCTCACAGCCGGCCTCTTTATATAGCAGCACCGGAACATACGGATATAGGGCAGCACCAAATAGAGATGGCCTCTGCATCACCTGAGAGTCAACAAACACATTTGAATAAGATATTTAAGGATTATGTTTAAAGATTTACCGGTGTTTGAAAGCACACATACGTACAAACCTGTTACCTTAGCAGCTTTTTAGCGGTCTCTCTTTAGGTTCAGTGTATCTCTTGCCTTAGTTACAGTTGCAAGATATCCAATGTCCTTTTCTTAAACTCATCCTCAGCTCCTCATGAACAGTTCCCTGGGTCTGGATCTCCTTCCTGTTGGACATACTCCACAGGGATGCGTCATCTAATGTTTAGCACACCTCAAACAACTTCATAGGTCCGTTATTTTCTTTGCCAATCCTTACGTTTTTCTGGAGGAACCTCAATGGCTTCGTTTTCTGGGAGCTTTGGTACGCTGATGGTGTAATTTCGTTACAGTCATTTCTTTGGAATTCGATCAGATGATTCAGAGTAAACCTACTCAAATCTCTCACCTTGGTTTCAACTTTTAAATGTATGCTGTTGATCAATCACAAACTGTTTTGACAGTAATGAGAGGGAGAAGGAGAGTCCAAACAGACCAAGATACTGTGTAACTTAACTGGATTGCAACCAAAGAGCAAGCTCTGTGGCTGTGAAGTGAAGCCAGCACAGAAGTGCCAGAAACTGCAGTTTCTTCCAGGAGACTTTCACAGGTAGCTTGTCTGAGCACCCACGCGCTACCTCTTTGCCCATGTTTGGGTTAGTGGAGAGGACCGCCAAGATGGCCACCACACTCTGAGCTTCACAACAGTTCTTCAGAAAGGTGATGTCACTGAGATTACGGCAATATTTTATACAGTCAAACATGATGTGGGGAGGTGTACAGACAGTATTGAGGCAGGAGTTGATCGTACAAATCTGTCTATGAACCCTAGCTCACTAGCTATGTGAGTAGTCAATGCACCAAGCCTGGTGTGACCATGCTTATTGTAAAATTCATTGGCATAGAAAAAAGCTAATCAAAAGCTTGAAACATGCAAAAAAGCATGTCACTTGTTCCTTTTGTTAGGCCCCCCTCACGCTCTCCAGAGATCAGTGTGGTGTATTTAAAACATGTGGGAATCATTGTGTTCACAAAGTCAGTAACACGATCCCCAAACCATCAAGTCATTTGCTGGAATTGCAACCAAGATAGGCGAGTCGATCATTCTCTGATGTCTCCTGTGTTTCCAGTTCCAGCTGTTCCTCATTCAATGAAACTCATTCAATGGTGTGAAACTTTTATTTGGAAAAAAAAAAAAAGTTTCAAAATCCATGTTTGCAGAATAAGTTGTCCTTGCAACCTTAGCTCTACACATCACTCATCCCCTGTGCACTTGAAACGTATCTCTGCTGCTCTGTTTTTCTAATTTGTGTGCCTTTTCTCCGGGGCCAGCGCATAAATCAAATGCCCGGTTTGAAAAGTGTAAATCCAGAAAAGAAAAACAAACAGTTCGACTCACCAAGGAGCTTCAGTGAAATCCACTCAGTTCTGTGGAGAGACAATAGTCCTGAGATTTGAGCAGTATCCATAATCTATTCAGCACTGACACGTCCAGTCAGTGTGTGAGATTGACGACCAATGATTACTGACAAAGGAGGCTACTGAGCCGGTCCTGCATACTCGATCTTGACCTGTCTACCTTCAAGTGATGTTGGAAAGATGATTCTTGCATGTTATGTATATTAAAAATGTAGCAATGGTAGTTGTGAGCGAGTGGTATCATCAGCTCACAACATGAAGCAGTTTGGTATGTGGATTAACATTTATTTGAAATTAAATTTAAGAAAAGAGCTCTTTTAAATACCTTAGAATTATTATATTCTTTTTGGCATCTAGCAGAATTTCAATAAACAATATGAGAAAACATGGATGTAGTCTCCATAATGTCAGCCACAGGTTACTGAGGAGCTGTTGAAGCTCACTGTGGTGGCTCTCGCCGTCTCTGTCTTGGCAGTACTGCTTCTGCCGCCTATTGGCTCATCCACAAATGGACAAGAGGTGGTGCATGGGTGGAGCTGAGGTGGGCTGTATGAAGCCTGGGTCCTCTAACAAGCCATCATGGGATGTAAACATGTTTATTTCTGCTGTGAAGTTGGACATTTTTACATGGGAACTTATGGAAACTGACTCACTTCTGGAGCCAGCCTCAAGTGGAAGTTTAGGGAACTGCAGTTTATGACACTTCTGCATTGCTTCACGACCTTAACCTCAGCATTTCAAAAAATCCTGGCTACTGTTCTATCACAACTTTTCAAGCAGTCTTGAATTGGCTCTTCACAAGCCAGTTTTTGATTCAGTTCCATATGTTTCCTTGAAATGAATCGAAAATGAACCTTGAAATAACCACAATAAAAACCTATACTCTCTGCCTGAAATGACTAGATGTGACTCATAGAGGGGTGTGTCATGGTGGTGTAGTGGTTAGCCTCACAAGAAGAAGAAGGTTCCTGGTTGGAACCCCCCAGCCTGTGAGGAGTCTGAGGAGCCAGTCATGACTGCCTAGTTCTAAAATGTCCATAGGTGTGAATGTGAGTGTGAACGGTTGTCTGTCTGATGATCAGGCCAGGGTGTACCCGCTTGGGCGAGAGCAGACCATGATAAGGATAAGTGCCTATGGAAAATGGATGGATGAATCGTAGAGGAACATTTAGAGCGCCATGCTCATAAACTAATAAAAATGTTTGCAATGAATTAATGTGAGTTTATTAAAGCTGCAAC
This sequence comes from Nibea coibor, assembly GCA_023373845.1. Classification (NCBI taxonomy): domain Eukaryota; kingdom Metazoa; phylum Chordata; class Actinopteri; family Sciaenidae; genus Nibea; species Nibea coibor. The sequence continues at coordinate 17,171,210 of CM041729.1, forward strand.
CAACAGCGACCAATCATGACCACATGACAGCTGTGTGCTGTGTCCACCTAAACCCTGCATGTTTTTCGAGGCGGTCCTGAACGCCTCGTCACACATCACAGTGCAGGGCTGTGCACACATGGACCAGCCTCCTCCTCACAAACACGTCCAGGGTCAGTCAGCCTTCAGTGCTCGGAGGGGCTGCTGTCTGTCTGTCTGTCAGGATGGGGGACATCTGCTGTGAACTGACTGCTGCGGCTGCTGCTTCACTGTCCGTCAGGAGTTTGGGCGCTGCGCGCGTCTTTTGACAAACAGCGCGTCCTTGTGCAGGATTCGAACATGCACAGTGGGTTGTAGGAGTCAAAACAGCAGCTGGTGGAGGTGGATGTGCTCTCCACGTGGACTCCCAGACACATCTGACTTTTTTATAGCGTGTCACAAGCTGTCAGTGGACTGTGCGCGTGGAGAATAGGACGCGAGCGCGATGCGAACCCGATTCCCAAGTGCTGCTGTTCCCCCCGAACATGTGCATCACGTTCCCGCCCCCGAAGAGCGACAGTAACCGCGCCTGGAGCTCCGAGTCCGGCTGAAACATGTTCCTCCTGTGGGTCCCGGTGAGTTTGTTCCTCAGCTTCATCGTCTCCCAGACGTGGAGCGTTCAGTTGTCGTGGGAAAACTGGAACGCCGAGCTGCGCAACCGAGGGAACGACCTCGGTAAGCCGAGCAGCTCTCAGCCGCACATCGTCTTCATCCTGGTGGACGACCAGGGCTTCCGGGATGTTGGCTACCACGGCTCGGAGATCAAAACCCCGACTCTGGACCGGCTGGCAGCGCAAGGAGTCAAGCTGGAGAACTACTACGTGCAGCCGCTGTGCAGCCCGTCCAGGAGCCAGCTCATGACCGGCAGGTACGGTGCGCACGAGTGAGGCGGATAAAATGTGTTCCACAGGCAGCCCCACGCGTCTGTCAGGGGCTGAAAGAGAATCCTGGAAGCTGACAGAGCAGGACAGGTTATCACCCACCTGACTGAGCCAGCTCTATGAAGTCTGAGCCAGCATGATTATTTATTGTCATGATTATTTATTGACAGACAGACAGCTCATACGTGGTATCAGGTGCTGCTGATGTGGGTGATGCTGCCAAATCAGGGATTATGTCATGAGAGTGTAAGCTGACCACATGGATGACCATAAACCCTTCAAACCTCTCTAAGATTTAGCTTAAATAACTTTATGAACAGAGATACAGTCAGTGTCAGCAGGATGAGGTCATCAACACATGTTAAGAATCAGATATATGCTAATTGATGAGATCATTAATCAAAGTCTCACAGTGTGTGAGGGTGGCGGTTCAGGAGGTTCCTCTTTCTCCTGACACTGCAGTGTGCTGCTCTCATTGATAACTGCACAGCAAACATAATGTGATCGCCCGCTCAGCTGAATCACAGTGATCCTGACTCATCTCGTCGTGCTCTTACTGTAATTTCTAGATGATGTCTCATGCTGGAGTTAAGCTCCTCCGGAGATACCTCAGTGAATCTATGCAGAGCAGGGTGTTGTGGGTAACCGTAGGATGCAGAGCTCATGCACACGCCTCGCAAAACTTAACTGCACATTCTGAAACTTTATCTCCTGTCAGAAACATGCTAAAAGACACACAAACGCATCAGAGTGACCATCATGCTCTTTGCCTCTGCTCAGTCCCAGCTGCAGTCATTACATGACTTTGCACCGCTGTTTGTTTTACTGAAGCTTTAAGGGTTAAAGTGGCCCCAGACAGGACCAGCACAGAAGATAAGCAGTGCTCTGCTGTGGATGGGGCAGCCACCTAAAAAAAGTGCAGTATATGTTGCAAAATTCTGTGAAATCTCAAAGTTGGAAACTTATTTCCAAAATTGGAAATTTATTCCTTAAATGTTTTTTAAGATTTTTTTTGGTCTTTTCAAGCTTTATTGTATAGAGACAGCTTGTACAGAGTGACAGGAATGTGGGGACAGAGATGGGGAATGACATGCAGGAGAGGGCTGCAGGTCGATTCAAACCCTGGGCCGCTGCAGCAAGGAGCCTTTGTACATGGGACATGATGCTCTATCAACTGAGCTAAACACCCCCTCAAATGTTTTTTAATTGTTTTACTTTGCATGTCTGCTTATGACAAAACAAAATGTTTAAGTTGTCCTATATGTTCGGATATGATACAATTTGTTTAAATTACCCCCAATTTACAGTTAATTCTCATAAATTCCCACAGAGTTTGCAATTTGGAATATTTCCAAAACTTCCCATTAAAATTTCTTGTTTCTTGAGCTGGCCATTGGACAGCTCTCAGGTCAGATCCAAACTAACAGATCACACAAACAAACTGACCACTGGAGGTAGTGGTGCACCTGTGAGGTAACACTACTGTTTTTGTCAATGTAGTCTGGTGGTTTTAAAGAAGCATACATCAATAAAAATGTTTCAGTTTCCTGTCTGAGAGGGCTGACTGACGTCAAGGTAAACCAGTGAATTTAATAAGACTAATATTATATTTCCTGAAAAAATGTAGGCGTTCTTTATTTCAGCTCTGTAAAAGAGTGAGGGAGAAGTCTTTACTAAGGTTGTAACAAACGTTACAGCAGCTCTGTCCGAGTGTCTGTATTTAGTGATCCTGTGTTTTACGTTACATCACTGCTGTCACAGACTACAGTTGAGGAAACTGTTAGACTACAGGTTCATTTAGTAGCTCTACCAAGGTCTCCATTTGATCACATGATCTTCATCAGTGCATCAAATCTTCCTCAACGTCTTGAGCTAGCATGAGCGAGAGGACCTAATAGTGCTCTTCAAAAAATGGCAATTGTAGACTATACTGTAGACTATAGTCGGACTAGACTTTGAATATTGCATTAAGGATATGACACAGGTGTCACAATAGTGATTAAAAGTAGAAGCCACATGAAGAAATTCATGTTAGTAACATGCATTAACATTGTGTGTGTGTCCCAGCTGTCTAGTCCTATGGCAGCATAGCTAAGGAATGACATGGCATAACAATGAAAATTAATGGAGTGATTCCTAATAATGTTCCCTAGATGAAGCATATATAAACTAATAGAAATGGTCCTAATACAGAACCTTGTGGGACTCCATGACAGACTTTGGTATGCATGGAGGATTCATCACTGACGTGAACAAACTGAGATCGATCTGAGAAATACGACCTAAACCAGCTTAGGGCGGTTCCATTGATGCCAATTTGATGTTCCAGTCTCTGTAAAAGAATTTGATGGTCTATGGTGTCAAATGCAGCACTAAGATCTAACAGGACGAGTACAGAGATGAGTCCTTTGTCTGATGCCATTAGAAGGTCATTTGTAACTTTGACTAGTGCGGTCTCTGTGCTATGATGGACTCTAAATGATGATGCACTGAAAATCAAATGAACTGTTCTTATGGAGGTCCTGATCATCACGTTTTTAGATTTTCTTCAGCATCAAAGTAATCCATAGACAACTGTCTCTACATCCATGCTAATAGCTACTTCAGTATACTTTTAATGGTGTCAATTTGCCAAAATCTAAACATACATATAGGCTAAAATTTACTGTTCATAGCTGGGTTATGGGAACTGTAGTTCCAAAACTTGTCTCGATTTTGGTGTGAGGGGGCCTACAATGTCAGACTTTAAAGCCCTGGCTCCAGAAAAAGTTATGAAGTGTGCCTTGAGTTCCATTTTTTTCTTCGTCAAACTAATTTTGAAGTGTCTGCAAATCATTGTGCAGCAGCGTTGCCTTAGCAACCACTTAGTATTTTAGTGGGCACCAGGAAGCTGTAAAGAGATATTAGAGGGCGAGGCGGGTTAAGGTATATACTGTATCACGGGGGGGTGAACTGTGGTCTGGCTTTGTAGTTGGCTCACAGTATGTTTCACATCAGCAGTTTGCCTCTTCTGTACATGCAGCTCTGCAGGGCTTCTCCGCCATCTGTTCCACTCCTTATCCTAAAAAACGAGGAGGCTCGCCGGGCACCGCTGCTTTGTTGGCAGGCGTCCGAGAAAATAATGAGAAAAGTGCGGCCACCTCCTCGTTCCTGCGCGTGCTTGTAAGCTGCTCCGATCTCTGAGCTGAGTGAAGAAACTCAGCTAACATCCGTGTGGAAACGTTAGGTGTAGATCCAATTAAGTTTCCTAAACGGATGGTTGCAGGAGAGTGTGTGTGTGTGTGGTTGAGGAAAAAAACACAAGCCCTTGATGCGCTGACATTAAAGCATCAGCTCTCTGTGTCAGCTGGACACTCGCTAAAGCTCAGAGAACAAAGTCGCTGAATGTCTTCCTGGCACGCTTGCATAGACTTGTCGAGGCGAATATCAGACTGAGTGAAGGATTAAATCCAAAACATAAGCGCTTCACAAGAGCCTGATTAAGTTTTTACAGGCTGTTTAAACACGTTACCGTGGCAACCGCCTGTATCTGAACCCAGCTGCGTGCTCACCAAATATAATCAGATTTTATTATGAGTTCTTTCTCGTACGCATGCTGAAGGTCTTTGCTGTGACTGTTCGCTCTGTGTTTTTCTCAACTGTCATCCACATGGACAGCTTGTCCTGCCTCATAAAATACTGAATATATTCAAGAGGCTGCAGGGTCAAAGCAAACATCCCGAGACCAAATGCACCAACGCACACACCATCACTGTGGTGACTGATTGAGGATGCTGTCATTATTTTAACAAGTTTTTTCTCTTCTTCCCTCCTTGGAATGCAAATCACAAACCAGTTCACTTGTTAGACTTCACCTGCAGTGTGGAGCGAAAACTACACTTCCCTCACATGGAAAACCTGTGTTCACTGTTAGTGTGAGTGGGCAAACATGGGTTATTCAGCCTGGCGTACATGTTTAACAGTATGATGGAGTGAAATATACCTATAGTCACAACTTAAAGCCAGATTCCAAATCTACCATTCAGGGTCATAGGGTTGGACCTGTGCAGTCTGGAACTGATCCCAGAATGCACTGGTGGAGAGGTAGGTCACCGGTCTATTGCAGAAAGATATTTATACAAGCTCGTTTGTCTTAATTATGTGGTTTTGGAGTGGTGGAACCAGGATCAATAGTCTCTAATTTGCAGGTTAAAAGGTTAGAAAAAGCTACATTTTTTAAAATGTGGAACTCTTTACATGTCAAGTGCAATAGTTCCCAAACCTTTGTGCCTTGTGACACCTAAAAATAAGGCTGCACCTACAAGCAGTCTCTTCGCTAGCTGACTTGATATTGGTCAGAAGCAAACCATATGTGGACATAGGGTACATGTTAAAAATAGATCAAGTTCTTTCAGTTTTCAGAAACTTGTCAAGATAAGGCCTTTAAGAATTAATACGGTTACCAAAACTAAGAGAGTGAAGATAAAACAGATCTGGCATATTTATAGAAGCGGTTGTGTGCAGCTGCTGTTGGAACCGTAGCAAAGCACTTTAACCTTCCAGTAACAGGAGCTTTAGAAAAGAGTTCCACGCTGTCTGCCCCCTGGGAAACTCACAACATCAGAAAAATTTCAACCTGTCTGGTTCTCTTTAAGCTACACTGATGAGATTAGAGGCTTAAAGTCACAGCCTTTCCTTCACTGCTCAGAGTCGTGCTCTTCAACCCCATCGAGCCCGCGCTGATCTTTACCAATCAAGGGAGGTGGATTGCCAAAGGCGAGGGGAGAGGTTGCTCCTCTGGGCAGCTCCTAAAATTAAAAATGTTGAAGGAATGTGTGCATGACACGTTGAACCAATATTTCTGAAACCTTTCCAGTCGTTTTGGATTCTTTACAATTAAGTAAACACGCCTCTGGAGTGTCAAAGATGAATGTTGTAGCGCTTGGATGCTATGTCAACGTACCTGTCCTGACAAATCCAGCATGTGGACTTCCACATCACAAACACACATTTCATGTCTTGTATCAGCAGCTGAATCTCTTAGCCTGTGGACTTCTTTTCTTGACTCTTGGTCAGCTGCACACCTGCAGGTAAGATTGCAATAAATACCAGCAAATTATAGTGTGTTCACCAATTTATTTTTGATATCAGACAAGGGTATCTGTACCGTACAGATGGTCTCGACTTCATGGTCACCCCGGCCACTTTTGCAGTCTTGTGCAGTCACTCTTGTCAAAGCAGAGAAAAACCTGAATTAGGTTTTATTATCACTCTCTTCCATCACTGAACGAGCTACCATCCATCAACAAACAAAAGATGAAGAATGTGCTCAGGGGTCCCGGGTCAATGAAGAGCAGACCTCGAGCAAGGATAGTGGATTTCTTCCAAAAAGCTCCTCTGTTATCCTTGAACACTGCGCTCTTATATTACAGCCCATTGGATTTGAATCTAGTCTAAACCACATGGAGTCTGGGGTCATTCATTTGCTCAAAGCAGCTCCTTTTCACTGTGCTACGACTCAATCTCCTGCTTATTCACACACTTCCCATCTGTCCACACTTATCTCAAACTTGTCTTAGCCTTTCAGTCACCCTTCCCTTGTTGTTTCAGTCATCTGTCACTCTCTCACTTCCCTTCCTCAACCCACATTGGTCTGTCCTAGAAGGGTGTGGATGAAGTCTTGAAGAGGAAGAACCTTCATTACCTGTAATAGTCTGTAAAATAGACAAGTTGAGGCCAAGGAGGGAGCAAAACTGAGGGAAGATATTCAGAGATAGCAAGAAAGTAAATGAAGACCATGCTGGCTGACTTTGATTAAATGCAGAGTGCAGAGTCGAGGCTGCTTATTTGAACCATATGTGAGGAGGACGTGGAGCAGGAATATGAGAGAAGGCCCCAGTCTGGGCAGCAGGTCTGTTTGGGAACCTCCACAACCTCAGTGGCTGGAGTAGTGGCCAGTGCACTTGTCTTGTGGGACTTGAGCGATTGCCTGCATTTGGTGATTTGAATTTAATGGCGTGTGTGATTTGTTGGCCTTGTGGCTCAGTAGTTGTATAAATAAACGAGTGAGATAGTTTGATTATCACAGCTCGACCATAACTCTGCTTTTTAGTCAAGGAATGCAGCAGTGCCCTTTGATAAGATAGGAAATTAAACCTGTCTGCTAAACAAATTTCGCTGCCTGTAGCTGGCTCGGATCCATGCTTGATCATGGATGCAGAGATGTCTGGCCCCAGAGCTTTGCCCTCTGTGCTGTGGCTGTCTATTCATGCCCTGCTTGGTCTTAAAAGAACTCATAAATCAGTCACATTGGACATGTGGAGGGACTGCTGGGAAGGAGGCATGATCTCCAGAGGGTGGTAGTTACTGCCGTCATTATTTTAAGGCCTCATAAATACTAAAGACTTAGAACTGTCCTTCAGGTGCTGCAAAACCTGCAAAGTCAAGACCTCGTTCCCTTGTGAACCCCCCTTGTATGTCAAAGAGAAACAACACAGGGATACTTTGAAAGTCTATGCGCTCCACCTTGTACCGTTCTCTGTCAGGCCTTGGTTTGACTGATTTGTGGAGGGATCACAGGCTGCACTTTGCATGACATTCTCATTACACGGCTGTAACCTTTTGGTATGTGAACACCATCAAACCTGTAGGAGTTACAAAAGCAGGGGTTGGGGCTCTTTAGGGGTCGACTCTAAAACACACACATGCATACACATCTTAATAAATTTGCACATGCATGTGATCTCCATTCTTTTCACGTTCAGGGTTGTATAATCCATTCTTTTCGCTTCAGGTTGTACAAGGCTTTTTTCTTTCAGTTCCATTACTCTCTTGGCATTGATGCCAAAGTGCCTGACAAATAAAAATAAATGAAGTTAATGAAGAAGTAGAAGTGGAAAAATTATCCTTGTATAAATTGAAGGAATACAAATAGAGATGGAAGATAATGGAGCATTCCACATCCAAAAGTCATTTTATGGACATTTATTGGCTAATAACTAAGGCAAAATTCACCATGTACTTCACTCGTGGAAAGTCTGGATGGAGATTATGGAGAACAAGGCTTTACAAGTACTCATTCTTCATCAAGTTAATTACATGTTCTGTGGATTTATTTTTTCAACCAAGTATTGGAGTAAACAAGTTTCTTATGTATGTTTTTTTTTTTTTTGGAGAGGAAACACATTCCCATGCCAGGCCTGGTTGATTTCTTGTTGTTGATGTTGTTGCCTTACCCACAAACACATGTTGCCTTCTTCCCTTCATTCCCATCCCTTTCTTAGTTTGTGGCATTCAAATCTTGTCGCCTAATGACAGACCAACAATGACTCCTCTATCCCCTCAATGTACATGCTTGTAGTTGGGTTTCAGAGCTCCCCTTGCCTAGACCACCAAGTGACAAAAAATTCTTCTCATGACCATATGAAACCAAGACACTCTCTTGGCTCCCACCAGGGCCGGTGTGGTCTCATTTTGAATTTACTGACCTGACCTCAAAGACTTGCAATGAATAGAGGTATCAGATTCGGAATTGTGCCGTATTATTATCCTTAGGAGTTCAACATTTTAAATGTCCTGGGAACCAGCTTTGAAATCTGTGGGAATCATTGTTGCCAACTTGTAAACATTACAGTTTCCTAACTTGATTTCCAAAGGTTTTTGGAGGCATCAAACCCAGATGGCATTTTGTTTTAGCACAGCACAGCGCAGCCCAGACAGTGTAATTCCCCCAGAGAACAAACAGCTCCGCCACTAGGTTTGTCCAGAAAGTCTATGCCAAATGCGGATGGAATTGAAACTTAGTGGTGATAAGGGGGGTCAGTGGTCAGGGTTTCCCCCAGGAAATTGGTTAGTGGAGGTGGTAAGGTCTAAACTGTGACAGAGTTGCATACACAGACACTCCATATACACACAGTCATTGAGTTCATAGCGACCCATCTACAGCTAACTTTGTACGGTTGGTACATTGGCTGTTTGTTATGCCAGATGCTGAGATGGCCTGCCATGGGTATCTGTGACCATTAAGTATGGTAGTGTCTATTTGTATAGCCTCATTAATTCATGACATATTTGCACAGCCATAGGTAGTGATGGCTTAATCATCACCATCCTCATCAAATGTCTGAAAGAAAAGATAAAAATAACAGGAAAGAAAGTGTAAAGGCGTCAGAAAAAGAGAACAGACAGGAGAAACAGTGCTGAGGCAACACCAGCTTCAAAGTCTTGTGTGGTCTGCAACTCTAAACAGCATGTTAAACTATACTGTTTATAATATTATTTAGAGACTCAGCAATTCCTACCACAATCACTTGGCAATGGTAGCAAGGAAAAACTTCCTTTTGAACAGAACCCAGCTCATGGGTGGGCGGCCATCTGCTGCGACTAGAGATTTCAGTAGGTAGATAGCAGCTGCTGGTAAGATTGCCCGAGGGCTGTGGCAGTGGCGCCATGCTGCTGGCAATTCAAAATACAGACATTGCCACTAGAGGGTGGCTGTCTGAAAGCATCTTAAGAGTCTACAGCCAAAACTGGCTAAATGCTAACATCAGCATGCTAAAATACGCTCAGTGTCAATGTGCTGTTAGCACTAAAAACAAGAAGTAGAGCTGAGGCTGAAAATAATGTTACTTTGGAGGTATTGTCATAGAGTATTTGACAAACATTGACCTGATGGTGATTGTGCTACATTAAAAGTCTGGGAATCATCAAAGTTCTTACAGATTCTCCTGTGGGGATCATAAATGTGTTTCCAAATTTCATGGAAATCAATCCAATAGTTGAGATATTTCACTGAAAACTAATGTTGTGGCACAAGAGGAAAAGTCAATGAATCACCAAAGTCAGCAGGAGTCACACAATCCATCCAATAGGGTTGACATTCCCATCCACAGAGCGACACTGCTCAAGTCAATTATCCTAATGCAGTTTAACAGAACTATTCCTTACCATCCAGAAAGAATGGTGCTGCTAACCTCTTCAGGTGAATAACTCTGGAGAGAAACCAATTAAAGGAGCAATGTATAATTCCTTGCCCCATGGTACAAAATAATAGGGAGCAGCAAAATAAAATAAAATCAGAGCAGTCAAAATAAAATGAGAGTGCTCCTCCCATTTGGAGGATCCGAGCAGAATCCTGATGTTTATTCCTCAAGAAGCTCCAGCTCTGCCTCCGGGTCTCTGCAGCAGCTGGGGTCAGCCAGCAGCAGCTCGGTTCCTCTTTCCTTCATGTTGGACTGAGCACTAGAGAGTGACTCTCTGTCACTCCTCGATGCACAAGTGCTATTACAAGAATGTACAGGCTGAAGCTAGCTGGGTTAGCATGCTAATTTCAGTAGATATTTCTTCAAGACAGAAAACGTAGATGTTTCTGCTGCACTTTACTTGCAGAGATGTTTAACTGTTACCTCGTCATGTTTAGTTCCTTTTTTGAATATATAAACAGAATTCTGGTCATACCTTCCATAAAGCCCCTTTTAAGATTGGAAAGTCTTACCAGCATTCCAGCATAACATTCAATGAAAATACATTAAATTTCAGTTTTTAGATGGTATCATCAAAGCCAGGGATGATGCAGTGTATTCTCATGACCTAACTCTGCAGTAAAAAAAGTGCATGTGTGAATTTTTGTTGCTGATGATTCAATTTGACATTGAGGAGTCATTATTTCATCACAGATTTCCGTACATCATGCGGAACTGAAATAGAAGCATCCATAAACTTGAACCTGAAATAAGTTTAGCATGTGTGGGGCAGTTAGCATGTGTTTGCTGTTGCAGTCTGTGGTTTTATGGAGATATGTGTAGTGTTCATTGTATTGTTTTTGTTGAGTAGGCTTTGAGTTGTAAATAGTTTATTGCTATGTTCGCACACACCACACGGTGGTGAAGGACTTTTGCATTCTCAAGGGGCAATGGAGGTTTGCTAGACCTGACCACCTTCTGGTTCCCTTCCAACTCAGTCCTCCTCCAGCTGAATCCTCCTTCCTCTGGAAACCTAAACCAGACACTTATTTTCACCCCCCCTTCCCTGGTGACAGCTTGACTGCACCTCAAGAGAGAGCGAGGGAGGGTCAAAAGAGGGGAGAAGGGGAAGAGGCATCTGTCTGCATGGGTTCCTCGTCTCCTGGGTGTCTTGCTTTCAATCAAAGCGGACGTGGGGAGTCGGACAGAAATGAATCAGAGCTCATTGTCGTCGTCATCCGAGAGCTGCTTCCAGAGTTCCAGCTGGGTTCACCTCGCTGTGGGCCAAAAACACAGTCAGTCACAATTGCACTAATGATAAATTTGGCTCCGCTTCTTTGAAGTCAGGCCTCTAATCCCACTCTCATAGCCGTTTAATTGCTTTCATTCAAAGTTGCAGCTAGTCTACTCAGTATTAGGGCTGGATATCCTTTGAAAAAAGTTTCCAAAGGTCCAAACGCCCAAATCTAAAACCTGTTGAACATCTACCTAAACCCGACAGGCATAAACAAATTTCCAAGAAAAGAGACACAATCCAAACGTGATTTGAAAAAAGCCAGTGCTAAGCATAATTAGACCTGAGCCAAGACTCGGTTGACCCAAATAGACAGAGAACACCAGCGCCAACAATTACCAAATGTCCTCATTAGAAAAGAGTCTTCTTATTGTGACTGCATTTTACAGTTCACCCTCCATCCTGCCTAACGACACAGTACATAGCAGATAATGACTCTATGATCCAATTTTTAAACATATTGACATGGTAGCATGGATCTTCTCATGTAACTACTGATAAGAAACTGAATATGCATATTTTCCGAAATGCTGAATGGATTCTTTTTTGTGTCTCTTTAAAGAACAAACTATGCAATAGCACGCAAGTAATTATAAACAAATATTTGGCATTTCTGTACTTCAGTTTGCTATCAGCTGATGTAAATGCCAATATTGGCAATACCACTGGTGGATCTATTGTCCAGGTCAGTTAATCAGTTGAACATGTGTTTAACTCTTAACGAAATTTGCCTACACTTCTCAATCCATTAGCATTAAATAAAATAAACTGTATCTTTTCCAGATTTAGATGTATAATATCGACACTTTTTAGTATTAATGTTTATACATTAGACAACCAGTAATATGGGACAAAGATAAATGCCCTTTGAAGTAAATAATCAAAATTCATCAATAGTGCTGTGTTAACTTGCTCCCAATATGGCTGCCACAGCATTATAAGCTCCAGGTCACAGCTCTGTGACTCAGTTTCCTGTCTGGTCTTGAGTGACAGGTCTTCTGTTTTTGCTCTGCCCCCCCCTCCAACTACCATTACCCATCAACCTCCTTTCACTGCGATGTTAGATGTCAGTCGAACACTACCCTGAACTTGGCTTGCCAACCTATAAGCACTCGTCTGTCAGCTCAAATGTGTTTTCCTTGGACTGTGTCCATTGTAATTAAGATTGTATTGAATAATGTATCCATGTGTAATTTCCAATACAAAGATTCTCTTCTGTGACTGGACAACCCATTGCCTTCAAATGGTCTGTGAGAGGAATCCTTTGTGAAGGGGAAAATCTAGTCTTCAGTTTTTCGTATTGGCAGCATTCACAGTGTTTAGATTATTTTATGGAAATGTCATACAGTAGCATGTGAACAGTCTATAAATAATCTCATCCTGTAGGGCTTATTATCCTTTACTGGACCAATTTGTAGGGTAATTGTACAACTCTTGAGGACAGAATATAGAAGGCGGATTTTCAGTGTTTTTGGAAACATAAATATCATTTAGTGGAAGAAAGGTATAATAGCATCAGCTGTAATGTAATGGCAAACTGAATCATCATGGCTTGGTACTTAGAGAAAATGAATTTATGGAGCAATAGCCAGTGGACACAGTCCATTCTCATAAATGTTTCAAAGAATTTTCTTCAAATAATTACATTTATTTCCAGCATATTTCTTTAACTGTTCTTGTCTCTAATGCAGATCTGTTTTTATTTCATAGGTATCAGATCCACACAGGCCTTCAGCACTCCATCATCCGAGCTACCCAACCGAACTGCCTGCCCCTGGAAAATGTCACCCTGCCCCTGAAGCTCAGGCAAGCGGGCTACTCCACCCACATGGTGGGCAAGTGGCATCTGGGCTTCTACAAGCGTGGCTGCCTGCCCACCCAGCGTGGCTTTGACACTTTCTTTGGCTCCCTTCTTGGAAGCGGGGACTACTACAGTCACTATAAATGTGAAGGGCCTGGTATGTGTGGCTATGATTTGTATGAAGGGGAAGAGGCAGCATGGGAACAGGACCGCGGCATGTACTCAACTGTGATGTTTACTCGAAAGGCTATCAACATCTTAGCCAATCACAACCCTCGCGCACAACCTTTGTTTCTCTACTTAGCCTATCAGGCAGTTCATTCCCCACTGCAGGTTCCAGCCCGCTACCTCGAACGCTACAAGGGCATTCCAAACATGCATCGTCGTAAATACGCCGCCATGGTGTCCTGCCTGGATGAAGCAATCCATAACCTCACATTAGCGCTAAAACGCTACGGTTATTATGACAACACAGTTATCGTGTACTCCTCAGATAATGGTGGCCAGCCATTAGCAGGTGGTAGCAACTGGCCCTTGAGAGGGAGTAAAGCTACCTACTGGGAAGGTGGGATTAGGGCAGTGGGCTTTGTTCACAGTCCCCTGTTGGTAAACAAAGGGACAAAATGTCGGTCTTTAGTCCACATCACTGACTGGTTCCCCACACTGGTGACCCTGGGTGAAGGTACTTTAGATGAAGATCTAAATCTGGATGGGTATGATGTGTGGGAGGCTATCAGTGAAGGCCGCCCATCTCCTCGTCAGGACATTCTTCATAACATTGACCCAATCTACATCAAAGCCAAGAATGGTTCATGGAAGGCAGGGTACGGTTTATGGAACACAGCCATCCAGGCTGCCCTCCGGGTGGGCCACTGGAAGCTCCTGACAGGTGTTCCTGGCTACAGTGACTGGGTACCTCCACAGACATTCTCCAACCAGCAGATAGTCAATCGCTGGCATAATGAGCGTGTCCGTTGGGACCGGGGTAAGTCCATCTGGCTGTTCAACATCACAGCTGACCCTTATGAGAGAGTGGACTTGTCTCAGCGCTACCCTCACATAGTGAAGAAGATGCTAATGCGGCTAGCGCAGTACAACAAGACTGCAGTGCCGGTACGCTACCCGGCTAAAGACCTGCGCTCTAACCCTCAGTACAATGGGGGCGTATGGGGACCCTGGTACAAGGATGAGAAGGAGGAGCAACAGGTGGATGAGAGATACGATAACTTGTTCACCAACCATCTTGGAAAAAGAAGGTGGAAAAAGAAATCGAAGAACAGGAAGTTGAAAAGAAGGGTAGAAGAGTAGCCTGCACCATTTGTGAAAGACTTTTGTTGTATTTTCTCAGGGATTGACACTTCCTGTTTCAGGATTGTCCTCTTCAGACATTCTAACTCCAGTTAGCTTTAACTTGACTCCAGCATATACTGTATGAAAATCAATGTGGATGGACCTTTAAAATGCCTCAAGAGAAGAAAAAGATCCACTCGTTCAAACACTACTGTCATGCCCAGACACAACTGAGACCTCATGTTAATGTTAGGGGCATTTAAAGAATGTTTATTTTTCTAGAGTGTGTTGCATGCTTGAACTATTGTCACCTTTGGATTGTTCCATAGACTCATGTTTCACTTAGAGTAGAAAATAAATCTTCCTAGACAGTTGCCATAACTTTTGGTGACAGACAAATAAAGTAAGACATAGTTCTATTATGTTGTTGATTGCAGCGATACCATATCGTGGAAACAGATGTAGGATTTTTGTGATGTGTGAGTTGATGTACGTTAGTTTCATAAGCCGTCTGTCTGAACTTTAGAATAATAGATTTTGTTCCCTCTTTTTAGATAATGTCTGGTCTGGCACCAGGCCAACCTGAATGTAAGACAAAGTAACAGAATAAAAGCCCCAGACACAAAGGTCTTTGTCTGCTACCATTCTTCAAGCTCAAGTCTGCTTTGAATTTCATTCCGGCCAGATTTCTTTTATTCTGGTGACAATAAGTACTCTTGTAACTGGAACGTTTTAACATCTCTTTCATAGTCTGAAGCTGACATGCCACCACTAAATACATTATTCATGGAAAATACAGTAAAGTGGAATCTGACCGGTGATAAAGACATAATTTGCTTCCTTTTCAGTCCCTAAAAAAAGCCTGCCTCATCAGTCATGGTGTACAGTACAAGAAGTTGTGATTAGGAAACTAAATCACATTGAGTGAACATAACTTACAATCTGTAAAACTAGATTTTTTTTCATATGCATCTGTTGCTTGGCACCCATGTAAACAGTCCCCAAACTCCCAAACTCAGATGTTGAAGACTGACTTGAGTTTCTCTTGTAGATGGTTTTGGTGTACTTTACAGGCAAATTAGCTGCTTTAACGACACTAAATGACTTCTAAATGTACTGTACACTAAAGGATTTACAGTGGCTTAAAATGGAACATGTTCTGCTTTGTTCTTATTTGCTTCCCTTGCTCGTGTATTTGTCTCTTAATTGCTTAACCAAGCCGCTTTTTGTGAACAATGCATGGCTGTGGCTTTGGTACAGTCTGAGAATGGGAGAGTTTGGAATTGTTCTCAACATATGAAACAACAGGAGCTCCAGAGAAGAGGGGCTTTCCTATGGAAAGAGTGCCAGGCTGTGCTGCACATCCCTCCCATCCACGCTGACTTGGATCCCCCCTCCACTCTCTGCCTCTGCGCTCAGCCAAGCTATGAGCTCAGACCATTCAGGCACTGACTCAACTTTCACAGCGACATTTGTGTTAACAGCTTATGCTGATATGAAGATGGCGTTTTCGATCCTTAACCCCTGTAAATCCGTAGCAGGTGAGGTCTATTTGGGTTAATCGTGCTGGTTTTCCTCAGCTCCTTCACACTGATTTGTGTCTACAGGCAGATTGTACCCATGGGAACTGGAATTTACCTGGCTTCACTCTTGACCATAAAACAGAGGGGATGCCCTCCATATATTATGAGCTCCAGCTGAGAATTATAGAAGATCAGATTCTTATTTCGTTGCGTCGTGCTGAATTTCCTCTCCCATGGGCCATAGGAACAGTTAAACCCTGGATTCTCTGGGAATTCACATTTGCTTTCAGTTATGGGCATTAGCATCCCTCATATGGGAAAAAGCTAGAGTATTTTTTTCCCTGTAACTGAGCTGTAAGGCAATACATCAAGCTCCCTCATCCTGCCGCCTCACATTAAAAATGCCTATTAGCACTCATTGGGATTGATATGAGAAAATAAACCTGATGGATGGCAGAGCCTTGATCAAAGTGAAGTGCAGTGGTGCGATTACGCTGGATTGCGTTGGGTTTTCTTTCAGCTGTGGCACCGTGTGAAACGTATAGTTTTAGGCTCTCGCATGATCAAGGTGCAAATTAGCCGAATTATGTGTAGCCAACTGGAAAGGGCCGACCACTGCGCTTGCCAAGAGCTACATGCGAAACACCGTGACTCAGCTAGGGCTTGGGCTCTGAAGAATCTTTCCCCTAGAATTCGAGAGTGATGAAAAACGAGACAAACATCAAGCAGCTGTTGTCCAAGAGCGGCAGAATTAATACAGAATCCATGAAATATCTCATGAACGCACACCCAAAATGCCAAAACACATTTAACGCTTGTGGTGCACGTACTCGGAGCATTACAACACTGCAGGGCTGTGCTTTCCAGCTACTTGGCTACAGTGTGACATTCCAATCCTAGGAGGTAGTTGGGATTTTCTTTTTTTTTTTTCAATTGGTTGTACGAGCTTTAGAAATGGCTGCTGTCATGTTTGACGGTGACGTCATAGGAAGTCCTGGGTAGGAAGTGGCCTCCAAACTCTGCACACAATGTACCAAAATGATAAAGATGGCACATCCTTTTTCCTCGTGTAGGTTGACCCTGCTGGAAATTGCATTCTGTACCATTGTAATTACAGATCCACATACATGAATTAGAGTGACTTTGACATTTTATTGAAGCCTATGAGAAGCTTTTAAGTGTTTGAGAGAAGACAGAGCAGTGAATTAGCTTGATCGACTGTTTCTTCTGGCTTGTAGTCTCTCTTCAGACATGGGGATTTCCTGTAATGAGCAATTTCACCCATGCACTGGAACTTCTCTTGCCCTTCAACAGAGGTCCAGCACTCCCACTTCATCTAGTTTATGACATATGGCCCTATTTTGCACTTCCTCAGGACCACTCCCTTAATATCTTAATATTTCTTTCATTTCCTTTCGTTCTTCTTCCTTAGTACTTTCCTGTTCATCCTCTCTTCTGCTTTCCCTTTCAGCTATTTGCTTCTCTTCTATCCTCCTCATTATTCTTGTAATGCTTTCTTTAATGCTCTCTTCATCCTGTTTCTCTTTCCTCAGCTCAGCGGAGGTCCTCCGTATGTTTCACTCAAGTTCAGACCTGTGGGGTATTTTTTTTCTTCTTCTTCTTCTTTTGGTGCACCAGCTGTGTTACAAGAAAGGCCTTGATCTTCCACACAAACACAGTGGTGTATGGCTCTCAGCAGTAGTTATCCCCCAGGCTTGTTGTCCACTTGCCACCACCTCCACTTCTGAAAACTTCCTCCTGATTTCTCCTCCAAAGCACGACAAGCCAATTTTCCCCTCCACTCCCGCTCAGAAATAATCAGCCGCAGAGGATAATCTGAGCTGTACTGCAGCCAAAACTTGGCACCACGACATGGCTCATCGACACCTCCAAATCCAGCATGTTCGGAACAGTGGAGTGTAATTTTTGTCCATGTTGCATACTTAACATGATGCTAACCTGAGCAAACATGAGCTGCGTTGGGTGCTTGTGTGCAGCCACTCAAACTAGTAATATGAAACTTCATCACAGCAGAACATCAAATTTAGATTGTGTGTGTATCTAGCAGTTCAGTGATTTGGTCTCTCCAGTGATCTTCTGTTTACAGATGGTTTATTAAAGCATTTTTCCGAAAACAGTGTAACTGAACGGTAAATTTGCACATCAGATAATCAAAACAATACGCTAATAGATGCTAAAGGGTACAGGGACTTTTTTGGAGATTTATCAAAAGGAGTTGGTTTTGTGGTCTGGGAAATTATGGGACCTTTGACTTTCTTGTGACCATTGGGAAATGAAATTTTCTCGCAGCGATGGGTATGATGATCTGACTGAGGACTATGGCCACATCTAGGACAAAGACCAGACAGACCAGAAACAACAGAGTTTCCTACAGTAAGTGAAGACAGAACATTGTTTCCTTTAGTAATTGGCCGCTGATGTAATGTTCAGCTCGTCTCTTCCTCATTATTCAAATACACACAATCACATCCTTGTTCGGTTCTTGTTTATACGATGAGCATGAGGGCAGAAACATGAGGTCATACTCTGCCCACTGAGTGGATTGTGTTGTAATAAATGTCCAAACTTCCTGTTACACCCTGTTTCTTTGAATTAATGATGTGATCTGAATGAGGTGTTGGAGACTATGATATTAATAATAAGGTGATTATTAGTTCATCACAATATCACTATGTCATCTTTATCATAAAAGCAATTCTACTCTACTTTCTAGTTTTTGTGTCTCACTTAAAGCAACCTTTCTAACTGTTCTACAATGAACTACGCAGTAAGTGAGTCAGTCTCCATAAGTCCCCATGTTCAAACGTCCAACTTCACAGCAGAAAAAAACATGTTTACAGCCTGGTACAAAAAACAGTTTTGGTCTGTAGCTAATTTCCCCGTTCATGACAACTGTACTGAGGGTGAATTTATATACAACTGACCTGTTGACATATATTAAGGCTTAAAGTTATGCAGAATTAACAGTGTGGACACTTTGATTGACAGATTGGTGCTGTTACAGATGGCTTGTTTGAGCACCCAGGCTTCATGTAGCCCGCCTCAGGTCCACTGATGACCCCTCCTCAAAATGCCACTTCAGAAAGCTATGGGTGACATCACTCATACTATTCTTTGATCTTTTATTCATTCTTTATACTATCATTGCACACAATGTACATCTGTTCTCACACTTTGTAACTTTTGGTTTGTTCACCTGCAAGAAGTGCACAAAGTTAATTTCACCCCCTTTTTTTGTTGGTGAAACTGGATCATATTTTTATTATTTTTTATTTAGCTGCTGTTAGCTAATGTTAGCTCAGTTTGTTAGCTCAAGCTAAATTGAAAATACGCCAGTCTCCATGCTGCTTTGAATAATTCTCTTCTCATGTTTTTTTAACCTCTCTTTTATCTTTGTGTTCCGCATGCAAGAATTTAAAGCATGATTGTGGCTCATCAAACATTGTTTCTATCAATTATGATAACATTGTTCTCACAAAAGTAGAATTAGGGGGAATGGGTCCCATTGAATATATTGAATATGAATGTGCTAACACATCTAAAGCTGACTAACATGTATCTCATTTGTTTAACTGTTTCAAATGGATTTGGACAAAGCAGGCTAGCTGTCTCCCTCACTTCCAGTATTTATGCTTATGCTTAAGCTAGGCTAACCAGGTCCTGACTCAGACTCTGTACTTTTCACACAGACATCAGAGTGGTATCGATCTTCTTATCTCACTTTGACAGGAAAACAGCTGAAGTATTCCATCGAGTTCGGGTAATCATTTTTCAGTTTGCCTTTTCAGTCTCAGTTTGACTGTCAGTTGGATCACCTAACTGCACGATTCTTTGTGTTTGCATGTATCCTCACAGCATCAGCTGGAGAAAAAAAACCAAAAAACTATCTGCCAGCTCAGCAGAGGAAGGCCTAAATAAGAATAAAGCCCATCCTCCCTCCTCCTCACCTCAGCGTCTCTGCCCGGGGGAGGGGACGTGGAGGCCCACGTGTCAGATCCAGTTGGAGTTGACGTACCGCAGCTGGACCTTCACCTCCTCTTCAACCTGGTTTCAACCATGGGTCGGGTCACGGCGTGATTGATCAGTGCATAAACTGCAGTGCTTTCTCAATACACTATACAATTAAAGAAACACACAGAGACGTACATGCATAGCTCAAGGCGGACATGTGCAGGAAAAGAACAATACACATACACGCAGACGTGCATTTGAATGGCAATTATAATCAGGTTTATTTATACAGTGGTTATCTAAAGTTTATGAAGTGCTTTTCAAGGAATACAAAAAAAGTGAAGCTGCAAAAAAGTGTAGTGAGTGAGTGTAGTTGGACCAAAAATATCAGTCATACATATAATTCTATATATAAATATATGTTAAAGAAATCAAACAAAACAATCAGTGGGTTAAAGACTGATCCAGTGTTGGTCAATGTAGCAAACTTACTCAGTCCTGATGGGTTGTTATTTTTACCGTGTGGTTTCACTGACACAGAACTTGAATCAAAGCTTGTGTTCTTAAAGGATGAGGAGTTTTGGGCATCATATCTATCAGTAATAATAAGATTGAACTCATCAAAGTAATCAAGTTGAAGATGCATGTGAATGTGCAAAGATGCCAATGGGTGTTTAAACACACATAGATTGACAGAAGAATTATTCTTCTTCTACAGCTCTCAATGAATTGACAGATTCCAAGAATCAGTTTTAAGTTAATGCTAAATATATTACGTAATCACCTGCAGACTAACGTTAGCAGAGTGGATCACCAAACTCTGGCTCTAGCAAACAAGCCAACAATTAACACCTTTACTCCTTTGAAGACCTCAAGCCTTTTCTCCACTGCTGCTCCACTGCTGCTCATTTCTCCTCCCTGTTCAAATATAAAACTTGTTTGACATTATGGATGTCATTATCTTGGTTTTATTGGAGCTAGAAGTGACCATATCTGGACAACAGTGTTGACTCTACGGTCTGTTTTGATCTGAGGTTCGTGAACATGGCATGTTGAGCTGGATGGCCTCACTGAGAATGACTTGTCAATCACAATCAGTCATCTATTGTACTCTAAATGGGAGCAGCATTTGCTAAATAAACATCATGCTGTGTGGAAGAAGACTTGAAACTGGAGACAGAGACCATAAAGTCACAAGGAAACTGTTTACTGGAGTCATAAATCAATTGAGAAGCAGGCTCATTTTTTCCATTATAGCTAATACAGATAGACTTTTTTTAAGCAACCAATGGAGTCAACCCCTGCTGGCGATTAGAAAGAATGCAGATCTAACAAACTTAGGCAGTTTTTAGCCACTGATTTGACTTTTTTAGACACTAATTTCAACAAAATGTGTCACACACACTAGACACCAAAAAAGCCCAAATAACGGCGGTGATAAATATAAATATATATTCTTTTCTGATTTTACTTGTCCTTAGACATTTAATCAAGGCCATTTAGCTTAACTGAAATGATTTAGTGCTTCAGTCGACAGGAGCACATGGTTTGGGACACAGTGAACTTTTGAATGGAGAACTAAGAAGAGAATGAGAGGGGAAATCCAGAAAAAGGCAAAAGACAATAGAATAAAACAAACAAGAATATGAAGTAAGAGGAAAAGAGGGAGGAGGATCCTTACTGTAAAAACAGGATAAGAGAATAGCAACCCAGTCCCGATTCCTCCCATATGGCGTCACGCCAGACCACTCAGCTGTTCACTGTACTGGCAGAAACCCAGTCCTCTGTAGACCTCCTCCTTCTTCACTGCCAGTAATGGAGAAAAAAGACTGGATATATTTCAGCTGCAAGACTTTAAACCTCTCCACCTGTCACATGCCAGGGTGTGTGAGGGAAATCAGAGGCAATGGAAGGTTGGACAACACTGGACTGTAGTTTCATGATGCCATGACTTCAGCCTCAGGATCACCTTTCCATTTATTTCCCCCTGGAGGCATGTGGAAGGTGTGTTAGTGTGTGTGTGTTCATCCAGGGGTGGTTCTTTTGGTATTTACTGTTGAAATAATTCAACTGTAGAAATATATATGTAGAAATGTTTCAGTCATGTTGGGATTCTGCAAAACTCATGGTCAATGCCATTTTTGTTATTGTTGCCAATATATATATATATATATATATATATATATATATATATATATATATATATATATATATATATATATATAGTTTTTTTTTTTAAATGTCCACTTTCTACCACATCTTTGCGTGACAGCTGTGGTGTGGTTGAATGAACAATAATCAAACAAATGACAGATGACAATACTTGATTAAAGCTAGGGAAAGCTTGTGAATTCTCTTAATAAAAATGTTAATTGCAGGTTTTTGTGATTGATGCTAACTCCTAACTTTGTGATCCAGCTGACGTCACAATATCACATGAGAATCCATCCCGTTAGGCTTCGAGCTGTGTGTCCGAACACAGTGGGTAAGACCAATCAGCGTCCTCTGGGGAACCTCTAGCAGCTACAGCATATCCAGCTTAAAAACAACAATGGCCACTCCTCATGAGGTTAGCGTAGATGCTGCTAGCATCAGTTACACCCGAACTAAGAGTATTTCTTCATTGAAAGAAGAACAAAGAGCACTGAATGACTTTCTGGATGGAAAAGAAATGTGTTCACTCTTCTCTAGACTGATTTCAAGCCTTTGACTCCGTTATGTGATTGGTTTAAGTCGGCCCATCATGGATGGTAAATGGACTGTACTTATATCGTCTTTGGACCACTCAACGCACTTTCAAACACATTCACACACCAATGGCACAGCCTCTGGAGCAATTTGTGGTTCAGTATCTTGCCCAAGGACACTTTGACATGCACCAATCATCTGGTTAATGGACAACCTGCACTACCTCCAAGCCATAGCCGCCCTGCGTATCATGGTGATGATCAGATGATCACCTAGTCTGTACATTTTGTAAGTGCCTGTTCTTTTACAAACTTTTCTAACGACAGCCTCCCAGATAGTTGTAACAAACCATCTGGTGCAATCAGATCAAACAAACATGAAACTGAATGTCACAGTCTGATGTGCTGCTCGGCCTCTAATCCGTCCAAACTATCTAACTATAATAGGACACACTAATTCCTGCATTCAGTCATCGATATTGAAAAGAAATCATGGGGAGGACAATCAGCCCATTATGGATGTATCTCACAGGGATACTGAACTGCTACCTTAGAATGAGCCTTGTACAGAAGCTGCTGGTCCTCTTCCAGGGAGTCGGACATGTTGACCTGTTTCTACATTAGCCCAAAATGGACAAACTGAACACTGACTCTAGACAGGTGTCACTAAATCCTGGACCTTTAACATACCGCCTGAATTGTCAGGTGGTATGTTTCCAATCCATTGCTGTTCTCGCTTCTTGAACCTGATCTGAAAAGACGGAGAATACCAAAACTGGTAATATACACCTTGTGTGGGACTCTGTTCAGAAGATTAACATCTTCACTGTTTAACTTAGAAAAATCATAATTACAGTTGTTTTTTTTGTTTTTTTTTACAACTTTTACAACTTATTTCCTTATTGTCTGGTCATCATTTATGTTGTTCCTAATGATAACATTGGTGCTTAATTGCAGAGATCTTGGAATACAGCAACAGGCCAAGAAACTTGAACAGTCAGATGATCATTCAGGTTGGTAACAAACGTAGAGCCAGATTTATGTGGAAGATAGCTGACAGATAATCTAACTGTTGGCTCGCAGTACAGCGAGCACTATGGTATCTTAATACCACAGAGATTAGCAGCAGCTTTTCAGTCCAGAAACGCTTCTTTAAAAGCTAATATCAGGTTGCTGAGTGTGGAATCAAAACTCTGCGTTTCAAGAATAAGTGATCAATATTACCGCGCTATTGGCCTCCAAGAAACCCATATTTGTCAGGCTGTAGCTGCGTTATATAACGACAGTATGTGTGAGAAGAGTTTTACTGCAGCAGTAAAAGCTCACTCTCCTGCAGCCTCTCGGGTCTTCACATTGACCTCCTCTCCGTGCCTCTCCCACCACCAGATGGGAAGTTTGGATCGACTCTTTATATGAACTCCACATGCTGTCTGCAGCTCACGCCAACACTAAGTGAGGGAAAATGTACCGCTGTATGTTACAATATAAATCTCTGTCTTCAATAATCTGATTCCACTGTGTATTTAATGACGCTGGGTAATATGAGACCACCTAGAGCTGGGGAGGGCTGAAGGAGGGGGAAGTTTATGAGGCCAAAGTGTCGCTCATCCTACTGTGGATTGTTGTGTCGGATGGGCGTCACACAGTAAATATGTAAATGTGTTCTATAACTTCAATGTTTCTCTTCTCAACATTGAAAAAGAAACAAACCATCAACACTGATTCAATGTTATCTAGCCTTGAATATTCAACCTCAACAAAAACAATGATTCTGGTGGAATTTCAACATTTAATCAATGTTGCCACGCTACATCTGGCATCTACAATCTGTGCCCTGAATGTTTTCTTCCATTTTTCCACTGTTCGGGGATTTTGGGGGAATTTTTCCCAATTTTCCCCAAAATAATGGTGACTGTGAGGGTGCAGATCACTGAGAAGCTACGAACAGTGGAGGCATTTTCACTTCAGTGGGATGAGTCAGTGGACATGTGCAAAGACACACATATAGGCTAATAAGCCAACATATAAATAGGTTAATAAGGTGAAATGTGTGAAACATGTTGGAGGAGCCCTTGGGCAGAAAAAGGTTGAAGACCCCCTGCATATTTACCTCTTTTAGTTATTTCTGTCTAAATTGAGTCTTAAAAATAAGAAATACAACACCAACAACATCTTTATCCATTTTATTCCTGAGGTCAAGAAAGAAAAGTTATTGATTTAGAACTCACAAACTCAATAAAACTGATACATTGGTCATAAATTAAGGCCTGATCAGTCTACATCCTCCTACAAACAGCCGAGGGAGGTTAGGTTTGTCTGACACGACCTGCACAGGGCTGATGATGGTGCTGGAGACATTTCCACATGATGATTTCTGCCCTCCTCTGCATTCTTTGCCTTTTGCTATGTTGAATATGTTTTTATTTTTTCCTCTGGTTTTTCTCTCCTTTCATCATCTGCCTGCAGATGGCTGCAGGACTACAGAGCTGTACTTCCACCGCAACTGGAAGAACAGCGCCATCTTCCTGGCATAACGAGTGACAGCAGGTTGAAGACCTCTGCTCTTCATGCAACAGTACATTTAGTAAATACAGCAAAATATATCATACGTGCACAAAGTGAGTGGTAAAGTGAGTGGTAAAAAGTTTCCATCACAGTTTTTATTGGCCAGATGCAGCATCATTGTACATAGAGCACAGAACACCTGAAGAACATGTGGACGTTTGGGTTGTTCTCCACAGATCCAGGGTCAGCACTGTGCTCCTCACACACGTGGATGTTTAATGGGTAAGTAAATAGGATTTATTATCCCCTCTGAAAGATCAGTCCTGCGCTGATTATGAGTGAAGAAACACAGAAATAAGGATTCTGGAAAATGCTTTCAGAATCATGTCAGAAGTTTAAGGAGCAGATACTGCACCTCTTCCACTTATTGCCAGAGAGTCTCTGGAGATAGTAGACAGAGACTGCTGTCCTTTGTGTGTCTGTACTGTAGATTCATCCTCCAGCAAAGATCTGGCTAATTCTGTCTTATGGAGTCACATGACAACCTGTCCTCTCATATCTTGATCATATTTTGTGCCCAGCATGGACTTAACAGACTCACAAAGACAATAAACATAACAAGAACAGGTGAACAAATAATACAGCATACATATCCAACAATGCACAACAATAATGCTCTGCAGATATTAGCTATAAGACATTCAGTCTGCATTCATCTGACAGAGAAGATAAATCAGGACGTCCTGCAGACGTGTGTGATATCATGGACAATAGAACAAAAAGTGAATCTCATATTCGCCTACAACAACTCAGAAAACTACTATCTACAGAGAAGATCCAGGACCTTGTCTTGTCTCTAGAGGGCAGCAGAGCGCAGGAGAATCCGTGCATGGCACTGCTTCTGCTCCTATGAATAGCTCATCGTCATGGTGATGTGGCTGATGCAGATTGATAAAGACAGCTTTTTTTCCCCTCTCTCTAACAGCATGCAGCCATCCAGTCATTCCTCCTCTGAACTGCTGTAATGAGCAGAGACAGAGTCACCACACACTCACACTGCGTTAGTGACCTAATGATGGGACCTAAGGGATAGTGACCACACACACACACACACACACACACGCATGAACACACACCATCTCTATCGACAGGAAGCAGCCAGTGATTAATTTGACACCACAGCACCACGACACTGGCGGATTGGTGGATTAATGGATTAGGTCAGATTACAGGATAAATGAAGATTAATGAGATCCAGATCCAGCAGGTGTGTGACGTGAACCTGATCAGGCTCTTCTGATATTCTGGACCTGGTTCTGGACTGGGAAGATTTTGGATATCTGGAGGGTTTCTCTGTCTTAACACGGCGAATCAAGCTGCTTTAGTGTGTTTGCTAAAGGACATCAAAAATTAAAGGCGCTCTAGAAATACTCGACCTAATTACTTTGATTAGCCATTAGTGTCCTGGTAATGTGTGACCTAATATATTATCTGTCCTCGGGAACTACTGTGTCGCCTTCAAGCTCTCCTGTCTGAGTGTGTTCATGCCATAAAGTAAAGCTGTCACTGGCTGAGGAGACAGTATTTTTCATATCACGGCTGCACAGTGGCAACATCTACCGTATGAGTCCAGACCACAACCAGGAGGTCAGAGGTCATCGACCAGTGCCTTTGAACAACAGCAGGTTCTGTAGTAAAGTATTCTGTTTTACTTATTTATTTTACTTAATTTTTATTTCAGTTTCAGCAACTTATACAATCACATACGCACATTCACATTTAGTCTGCCCTTTTCCATTTATCATCTGCTTAATACAGCATAATTACATAGTTAAATAAGAATAACACACAAACATAACAATAGGTACTTCAATAATAAGCAGTGTAAATGGAAATAAATGAATACACTTATTTGTTTCTCTACAGTGAGAAACACTGGACTAACCGGTGTGTGTGTGAATGAGTTAAAAATTCTAATGATAACTAATACATGACTACTTCAGGTAGGATCTGCTTAGTGAAATGTTATATCAGTACTGTGCTGAATGCAGGACTTTTACTTTACTTTTACACTCTTCCACCTCTGTTGAACGGACAGGTGATGTCTCCCAAATCACATGTTCATTTTAACTGCACACTGATGAACATACTGTTAGAAAACATCATCATACATCACTGTTTTATCCTAACTGTATATTATAAATCAAAGTGTGACTTTGGAATGGTTCTGCCAGCGAAAGTTCAAAGATTTAAAACACTTTCTGGAACTGTCTGACTACCAACCGCAAATTTATGTATTTTCCACCTGTGAGCAGCTCAGCGAGTTCCTCTCCTTCTTGTTAAATGTCAGCAGCAGCTCTGGAGTGCAACCTCGCCCTCATAACACAGCAGAGCTCAAAGCGTGGGGGCATGAAGTTCACCTCTGTGGGCAGATAGCCAGTGCAATTCACACAACACAGCAATGTGTGCAACTACATACACTATATACATCTTTTATATATACAGGCATGTTTGGTGGATCATTGCACAGACATGGTGTGTAGCATCATACTAAATATATATTAAAATGATGCCTCTAATGATGTAATTGGATAAAGATCAAAGAAGGAGGTTGTTCAGGGTAAATAAATATAATTACACAAGAGATAATTACATACTGTAAGTATAATAGATCTATATATATATATCATGGGGATGTGACACAAACAAGTGAGCTGTGATCCCAACAAAATGGTTCCAGAGCCGCTCATAAAGAAACACTTGATGAGAAAGAACGTGTACTTTTGGACACAGTGTGGACGTAGATCATTCTGCAGCTTGCCCATCGATACATAGAAACTCGTAATCACTGAACCCTCTGCAGACGGGTGCACTCTGCAGACACATTGCAATGGTTTTTGGGTAATGAAGTCATAACATGTGGCCAAAACCAAAGCAATAGAGGATGACTAGATCTAACCTGAACATAACGCCCATCCAGGGTGAAGAGGGGGAGGTGGTGAAGGTACAGACCGAGTACAGGTACTTGGGTGTGCACCTAGACAACAGACTGGGCTGGAGGTGCAACACTGAAGCTGTCTACGGGAAGGGTCAGAGCAGACCCTACTTCTGGAGGAAGCTCAGGTCCTTTAATGCATACAGCAGGATGTTTGAGATGTTTTATGATAGCAAGCACAGCCTCGGAGCAGCATCAGAGCCAGCAAACCTAAGAAACTGACTAAGAAAGCTGGCTCTGTGCTGGGGGCTGCTGTGGATCCACTGGAGCGGGTTGTAGGAGAATAATGCTCCATAAACCTCTCAACTCAATGGAGAATAGCTCACATTCCCTTCCCTTCAGACTAACTCTCTGACACCTAACTCTCTGAAGAATAAATATTAGGAGACGGACATGTAATGAGATATGACATTGACATATGACATCTTTCTCTATAATAAAAACATACAATGGACATTTTATTGCACAAAGTTATTGTAGAGAGTTATATGTATATTTTAATGTATATTGGTCCTTCTTCTCTTGGACTTTTAATTTTATTCATACTGCAGTTACTTTAAACTCATCTACCTCATGACTGTTTTGTGTTGTAATGTGTGTATGTGCGGCTGTAACACATCTAAAAATGCTTGTTTCCATTTTCAGCTGTTTTCTAACTTTCCTGTACGAACAGACCAAAAATAGCAGAGTGTGGTGGGCTCTGGTGTTTATGGAAACGTGGCTCTGTAGGTTTTCGCTCTAATCACCCTCCGCAGATTTGGTGCTAGCAGGTCCACCCTGCGGCCTCTAGGTGGAGCTCTTTAGTAACATTTTCAACAAGGAAACGCTCAGAAGAAATCCACCTTTATCAAGCTGGAAGCGCACAACACGATAAAACGGAAGTTAGGTTATTTAACTCCAAAATAAAATAAATATTAAGGTTGACAGAAGGAAACATTTTAAATCTTTACAATGTATTTACACTTACACGAGATAAAACAAATGGATTTCCAACAACTTTTGTCATTCACTTGATTATACACTTTGCTGCACTTGCACTTGGCTGCAAGTTATTTTTTTACAGGGTGTACTGTGGCGAAGGCTGTGCCATCGGTGTGTGAATGAGAGTCCATTTAGCATTTGCATAGATTAAAAAAATGCCTTCAAATACATTACATGTATAATTCACAGAACCACGTCAAAGAGGAAGATAAAATTTTAAGACACACTTTCCCAGGCAGATTTTACAATATCACAAGAAGGATACCAATTACGTGGAAGAGGAAGTAGCATTTGAAAATACACAATATGGCTAATTAACAGGACTAACAATTATGTCTGAAACACTTTCAACATTTCAGATACCCCCTAAAAATATATCTAGTACACATTACAACTGCATTGATACTGGAGAGACAATTAAGATGCGTTAATTGGAGTTTTATTTTGAAATCTAGGCACCGGATCCGTGACCGTCTACATCCCGTGTGTCTTGACTGCGGTCAACTAATCCAAGAGTCAGTGCGCGGAGACAAACACAACAGCAGGTCGCGACGTTCCTGTCAACTCCAGGAGTGAACCGGGAATCTGCGCGCGAGAGCCGGGAGGAGCGACGCCGAGATTTTACCGCGTTTCAGGAGACGTTCCGAAATATCCCCTAAGTTTGCTTTTATTTTGTCCTCCGGGGAAGGCGACAAGTGGCACTTTGGGACGCAGAGAGAGGGAAAAGGATTTGTGGAGAGCGTTAAAAGCTTTTACCGAGTTGGTCTCCTGCTCACCTTAACATGGCTTCAACGACCTGCACCAGGTTCACTGATGAGTACCAGCTGTACGAGGAGCTGGGGAAGTAAGTTTCCCTCTTTTTAAAAATGTTTTCAATGTTTTTTATTCGACACTCTGTGTGAAAGTGAAGCTTTATTGAACCGCGCGTTTTACTGCCGAGTGACCGAAATCTGCGCGAGAGCCCTCCGCCTACCTGTTCTACCTTGATACGTTGAGTAGCTCGAACGGGCAGGGCCGATTTAATTGTGCCTCGGTTATTAACAAAAGGCGCGAAGATAAATAAATATGAAACCCTGCTCCTGTAGCTCGAGCTGTTATGTTTAATACTTCTCGTGCTCTCGTGTTCATGTCAACTTTTTAAGTCGCTTCTCTCTGCTCGTTAACGCCCATTAGCTTTTATTTTGAAGGAGCAGTCTGCGTTATATCTTGCGCGCTGGTTTAAAAAGTTACATATTTAAAAAAATAGCGTCTTGAAATGCGGCCGGATTCTGTTTACGACACCATCACTCATCAATAACCACAAACCAGACACCTCAATGAGCGTGCAGCTTTGGCGTCGTGCCCGGCGTCTAAAAACAAGCAGGGAAAAATTGGCGAAAAAAAAACAAAATTGGTTAGGTGTCATTAGCAGCGCCAGGTTAAACTGGGCCGTGAAGGCATCATTAAAGACCCTGAAGGTGTCATTTTTAAAGTTGTGTTTGTGAAAGTTTCCGCCCTTTTCGCGACAAATGTGAAGGCTTGTGCTGTGCCTGCGCCTCTCTCTCTCTCTCTCTCTCTCTCTCTCACACACACCCCGCATTCAAATGTGCATGTTTTCTACAGCAGCTCAGATGTGTACTTCCACATTGCACATGTTGTTTGAAGGCAGTCTTGGGAAGGTGTGACTCTGCTTTTTGCCTGTTTGTTTTGATAGTGAAGAGCAAAGATCAATCGCACTCACACTTATCAGTCACATTGGAAAATAAATGACAGGCGAGCATTGTGTTGCTGATAGTGCTGACACAGCAGCATCATTCATCGACACAGTGACTTACTGTAATAGCATCAGTTCTTGGTTCACTCTGCCTTCAGGAATGTTGCCAAAAAAACAGGTTTGAAAGTCTGGGTCATAGATGGAAAGACGCCTGCAGGTTACCTGAGGGTTTGTTGAATGTGTGTCTCCAAGGAAAGAAAACTCTTGGAATGGAGGTGTGTGTGTGTGTGTGTGCATGTCATTTAGATTTTTGCTATTTCAGCTGCAGGTGTGTATGTGTGTGGAATAAGAGCACACTTTAAGCTCTGAGTAAGCCTTCAGAGGGGGTGTGAATACAAGCTGAGCTGAAGCTAGAGTCTTCAGAAGGACAGGTGACCCTGATGATTTCTTTTTTTAAAAAAAAATAATAATATTGAATGAATTTTTCAATGTGTTGTGTTCACTGGCTGTTCAGAGCAGCGCTGCACACTCTGGAGGAAGACCTGTCTTCAACAGATGTCATGTCAACACTGGTCTTTGCACCCCTTAATTCTTCATTTATTAACGAGGAGTTTTATTCAACAGTCTGTGCAGAGTCTACCTGCACAGGTGTTTTCACTTGAGTTGATTGGACCTGCCTCAGGACTGTGTGGGCGTGTACAGGAAGTGTTTGATTGACACCTCCCACAATGTTAGCTCTGTTGTTCGTTTTCCTGGAGGAATGTGTTCCCTGGGAATCGTTTCAGACTCTGCGCTCAGAAAACAGTTTAAACTCTCACGATACGTTTTTCCTCCTGAATGAGTTCATTAAAGGTTCAGCGGGTCAGATTTCAGGGCTCTATTTACACTATGGCAGAAGTTGAATATAATATTCAGAACAGTTCAAAACATGTATTATCATGTTTTTTTTTTTTTTTATCTTAGAATGTGACATCTACCTGATGTCACGGGTCCTCTTCAAACAGTCATCTGCCATGTTTCCACATTCGACCAGTACAGACAAATCAAACCACTTGCTCTAGATCGGACTTTTTACATTTTCTGTGTTACACAGGCACCATAGTTTCCCCTACATGCTAGAAATCTGTAACTACACCGCTAGATGCCACTAAATCCTGCACACAGGTACTTATATATTTAAATATATTTTAAAAAATACAGTGAAGAGCCTAAAAAGAATATTCCAGGATTCAGGATTCAGCGCTGTGCTGAAAATCCAGGTGTTCTCATTTATTTGGGTGAGGGTAGTGTCCGCCATAAAACGCTGCAGCTGCAAATTGCTCAGGACTCTCAGGTCAAACCTCCTCAGTCAGCCTAAAACTGATACTAAACTCTGATACTTCAGCTGCTGTGTTCTGGCTTCGTTTGTTGCATGAAGCAGCTTCTAAATCTGAGTCTGGATCACAATTTCCACTGCGAAATAGTGACATGAAAAAGTTTAATTTGGTTTGTGTCCAATGGTTTGAGAGAGAGCGAGAGGAGGAGACTGAGTGAGTGAGCCGTGGTTGACAGACAGACAGTAAATGAGAGTGCTGGCCTCACACAAGCCTGTGGCAGTTTGCAGGGATTCTAGTAAAAAGTCTGTCCAACATTTGCCAACATGCCAAATCTCTGTGATACGCAATATGTGATTTACATTTGGATGTCATGCTTCCTGTTCATTCCCAATGAATGTCTGTCTGTACTGTATGTTTGGAGAATCTTGTCTGAGCTCTCGTTCTCCTGTAGGGGAGCGTTCTCTGTGGTGAGACGGTGCATGAAGATTTCCACGGGGCAGGAATATGCCGCCAAAATAATCAATACCAAGAAGCTGTCTGCCAGGGGTGAGTACACGTCCTGCAATGTGCCACATACTGCTGCTGTGGCAGACATCTCTTTGCTTAAAACTCTTCTTTTTTTCTTTAGCCACATCGCCTCAAACCAACTTCCTCTTTTGTTTTGACTGTACTTGATCTTCTCACGCTCCTTCTCCCGTATCTCAGCTGGGGGTTTCAAATGGTAGCAGCCATGCTAACCACATGTAACAGCTTTAAATTCACTTTTGCTTTCCATAGTTGTAAGTCTGCTCATCTCCAGCAGCTCCTTTTTGTGACTCATTCTCTGATTTGTGATGAGCCATATGTGACTCACAGCCGACTTTCACATTAAAACACAAGCCAGTGAAGGCAGCACAGTGGCAGAATGGAGGGAGTCCTCTCTCCTTGTGCTGTCCAGCAAGCAGAGGCATGGCTTCTTTTATTCTCCTCTCCTCACCTTTTTTTATTCTCTCCATCATTATCTGTGCGGCGTGGGTTGAGACTCCCGCGGTCTGGATGTGGTGCTGCTGATTGATCCGCGCGCAAATCTCTAATGGTCTGACGGGAGAGTGCATCAACACACACACACACACACACACACACACACACAGAAACAAAAGGAGATGGGCTTGAAAAGGCACACAGCGAGGGCGAGCGATTGCACAGCGACAGCAGATGTAGTGTCTCATGGGGGAAGCAGGGGGTTTCCTCACAGCATCAACAGCTGTGTGAAGACAGGCAACATGGAGGATTACATGTGTTTTTTTTTTTTGTTTTTTTTTAAAGAGACAAACAAAGAAGCCAAAAGTACAAAGAGAACATCCATTTTATTTCTGCAACAGCCCTGTGATACAGTATGTCTATTCATTCACAGGCAGTGTTGAAAAGCCTGAATGAGAACAGTTGTTGTTCGCAGGTCTAATTATTGGAGCCGTGGCTCCGGAGAAAGCGATGAAAGAGAGGATGGCAGATGTTTACAGAAGGGGAGTCTGTGATTGATTCCATACTCAGATTGCTTTGGCCGAAAGCCCTCGCTGAGCCCTCGCCTCTCTCACCTGGAAAGGCGGGAGGTGTGTGTGTGTGTGTGTGCGCGTGTGTGTGTGTGTGTGCGCGTGTGCGTGTGCGTGTGCGTGTGTGTGTCAACATCTTTGCTCTGGTGTTTGTACAAGGTGAAAGCCAACTTTTGAGGAAGCAAGAAAAAAAAAAGACTAATTAGTACTTTATTATTTTGGGGATTTTTAATGTGTCAGTCCACAGAGGTACAGTCAAAGGTTAATCCTGGTTTATCATCATTTCACTCGCACTAATTTTCAGCGTTCATTTTAATCACGTACTCTGTTGCTCGTGCTTCTTGCCCCTCGATTGAGTCCAAGTTGGTTCGAGACCTTTGTGAACGTGTGTTTTGGACTGTTGGTTGGAGACGTCTTGAAGACGTCTAAAGACAGTGCTTTGGGCTCTGGAAATCTGTGCAGAGCATTTTGTGCTCTGCACAGATTAATCGCAAAAATAAAATTCAGATAGACTGAAATATGTCTTTGATGCGGTATGTCACTGATATTCGAAAAATGTTGGAATGTGACAGAACCCAGGAACAAATGTGACAAATCGTGTCTCCAACTCTGAGAATACAGCAGAAATATATATTTACAAGGAAGTGTTTATTCATATCCTTATGCTACCAGCTCATTTTGAAACTATAAGCTCATTCCATACATCAAACTAGATTATAAAGACTAATAAAAAATGATGGTCAAAACTGTGAAAATAAGACACAAGCTCCATCTGATATTTATTCTACTTTTATTTTATTCTTGAACTGAATGAATAATAATTTAAAACCTCCTTACTTGGACAGACACTCACCCAGTTTGGATTTTGATAAGCTGTCTGGTCTGAAATAAACTGCCTTCAACTTGATTACCCACTGACCACAACCCAGATCACCACTGGTTAAGAAAACATGCCACAATGTGGTTAAACATATCCCGACCTCACTGTCACTGTAACCATACTTCTGCTTCGTTTAATACTAAAGAATTGCACATTGCAGTCTCCACCTCACTGTGCTCTACAGGGTCTGACGTGACGGCAGTGGTTCAGATAGAACGAGGGAGGGCACATTCTGCCCTCAGGCAGACAGACAGCCACATACAGTAGTGCGCTGTTAGACCAGCTGATAGATAGTGAAGCAGGCAGGCCGAGCTGAAGGTCACGTTCAATGAGGGGAAACCCCGGAGTCACTGCCCGTGCTGCCAACGCCACTGCTGCGTGATGAGAAATCCTAAACAGGAAGCTCCATCCCGTCAGAGAGGCTTTATGTGGCTGTAAACCTTGGCTTCACACCAAAGGCTGTGAGCGCTCTCTGGTGCAGTGCACTTTCAAGGATTATTGACATACTGCAGCTGAGCATTAAAGTACAACATCAGGGAGACTTTTTGATCTCAGTAAGCTTTGCTTTTTGAAAGTACGCACAGTCATAATCGCACCGTCATCTGTTTGTGGGGGCTTCTGTGGTGCAAACCTTCCTGCTTTGACAGTGACAGCAGAGTGTTATCGTGTGTGAACACACGGCGTTGTGTATTATCATGTATGTGAGATCAGATGAAGTATACTGTCAGAATATCTTCAAAGAAAAGCACAGTGCAAGGTCACCCCTCCACCCAGGGGAATCAGGAAGTGGGCCGCTGATATGTAGATAGGACACAGCTTGGATCGAGAGCAGCATTGGTGCGACTCCTTCGGGTGCAGCCTCCACTTCGATTGGATGGAGTGTAAAGCATGTCAGGGTCTATTAAGACCCTTGAAGCAAGCAGTATTCAATAGTAGTTGTTGCTTATGTGTCATTCTGTTCATGTTTGAAGTGTTCTTTTTTTTAGTTTGAGTTAAATCTGTTTGTAGTACTCTAGGTTAGAGTTGGAGGTTGAAGAAGTGAGACACCCTGGACATGTAGAAATCAGTGTCACTGATATATATGTTGTGAGATACAGTCCACAATGGACAGCAGACCAAGACTAGGGCTGATATCATTTCTTTATATATTGTTATAGTCAAAAGAATTTCTGATTCTGATCGGACTATTGTGATATCTATAGAACAAATGTGTTTTGTGACTTTGGGCTACACAAATAAAATTTGATTTGATTTTGTTGTGAAAAAAAAAGATTTTTGTCTAATTTTCTAGTCTTTTTTTTTTTTTTTTTGGCAACTGAATTAAAGTCAAAATATTGTGTGTAACCATAAATGCACAAATACAGAACAGGGGAGGGGGAAATTAAATGATTTAAGAGGTATGATTATTATTATTATTTCTACAATATCTATTATAGTATTTTGTTTTTACCTTTTATAGTTGTGCCTTTCCACAATAATAGACTCAGCTTGTGATCACTAATGGATGAGCATACATACATCATCTGTAAGGGCTGATCCTCATCAGGGTCACTGGGGGCTGCAGCCTATCACAGCTGACTTAGGTTGAGAGGCTGTGTACACCCTGGACAAGTGGCCAGTCCATCACAGAGCACATACAGACAACAGCACATACACTCACTCACACCTATGGAACATTTAGTCACCAATGAACCTAGACCAGACCCACAAGGAGAGCTTGCAAACTGCACATAGAAAGGCTGCAGCCGAGGTTCAAACCAGGAACCGTCTTGCTGTGAGGCCATGGTGCTAACCACTAATGGATGAAATGAAGAAGAGAAAATATCTCACTGAGTGTCGGGTTGATTTTGGGCTGTCAGACTTGGCACTGCCATCCTGGTTCATCTGTGTAGTGTCTTCAGAACGAGGATACAGACAGGGTACTGGCATTTTTGAGAAACTTGTGACTTTTTACATTTGATCTGAGCAGAGTTCTTTTGCTGCTGCTTGTACGTAGACTTGAATTGAAATCCTGATTCACAGAGAGTTTTGATATGTTTTAACATCCAACATTTCAAACAGCATGCAGACCTCATCAACATCAAATCATGCATATTTGCCTGCTATACTGTAAACTAATGAGAGCATGGCTGAGGTAGCCACAGTCGAGCCTTCGTGCTTCATGATGTAACTTTTCTTTTCTTCGTGTTCTGACTGTCATGGGAAAAATCCCTCGCCAACAAGTTCTTCACTAGCCTTTGCTTCTTCCACCAAAAAGATATGATATCATTTCCTGTTTGTGTTCAGCACGTCTTCTTCATGCCGTCTGCTGTGAACCAGATTTTCCTCCAGGTCTGAATGTTCTTGGACAAAGAACACATCTTTTTTAATTAATGGGATCATAATTTACACATTTTTATATTTATATATATATATCTATATCTATATATCTATATCTATATATCTATATCTATATCTATAGATATATAGATATATAGATATATATATAGATATATAGATATAGATATAGATATAGATATAGATATAGATATAGATATATAGATATATATATAGATATATATATAGATATAGATATAGATATAGAGAGATAGATATAGATATAGATATAGAGATATAGATATAGATATATATAGATATATATAGATATAGATATAGATATATATATATATAGCTTATCCCAGTACCCTCCTTTCAAAATAAAAGCCCTAACACTGAGACAAGCACAGCACATGTAACTAAAACATTATCCAGATGTAGTTAGCTGAAAGGCCGTCTTCTGTGACAGCGCAGGCTCGTATGAAGGGGAAACTAGGGCAGTGGTTGAACACAGACCTAGTGATGCTTGGACTCGGCGGAGTGGAAATGATCACTTGACAAACCCACCAGGCTGTGGAAAAGCTAGCTATGGTTCAGGAGCCAGCCATTCTGTCGTTTGTGCTTCTGGAAAATACCCGAGGCCCCAGCCGCTCACACTGAACTCTTCATTCCCATGGAAACAAAAGAGATGGAGGGCTAAATATAGTCTGTGGGGTAATATAGGCATTGAAGTATATTACAGTCTTTGGGCTGTTAATTGTTTAAAGTGCATGATGCTGTTAGTGTTGTATGAATCACTCGGCTCAGACACATCTACAATAATATCATTTACTCAATCTCATTTAGAGTGGAGCATCATTTAGCAGCCCTGTAACTTCTTTCTAACTCACATTCTCTCACACACACGCGCGCACACACACACACACACACACACACTGTAGCTGAACATGCCGGAGCCAACTGCTTTTTGTGTCAGCTGTAACAGTGGGGCTGGGGCGGTCGGTGGCGTAGTGGGTTAAGCAGCCGCCCCATGTGTAGAGGCTACAGTCCTCGCTGCAGCTGGCCCCGGTTCGACTCCCGCATCGGACGCCATTTACTGCGTGTCTCTCCCCCTCTCTCTGCCCCCTGCTTCCTGTCTATCTTCAGCTGTACTATCAATAAAAAAAAAAAAAAAAAAAAAAAAAAAAAAAAAAAGCTGTAACAGTGGGGCTGACCCGACCCCACAACCCTGCAATTTATATTGAGACCGGGTCAGTGCGGTACCTAAATCCCTCATGCCACACTCCCCTGTACACACACACACACACTGTCTAAATAAAGTGGTCCATCAGAGTACACACTGCTGTTTGGTGTGTGTGCTGTGCCAGCAGTTGGCTTAGCAGCTAATGTCAGGGGCTCAACACGCCATTTACACAGTACCCTGCTAAGACCAGACATGAAAGAGCTGGATCAGGGGAGATGTGTGTATATATATGTGTGTGTGTGTGTTTTATAAAGGTAAGAAGAGACACCCAGCAGCTCTGTGTGCCCTGTGTACAGTCTAAATGGTATTTGAGTGTGTCTTGACATTGTATCCACAGCCTGTCCCTCAGGTCCTGGCTGACCCATATGGCCTTATGACTTGGATGACCAGCTCTGTTGACACAAGCATAAGTGATGACTCAGAAAGCCCTGAGAGGAAGTCCTCATGTCTCCATCACCGTTTAAAGAGTCTGTCTCCTGTGCCTAAAGTGTGTCCTCTGACTCTAATTGCTCCTGTTAAAGACTGTGAGCTGATTGCGCTTAATGTTTTATGCCATTTTAGCATCACTCATTCATCAACAAATCCCAGTGTGTCATTTCCTGCTATACACCATCCTCTGAGTATTAATGTTGAATAAATGCATGTGTCTGAGACAGTACATGAAACAGGGCTTTGTAAATCTCTGAGTTAGTGCAGACCTCTTGGAGTTAATGTAAGCAAAGAAGGATGAAAACTAATAAAGATCAGTTTCATGTTTCCATGCGTGTTGGGCAGTGGCTTATTAAGTGCAGTTATTTGCTTTTTTGCAGTGAAATAAATGGCTACAGTCAGCGGCTGGTTAGCATAGCTTAGCACACAGATTGTGAATTTGCTGGAGTCCCGCCGTTAGGTTACCAGGCAAGGAAGACACTGGTCTTTGCCAAGAAATAGTGCAGATTAAACAAACAAGATATAACAAGTTTATTCCTTAAGTTTAAGACCTGCTTCTAGATGGTATTTGGTTACCTTTAGACATAGTGAGAGTTGCTATTGCCCTCTGTTTACAGTCTTTATGCTTTATGTTAGGGCTGAGCAATATATTGATATTTTAATCAATATCGATATATTTTCAAGCATGATATAGATGAAACTATCTGGCCATATGAAAAAATCTCAATATATATCGAGTATCGCCTTTCAGCTAAAAATATTGAGATATGACTTTTGGTCCATTTCGTCCAGCTGTACTACCTGTAGCTTCAGACTTTTTCCAAGCAGTTGTTAACATAGAAACTGAAGATGTCTGTGGTAACTGGGTTTTCCAGGTTTGTCTGCCACTGGTTTTCTGTAACTTTCTTCAGTTTGGATTACATATATTATAACCCACCGTGCAGAAGTCATCCCATTACAATGAGAGCCTTGAGAAATGCAGGAACATTTCTTAAGGCTCTCATTGTAAGTTCTTTCTGTGGAGAAATAATATGAAGGTGTCTGTCCTGACAATCATAAGTCAAAAGAACAAGCTGGCATACTGGTTTCAGTTGATATATAGTGGATGTTGTACATTATTGGGTTCTGCTGGTATGCTCTTCTTTCCCTGTAGAACTCTGGTTCTGAAGGTCCAAGTGTGTCAGGCAGCGTCCCTCTGAATTTGAACAAATAAAAAAAAAAAAAACAACTCAGGCCCTTTATTTTCTGTTGTTGATGACATAATGTGTTATGCGTTCGTGTTTGGAGTGTGAGTCCACCCATACTCCAAACTCAGACACTGCTAAAGACCTCTTGTTTTCTCTGCCTGCTCTGAGCGTGTTTCACCAGGGGAGCACAGATGGAGTTTTGTTTTCTCTCCTTGCATTTCTTTGTTCTTTTTCACATGAGCATAAAACCTCAGTGTGTTTAACCCCCAGTGATTGATTCAGCTGAGACAAAAGCCTCTGGAGCTCTTTTGCAGCCTGCTTTGAGCTGCATCTTCAGTCCATATTCAATCCTTCTAAAAGGAAGAACCTGTGAGAGAGGCTTTTGGTTGAAATACACCAATGAATCTTAAGAGTAGTACAGTGACAGGAGTGTGATTATGTTTGTATGTCTGTAATAACATAATAATCACCCCCAGACTCTCTCTTCGTGTAACTGATGCACAGCTGCTCATGGCGGGCTAAAAATATCTCATTAGAACGACGCAAGGGAGCATGAAAAACAGAAATCAGGCTGCCATGTTATAGAGCAACTGTCAGCGGGAGTGGAGGACTTCCCAGTCGTGGCAAAAGGTAATTTCATCTCTGCCTGCCTAATTTCCCCATCAATCAACTGGCAAGAGAAAGACTTTGTGTTTTTCAATAGTAATTAGTGCTATCTCGACCTCAGTTTTAGCTAAATGTGTTCAAGCTGAAGAGGGGATGAGAAGTCAGGGAAAATAAACAGCATGGAACATATAAGAAACACATGATGTAAGTATTCAACAGGGCAGAATTCCTCATTTCAGAATTCCACAGTCATTTCTCACGTCTTACTCACTGTTGTTCAAATTTATTGGGATACAGCTGTTGAAAGATGTTTTCTGATGCACACTTGGCAGGCAGCAGATGGGTAGGTATTGACTGTTTGATGATGAAACACATTGGCGGGCAGTAAGCTGATTTGTCTGCTATCAACCACTCAATCAAAGCCCACAGGAGGCACCTCCATCAATCCTGATAAGCTGCATTGTCTCTTCTCCTGTGGAATAATAACACTGTGTGGATTTCTGAGCATTAGTGCGTCACTCTCTCTGAAGTCGTGCCTTTGTTTGATGAATTAACTTGGTGACGAGCTGGAAGAAAAAGCGCCACTTTTCAGTCAGTCGGCTTTTCTTCTGCTGAAATTAGCCTCAGACCAAATAGATGTCTGAACGCTGATGAAGATGTCTTAGATAGAAAGATATTTACCATTCAGAGTCTTATCCCTAGCCAGTTCCTCCAGGTCTTCCTTGAGCATCTCAGGGAGTTTCTTTACCATTTGGGAGGTGTAATCCCTCTAGCATGTTCTGAGTCTGCCCAGAACACATCCCAGTTGGGCATGCCTGGAATACATCCACAGGGATATGTGCAAGTTCTCGGCAGTAAGTCTAGTGCAGTCTAGTTAAGGGTGCTCTGCCGGAGTTGCACCTTGTTGCAGTTCTTCTTTGATTTTCAATGGCAGCATCCCAAGTTGCAGCCGCAGCTTGAGTGTTTTGTCTATTTTAGCTTCAGGATTAACTCTCTGTTCTTTGCAGATGATGTGATTCTTCTGGTTTCAACAGGGACAGTTTTCAGATGAGGATTAAATGATGACTCTTAGGCCATGGTGGGTAGTTCTATTCTGGTCACGAGTCAATGCCTTGAGTATTATAGGATCCTTGTACATGGGTAAAACTAATTTTCTTTCCTTTATCATTTGAAGGTAAGCCTTAGGTCCCTCCTAACGTGTTTGATTGGTGTCATCCACTCAGGTGCTGCCTCCTCACGTCTCTTTGAAACAGGGATAAACTGGAGTATTCCCTCTGGGCTTTATTCTAAATCCTCATTTAGCCAAGTAGGGTAGCCACTTGAGGGACAGGCTGCCTGTTTTAATTAGGCTTCTTTGTCTGTCAGACAGACTGGATACTCCAATCTAGAGACAGCGTCTTCCAGTGGTGCTCTCCTCCGTCTTAATAAACCACTCTGCTAGCTCTGAGAGCACAAGGTCAGTCCCTCTCTGTCCCTCTGAAGCTTTGTGGCTCTTTGGAAATGCAGCCTTTTCTTATCTCTTCCTGTGAATCGATGGGAAGTCATTACTTGTCACTGTACCTCTGAACTTTGGATCTTTGTCCATAACTTGTTCTCTGTAAAGATAAGGATGGAGTGTGATGTGACAATGACCTTTGGGAAATGTGGTCCCAAAACTCTTCACATGCACCTCTAAAATACCCTCCCTGATTTACATAATGTATTCATGTAATGCCACTTCAGTGTGTGGACGATGAGGCTCCTCCTGCTGCAGGATCTGCCCTTGAAAAAACAAACAGGCAGTTCATATTTTCATTCTTTTCATAGTGTCAATCCTTTTCAGTCCCACAGAGGTGAAAAGAAATGAACATGGAGTAAACACATACGTGCTCTGAATGCAGGGCTTCAAATTTTAGTATATCCAAGTGGTGAGAAGCCACGGAAACACCAAAAACAGTGTTTGACTGAAAACACCTTGGTACCTTTTAGATTCAGTCTGTGTCTGTTTGGACCACATTTAGATGGGCGCTCACACAGCCGCCGCCTTTTTTCAGTGACACCACCAACTTGTTCAGTGGAGGTGCCAACGCTGGGTCTTCTGGCATATGTTGAACATGGCTTAACTTTTGCTGTAGCACAGCACTATGTGGCATCATAGTATGAAGTGATTTTCACTGTGATATGTGAGAAATATTTAGGAAGGACAGATTTTTATGGTGCTGGTACTGCTTATTAGTACTAGTCATTTTAACCAAAGTAGTGTTCCAGGTTTAGATGTCCTGGATGTTAAATAAAGGCAGAAATGCCAGAAGTGAACTATGACACAGAGGGATAAGCCACAGCAGGCTTTGGATACACAGGCAATACTTCAGGGTTTTAGTCTTTTCCTAGACTGGTCTGATAATAACAATATAGAATATCAGCAGACGTGGATGCATCACTTGAACTGTCTTTCTTGGATCATATTTCATCGTCTCAGGGGTACCTGAAACATCACACCCTCATCTCTGTAGCCCTTTGAGGATATGGTGACCAAAAAGGTCTTTGCACATCACCAACACAACATGAACATAGTAAAATGTACTCAATGAATATTATTATATATGTTATTTATATATTCATTAAATACACTCACTGTGTTCATCTTGATTGGGCATAGTTCATAATGTCCACAGAGCCTGTCTTATGATAACCCTGTGTAGCTAAAATGGCACCATGGGGCTTCTCTTGTAATAATTAATGGTTACTACATCACTAATGGAGTTGCCTCATGCCTCAGAGGGACTCTATCAGGACCTGTGTAAGTAATCTGCTTTCCCTATCGTTTAAACAGCCCACACACATTGCGCATCAACAGTAGAGGTGAAAAGCTGCCAGAACCATGTGAAAGGCGTTGATCTCCCCGGGGAGATGCTTTTGGCAAAAATCTTGTTTTGTCTCTCT
Organism: Nibea coibor; assembly: GCA_023373845.1. NCBI lineage: Eukaryota > Metazoa > Chordata > Actinopteri > Sciaenidae > Nibea > Nibea coibor. Next base: position 17,214,217 of record CM041729.1, read on the forward strand.
CTCTTCTCGCCCTCCCTCCCTCCAATATGTTTTCTCGTGCTCGGTGGATGAAATCAGGGCTTGCATCATTCGCTGGAGCTGATTTGAGTCATGTGTTTTTTTTTTTTTTTTTTAAGGGAAGCCTTTTCTTCTGGCTCAGAGTGAGGCTTAGGTGGTGCACAGAGCAGGTAGTGTGGGGAAAAAAATTGAAAGCAAAACCCGCTGAACTCTGAATCTGCTTTTATTTCTGTCAGCATGGAGAAGGAGATCAATGTGTTTGTTTGTCTCTCATCTCCGTATTTGTTTCCAACGTAGATCATGTTTAGAAGTGACTGATATTTTTCAGGCATCATCAGCGTTCCATATGACAGGATTAACACAAATTGTAAGTATCTTCATAACACACACAGAGTCAAAAGCATAAATCATAAATTATAGATTGGATCACAGGAGTTGATTAAAAAATCGTATGCAATATTAAGGGACTTTCTTCATCATCCTTGTTATATATTTAAGAACCGGTGATTTAGCTCGACTGATACTGGATTTTCCAATAGTGATATTTCTTCGTCATCACTGATAATAAACTGAATATCTTTGGGTTTTTGAACTGTTGAATAAATGAAGCTCTTTGAATACATCTGCATGGGCTCTGGAATATTAACAATGATATAATATGTAGTGTGTAGTTTTAACCATTGTTGTGCTGAAGGAGGAGGTCTCACAAGAGACAGATTAAAGAAATCAAAGCAGAGGCTGAGAAGTCTTTATGTTCTCATAAAAGTAAAGCTACAAAAACGCTTCCCATAATTCAGCTTGATGACATCTTTTCTTTAGACCGTGTCTGCTTGGTAAACTCCCACATCTTTCAAACGTCACATCCTTTTTATTTTAATTTGTAGTCCTCACGCCCAAGCTGACATAACCCTGCTAATTCTGATGATAACGTGAGTTAAAGGACGAATGGAACGTCTTCAAAGTTTCTGAACAGTGTCTGTTTCCGGACTCTTAGCAGCCAGAGCAACAGGTTGCCTCCTTTCCTTTTCTCTCAATTTTGTACTCAAGATAGAAACACTCCCACACACTGTGATGTTGCCATGACAGTGATAACACACAGCTGCGGTTCTTCATTAAAACTTGAAGTCCAGAGGAACACCAGAGCTTGATTCCAACCTGCGCAGGTGCAGCTTCCATTTCCCCTACTACAGTGTCACCATCGTCCCAATTTATTTTTACATGAACACATTTTAGGGTTAACATTCAGGTCCATAATTGGCAAAGTGACCTTTATAATTTGTACCTCTTAAAATCATCTAGTCAAGACTTTTTCAAATTAACAAATATGTTCACGAGAGGGGGTGAAAGGAAGTGGAATAGTGTGATAGCAAGGTTGACGAGTACTTTACATAAACACAATGAACAATGAAACAGAGATCCAGGTGGATGGAATGAATATCAGTCACCTTAAAGGAAAGACTGAAGGACTGACCGTGGACAGGAAAGAGGAATGAAGACGTGAAGAGACTTGAAGTGGACAGAGGTTAATGATGTGTTTTTGTGTGGAAGATTTTCTTGAAAGCAATACACTGAAGGAGGACTGCTTAAAAGGACACAAAGAGGCTGAGGGAACATGGAGTGAGTGAAAGGCAAAGGTTAGAGCGGAGTTTCAGAGAGAAGCACTGATGTCAGCCAAGAGAAATGATCAATGCGTGGGCGAGTTAATGGAAGTCAAGTTGTACTGATTGTGCTGTAGTGGAGGAAATCAGGACCAGGGAATGTATGTCTGGTCCATGTTTGTGGCGTTAAAGACATAGATTGATAACCATTAACTGCTGTCATGGGTTGCAACGGTTTGCCACTGTATGAAAAGTTCAGTTATGCATGTATTAGTGATATTAAAAATATAGGACATAGTATTTGACTCGACTTCACTCAAGGTCACTCACTTTTCTTTTTGGAATCTAATACTGTAATCTGTGAAGCCATGAAGCTGTGTTATTTCCCGAGGTGATTATTGTTCCTATCATATCAATGGATTTTGCATTTTTATAGACATTCATGGTCCCCAGAAGATTAATCCAAATTACTGTGATCATCTGCCATTCCCTCTGGTACTCCCATCAGTTTGATATTTCTGGTTTTGTGTCAAATGTCTTGACAACTATTGAACTCAAGCTAGATGAATTGTCCCAGGATGAATTGTAAAAACTTTGAGGATGCCTTGACTTTTCATCTGGATCTACAACCCTCTTCCCAGCATAGGGACATTGAGTCCACTGTCAGCCTTGAGTAAAAACGTTTCTTCCAAAATGATGAATAAAAAAGAATAGCTCCCTCATGGGGGTGTGTTTTTAACATATTTGCACCTTCTATAGAGGGTGGTATCGTTTTTCACAGCTCAAAGATAAACATAGGTCCACCATATTTAGCATTACATGCCATATATAGTCATTATTGCTACCATCCCCACTACAGCTTTGTTGGTTAATGACTTATTGCTGCTGTGCATCTGTGTTCCACTGCTACTGCAATCACCTCACCATTTATTGTAATTCATTGTAATTGTACAATATGTTTGTGTTGATTGTTCTGTACATGTGACATCCATTGCACGTCTGTCCGTCCTGGAAGAGGGATCCCTCCTCTGTGGCTCTTCCTGAGGTTTCTTCCACATTTTTTTTCCCTGTTAAAAGGGTTTTTTGTGGGCAAGTTTTTCCTCACTCGAACCGAGGGTCTAAGGACAGAGGGTGTCACTCCCTGTACAGATTGTAAAGCCCTCTGAGGCAAAATGTGTTTTGTGACTTTGGGCTATACAAATAAAATTTGATTTGATTTGATTTGATTTGATTTGATTTAATGTTCTCTTTGGTGGGAACAGAAAAACACTCTCAACGGTACTGTTCTGTTTAAACCTTATGTTGGAGCTGGTGTTCTGCCAGTTTGAGCCAGATAACACATGGAATCAACATTTCTTATCCTGACTAAACATGTGCCATGGCTTGTTAGATTTTCTGTGAAGCTCTGCTGCTGATTTTCTGATGAAGAGCTCTTGAATATGAACAGATCGGATGCATATTTGACAGCAGTACATCTGTTAACTTGACGTGAGCCATATTCGTTGTGAACGCTCACAAACCATTAAATTTCACTTCATCGAGTCGTGCTTCAGTACTTCAGTCCTGCTGAATGTGGCACGGTTTAAACCAACCTAATCCTTCTTTCATCTCACCTCATTTCTCTCTCTCTCTCTTTTCTCTTTTGGCCGAACCACTGACGCTCCAGTTTTTGTTGAGTGTCGGCTCCAGAATGTTCTTGGCTTTCTTTTTATTTGAGTCATAAACATTGTGGCTGGACTGTGCTTGGAGACCAGGAGAAATCTCCTCAGACAGAAGGACTTTGCACAGCGGTGCTGAACTGGGCACACAAACACAGGCTTACGCTGTAGTTCCATTGGTACAGGAAGCCACAACGAGAAGTGGAACATGGACCCAGAACACAAAGTGAAGTATATCCGTGTCTCTACTGGGAATCTGTTTAGCAGAGGTGGTAAGCCACCTAAGGTGGTGGTCAGTGGCAATTTTATTTAATACAAGTGTATAAAGTCTTTTATGATCTTTTATGTTTTATAATATTTCAAAATAAAATGGATGGTTTGCTGATGTAATCTCCAAACTGACTGGCTGTGTCCATCTGTCATTTTATTTTGCTATTGTATTGTTCTGTCACAGAAGAACGAATGAGAGCCGCTGTATGCACACACCAGCGCAGATATATCTGCGACCACAACTACATCCATGAAAAGTAGTTCCAGAAAGTGTGAGCGATGCAGCTGTGCAGATTTTCATGAAAGATAGCTTCAGCGTTAACAGAAAGTGATACTGAGACACCCCAAATTGAGAAAATAGAACCTGATCAGCTGATCACTGCCATTACTTGCTCGATAAGCTCGGCTGCGTTTCAGTCCTCTGCAGATCCAGAGAGCATGTCATCCACTTGGAGAAGTTTCAAATCAGAGTTCTTCTCAGGTCAAATCTGTCTGATGATATCGGATGTGTTTTCTAAGGGTCAGAGCAAGAGGGCAGCAGACTGTGCCAGCGTCTTGTGACTACAGGTAATTTGTGTCAAGCTTCCCCAGTGCAGTCTCCAACTTGTGGTCTCAGTTGGTGAAAGGCTTACGTTACACAGGAAATAATTGGCACAACCTTTGTTTCAAAAAGACGGAATAAATCTCTCTCCACTGACTTGCAGCCAGTGTTAACGCCTACCAGCTGCCCAGCCGTTAACGAAGAACACCTTTTTTCCATGACAAAGACAAAATAAAAGTGGATCTCTGACAATAAAAACTTAACTGGTAGTGGTGGTTTAGCATTTTTTAACATTTAAAAAAGCATGATATTGCCCTCCAGGTGAAAAGAAAACAGAGGTATAGTGATGCATGGTCAGGGTTTTTTAACACCTGCACCCACCCTGCTTGTTGCAAGTGCCACTCTGCACTGCTCGACCACTAACTATGTATTTTACATAATAATAACTTTATGTATTTTGGTAGAAGCATTGTCAGTCTTTCCTGAGGGATCTTGACTGAAACATCTTTTTGTAAAGACAAATCAGTGATAGTTGCCAGAATGAACACTGCTACATCTCATCTCTTTAGATGAAGTCACAAGAACACTGAACAAAGCTGTGAAATAACATCTCTGCCATAAACAAAGCATCAACGCTTTTTTTGTCTTAGTGGTGATGGTGTGATGATACACAGCTGTTGGTTTTCATATAATCTTTTTAGGACGCTCGACCATTATTTCAACTCCAGTAACTGTGCCTGTGACATGACTCCAAAGTTAAAAGCTCTCCATTCAAACATATACCATTGTCAGCAGACATGTTCTCATATGAAGTTTCTTTTCTCTCCATTCGAGTCGAGTCTGGGAATGATCCCGGCAGCTGCAGCCAAAGATAATTGAGGTTGTGTCACACCACTGTCGAGATTAAACGCCTCCACTTGAGGGTGACTCAGTTCTATAAATTGACTCAATGAGCTACAGGAGCGAGAAAATATGTACGTGCCCATGTTCTCTTGTGTGTCATGTGTTTGTGTGCATGAACTCCAGTTCTTTGTGTCAGAACATTTGTTTCACAGCGTCAATTGTCTCATTTTTCTCAGGTTTTTGAGTCCAAGTGGTTGTTCATCAAATGCAAATTGGCCTCCCGCAGGTGACACCCGGTTAAACAAATGAGACAAAGAAGAGCTATTACAGAGGCAGCGGTGAACCGAGTCCATTAGAACACACTCGTCACTGGTTTTGTTGTGAAATTTGAAAAGCTGCTTTCAGAAAGTCTGGAAGAAGAAAATCCAAAGCAGAAGCCTTCATTTACTAAATTTATGTGTACCTGTCAAAGCCATCCTGTGCCAGAAATGTGTGATGCACATCATTTGATGATGCTCCATGCTGCTGGCTAATGATCCTGATAGTCTAAGTAATCCACCTGTTTCCCCCACGCAAGACCAAAATAAAGCAACCTGTACTTTGTTATACGCACATGCGGTTCTCATGTGAAATGAAGGATTATTATTATTTTGAGTCTTATTTTTGTTTTTTGTCCCGCTGTAGAGATGCCGCTGTATCCCATCTTCCAGTAATAAGTTGGGTTGGCAGAAATATTCTAGACTTTTATTTTGGTGACGTAAAATGTTCAGAAAAACCTCCGCTGGCCGTAGATGTCCCAGATAGCTGTGTAGTATTTTACCATCCACTTCTAGCATCATCACAGTGCCGTGACAGCGATATGTGTGCGCAGCCTCTGCACACAGCATGTTTGAGGAGCAGCTGAGTGAAAGCAGGAGCCGAGCCAGATCCAACAGTGGATTTGTGTTTTTTTATGTGCTCGCGTGCATAATCCAGGATTAATAATCCCAGTCTTCTGCTGCTGTCGCTGCATCGCAGCCGGGGAAACTCGCACACCTCCTCCACTCCGCTCACTCGCTTGTTCTCAACCACTCTGGATTATGTCCTCTGCTGCTTTTGTTTTCTCTCAGTCATACATCTGTCAAAAAAAGCCCTGCAGGCCAAGAGTGCTTTTGGACAAATGGAGGAAGAAGCTGTAGTTCTTCAGAGAGCATTTAGATCACATTTCAGACTCTGTGCCATCACTAAAGGTCCGCTACAGGGCTCCAACTTTTTCCATCCATTTATAGAGGACAAGATGGATGGACATCATCAGTGCTTTGGCCAGGCCCCAGGTATATTTTCCACATGAGGGGCAGAGATTCAGATGAATATTAATGCAAGAATACAGATAAATCTTGAGCTTTTTTTATGGGTGCCAAATTCAGTCTGCTGAGCTCAGAGTGCAGTGAGTAAACATAACAGCATGATCCCGGTTCAGCTTGCACGACCTCCCTGAACATATGTTCCTGACTAATCATTTATTCATGCCCACGATTACAGAAAATAAAAGAAAGTTCCAGGATTTTTATTCTCTATGCGTCTGTGTGTGTGTGACACACAAACACACTTTCCCTCAGGCTGATGGTGTGATCACTTTCCCCTTTAATCCCATAGACTCAATCAGATTAGAGAGCTGCTCTAATGTAAGTTTGGCATCAATCTGTTTCCTGCTGTGTGTGTGTGTGTGTGTGTGTGTGTGTGTGCGCGCATCCTGTGTCAAAACATGAACACACACTTGGAGGACAGTGCTGTGAATTCATGTCTTGATCTTAAAAGTGCAAACATCACAAAGCTTTTATTTTTTTCCCCTCATGTAAGAATGTTATGTAACACGCGGCGCCTGTGTCTTTCGCTAGTTGTTAATGACTTGTGAGCCTTGGGCAATTAGAGCAGGTTAGACGGGGTTAACCTTAGCAGGAGTGTAACAGAGTGTCCATTCTGTGCAGCACGGAATGCGAGCCAACAAGTTGACTCATTAAGCAAAGTGTTTTCCCGGCCGTCGGTGACTCACACCTGAAGCACAACTTCTGGAGCTGATGGAGCGACGGCGGAAAAAATGCGGCAGCCCGTGGCGAACGTGCTCGGGACTCAGTCTGACCCTCTGAACCAGCTTCCCTCACGCCTCATTTATTTCAAGTTCTACTCATGAGCGACTGTAACTCTGCCCCCTGCGTCCACCTGCTCATGCATTAACATGAAGAAACACCCCTGAATAGCTACGTGCGGTATATTAAACATCTGTTTTGAGGTTTGGGACTATGTGTGGTGGAGAACAGTGAAGATTCAGCTAAACCAAACTGTTTGGGTAATCTGACAAAGGAGGGGGAAAGTGTGGAACTAGTGACAGATACCGTAACAGTGATGAAGACATAATGGTGTGACCCGGGGAAAGAAGAGTGCTCTGAAAAAAGAAATCGGCACAGAGGAGGGTGACAGACCACCACTTCAGTGTCATCCACACATGACGAAATAACTGCAATTAGCGTCATCACATATGATGACTAAGAGCAGCCACTGCACAGGAAGGGGCGAGCTCTTTGCTTTTAACCGCAGCGTGCTGTTATTTTCTACAGATAGTTTAATGAGCGGTGGATGAATGCTGAATGATTCTGATTGAATGTAGACTGCCAGGTTGTTGTACTCGATGATACGGGACTGCTGATGATAAAATAGAGGCTGTGGGAGTTTTTAAGTGGGGTTGTATGAGGTTCTTCTTCTGTGTGTGTGTGTGTGTGTGTGTGTGTGTGTGTGTGTGTGTGTGTGTGTGTTACCTGCAGTAGACAGCGGGCAGAGTACAGACAGAGGAGCCGGCAGTACCTGGTTTAACACATAAAAGCCTTTCCTTGGTGTTGAACTTACCTGTTTCTATGCCTAAGCCCAACTGCGGCACTGCAGTGTATTAAGCATTTTTGTTGTTCATGTTTTTATTTATTTGTCCGTGCTTTGTTCTGTGCTGCTCACAGTGCTTGTAGTTTAGCCTCTGCCACACGTCTCTGGCACGTTGTGTACGTGCTGTGGTTTTTGGTCCGTCCTACGTGACTTCAAACTCCAAAAAAACACAACAAAAACTTTTGTCATACAGTCATAGAAGGAAAAATAAGATAATGTAATCCAATAAATCCTCCTGGTTTCTCTCTTTTTCCTTCTTCAAATCCTCTCTCAGCGTGTCTGATCCACTGTCAGAAGGATAGAAGCTTAATGTAACTTCCCTTTCAGCTTGTGGACTGTTGCTTAGATTTTCCAGTGCTTGCAAAACATCTTCTGTTTTCTGCACACATCCCTAACTCTAACTGCCGTGTCCACATGACCATGATCCTGGCTAAGATGGGAATATTTTTCCAGCTTGTGGTGAACTTTTGAATAGTGTCGAGAGAGAAAAAAAAAAGACTTGATGAATTGAAATGAATTGTCTTTTTCTCTGTGGTGCAGAATCCATAAAAGTTGGTCTTGGAAATCTGACCTGATGAAATGAGATTGGAACATATCACTGGAAAACAAAATGACCAATGTTTAGTGTTTTGCTGGAATACATGTAACGCACCTTTGACCTCAAGTTTCCGTCATTAGTCGGTCAGGAGAGGATGTGAGGCGTGGGAGGATTCAAATGAGCGAGGAGCCTTCGGCCACAGTCAGACACAGCTACTGTACAGATTAACATCTCTACAAGTCGATTTCACACGATGAACCTGGCTGCACATCACCCCCACGTACCCGCTCTGTATATCATACGTCAAATAAAGATTAGATTAGATTGACACATAGACGTACATGCCATGAGAAAACAGGTAAAAAGACTTGATATGGCTTGTCGTGGGTTTGCTGACTTCAGAATGTAGAGCATTTTCTGTGAAATAAAGCTGCTCTGATTATACCATCAGACGGCTGTGTGTTGTGTGAAAGTTGTTGCTTAGTGACAATCCCATCAAGAATTATCACCCAACTCTAACAGAATTGAGGGGCTGTGGAGTTTCACCAGACCAGAGAGAGTTTTTCAGCTTTACCAATGCTAAGGACTATTGTCAAACGCTTAGCGGGCACGTCCCACTCACGTGGCGGCAGTGAGACTTCACACCCCACCAGGAGCGTTTCAGAAGCAGGGTTTTGCCCACCTGTGTGTGCCTCTAAATGTGTCATTTAACTACGTAGTTAAATTTGTTTTCTGATTGGAAGTTTGCATGGGTGTTTTATTTTGAAAATCGTCTGGGCTCTCTATGCCATACACTTCCATCCAGCTCGAGCTGCTCTGTGCAGATTGACGCGGGCTGCTCGTGGCATCCATCAGCCGAGTATTCTCAGAAGAGTTGAGCTGATAGCCACTTCTGACATGCTTCTGAACCGGACCATGGCACTTCTGATGCATTGACAAGAACAGCCACGATTAGCTGTGACAGCTAGGTGTAGGTGAAACAAATCAGGAGACTTGAGCTTCTGCTGCTTCAAACTCTTTTCTTTTTCATTCTTGTGACTTCATGAAAGTGCAACAGTAAACTGCCGTTCAAATAGAAACTATAAGAGAAACAACTGACGTGAACAAAAAACTACCACAGTCTGCTAAATGGATTCTTCAGAGAGATGCACACCAAAGCTCCTGCACCTCGACGGCCGTCCTGTGGAAGAGCGCTGTCTTTAACCGATATCATGATACCAGTTTGATTCTGGATAGATTAGGAAGAGGTACAGCACGCCTGCATCTCTAAACGACATGTCATTTTGCCAGTGATGGCTCCGACCGAGCCCAGAGGGGCTTCACCGTTCTGCTTTGGCAAGCCTAACAATCATCATGTCGTCTAGTCAGTGTTAAAAAAAAAAAAAAAATTACACTATTCCCATTATAAAACTAGGGAAGAGTACATGAAGTGAAATGATGCATGAAATTGTTAGCTCGTACTGCTTCCCTCATGTATCCTGGCTCTTTAGGAGTCCTGTGCATTCATCTGTCTGTTTTGTTCCAAGCTTATACACAAGGGTCCTTTGTGCTTCTGGAGACATAAATGAACCCAAAGCACTCTGCTAAGGACACAGGTGTGATGCTATACATTCACAGAGAAGGTGGTGCCTTCAGGTACATTTAAGGAGACATTAGATGCCGTTAGATGCCGTTTGTGAGCTGACGGCTACAGAAGGAGACGAAATAGAAAAAGAAAGCTTGAAATGATGAAAGTGAAGGGAAAAAAATGGCACAAAAAAGATGAAAGTGAGAGATGTGAGTGTGCGTGGGTGGCGGTAAATAAAGGTCGCCGGCGGGGGATGTTCTCAGAGCCATATGTGCCTGTGGTTTGACAGACAGGTCATGCGCTGCCATGCGTTTACCCTCCGAAACCAGTAAACTCAACACGGAGAGCAGGCAGGATTTGTGCAAACCTCCGCAAACTGGACGGCTCTTGGGACAGAACACAGGTCTGCTGCCATACGGCTGAATATGTTTTTATTCCACATGCAGAGGAACGAGTGGAAAAGCTTCTAGAGCTCCATTAGAGGGCGGACCCGTGTTCTCTCTAGGCTTTTGGTGGTAACCTTAATCTCTTAAACCCTGCATGATTGCTGCAGTAACTATTTACCAGCGAATCTTTCCCCACTATATGTTTGCGTGCACGTTTTTCTGTTCCTGAGAAAATCATTGGAATGTGGCGTCACGCCTGCTTGTTTGTATTTTTAGAGCAATCAGTGGCGCTGCTGCAGTTAAAACAGGTTGAGGCCTGCACACACTCCAGGAATGTGTTGTACATCGGCGGCTTGGCTCGACTTCAGCACAGGTTGTGGTGTAAAACACTTCCCAGTTACTGTACTCCATTGGCAAAAAAAAGAAATCATTACTGCGTTTCCATGGTGACCAAGACTGGGTTGTGACCTTAACATATTGTTCTGCTGTGCATTAGATCGCTGTGTTTCTACACTGAAGCCTCTCTAACTGCAAAAATGTCACAACACAGGATCACAGCTCAGTAAAGTTTAGTTGCCCATCAGTCCAGAATCTCTCAGTTATTATCAAATATGACAGACAGACACTTTTTTTGCCTTTTCAACTTTATTGGACAGAGACAGGAGAAGAGTGACAGGAATGTGGGGAGAGAGACGGGTATGATATGCAGCAAAGAGCCTCAGGTCACATTCAAGCCCTGGGCCACTGTGGCAAGGACTGCCATAGGCGGATGCTGACACCAACTGAGCTAAACAAAAAAAAAAAAAAAAAAATCTTGAACACTGTTTTCCAAATCTGCCCTGACATGGTGTTCCACCCGAAATGTGAGCTTGTGATTGTGGGTGGATGCTGGCCAGTCATCCTGGCGTTTCCCAGGGATTCTTGCCAAGATGTGTGAGGTGTGTGCTTGTGTCTGTCTGTCTGTCTAAAGATAAAGTATAATTTCATAATTGCATTTCACAACTTTTCTGACATTTTAAGAATGACTTCACATCAGAGTTTCCTACAGCCACAGTGGACAAAGATTTATTCAGGATTTAAGTACCAAAAACATTACTATAGTTTTACATCCCCTTTCTCACGCTTCAGTCTGGAGCTCGAGCATGTTCTCTGTTGTTTGCATCTTTAATATTAATTAGCCTCTCTTTGATTGGCTGAAATCTTACTTTCTACTATATGTAACCTTTACAAAGTTTATCTTTGCTAACCAGTGATTCAAAGAACGGCAACATAATTATCACAGTTGTTGCCAAAGAGCAGTGATTAACACACGTAAAAGGTCCAACATCGATGTTTCCTAACAGCCAAAAACAACATGCACAAAATGTTCCTTCTATGACAGCCAGTTTCTTTATGACCTCAGCAGCACGAAGAGGCGCAGCAGCTCCCATATAAACACTTTAAAAATGATTTAAGAAGATCAAACAGATCTGTTTGTTTTTCTCTTCATATTCAGGACAACTGAAACATTTCGAAATCCTCCCACTTCATGATTTCTCCACAGTTTTGGAGAAGTGGAGAAGAATGGGGTGGAAAATACATGTGTGGATGCAGCTTTAAATTTAAAGTGTGAAAAATAGTTTTGGGGTTATTTTACCATTAAATATGGCAGTGACCTCAATATATTTTTGTTATGGTGATAATGGAGCACTAATTGGACTTCAGTGTCACCTTGTTTTTGGATCATGGCTAATGTGTCCATGCTGTTTCCATTTCTTGTTCGACTCACGGGCTTCGTTCTCCCCTTGAGTGTCAGGAGAGGAGCCTTTTTGAATTCCTATCTTATCTGTTTTATCTCAGAACCCCCGGCTCTCGCTCTTTTCCAGTCACAGATTAGAGGAAGGAGAGAGGGCAGAGGTCGATCCTCTTCTCCGGGCACTCAGCCTGAGAGGAAGGAGAGAGGGATTTTACAATGTCCCCCCATTTTTATGCTTCACTGTCATTACTGCGCATTAAAGACTCGGCCAGTGCAGTCAGTGCAGCTTGTTTGTGGTTTGGTACAAGCAATGCAATGTGAAACATTTGTAATATCCAAAATTCACTGCCACTAGATGTCACATCAGTGCCAGCAGCTTAAACCAAAACAGTGGGCACAATAAATGACCAGACCCCATTAACGAGACCAGTAATTTTATCAATGAAAACTGGAAAACAAACTTCAAACAGAGCGACATGAACATATTCACAAAACAGGCCGACAGGGTTCATTTTAGTGTCTGACAACATTATGGAAATGATCTCTGCAGACATACAGACCGTTTGTTTAAGCAGAAACAGTCGTTACATCATAACTTCATTCAGAGTGGACAGAAACAAAACAACTTCTCAATTCATAGATGTAATTATCAAACATGTAACCTTTAAATTCTTCTCCAGTACTGTTAGTCTTTGTATGACTGCACGTCAGCATCTGACCTGTACAACAGTTGCTTTCCATGTTTTCTGATTTCTGCCGACAACTCGATGGTTACTGTGAGCTCTCTAATGCAAGACTGAGGTGCAGCACATAAACCTGAACCCTGGCTCCTATTTGAATAAGTCTGGCATTATCTAGACTAATTTGCATGAGCAGATGCGGGGGAGGGAGCCAGCCAAAAATAGATGTTAATATAAAGCAGAGCCCTATGGTTGCTGACACGTTTGTGAGGTGCACAAAGAAGCAGCCAACATAAAATTAATTTTGATTTGCAATAAAAGTTTACAGTTGATAATCTGAGGAGGTATTTCTATGTCCTGAGGCAAGCTTCACTTCACCCACTAGCCAATTCAAATGTATCAAAAAAATTTTTTGAGTAATTTCAGCAAAAGAAAATGCAAATGAATGCTTGTTTTTATCCATCTATGTAAGATAAGCAGCTTCTCCAGTCAGAAAACTAGAAGAAGAGGGCACACCAAGATGACACTCTGTAGACAGACAGACAGTTTTCCTTGGCTGGCTTTCAGCTCAGTCCGCCCCTCCATCTCCTCTCGAGAGAGAGCAGAGAGTGAAGACGTATAGAGATAGAGCAGGGCTGAATGGCCGTGTTGTTATGTGGCACAAAGTGGGAACATTCTCCATAAATATTTTGTAGCTTTGAAAGTACTGCACTGTGGACAGGTAGCGGTGCAGAGGGTGTGTTTGGCTTCAGAAGCACCGGTCAGTGTGCTTCCTGCCACCTGTTTTTATTCCCGTTTTGAATGGCGCCATAAAAACAAACCTGACAGGAAACGCGAGAAATCCAAAAGCTGCTTCTCTGCTCGCCTTGCTGACTCGTGCCTCCTCGTCTCTTCCGTCACTGAGATTCACCCGACACTCCCTTTTGATCTTTCACATCAGTCTATTTTTTGCCTTTCACATATTCCATTTTTTTTTCCCAGTTGGTGTCTCACTTTTTTCTCCGTCTGCCACTGAAAGAAACTGTAAAAGGCTTAGCTCTGATGGTGTATGAGCAGCACGTCTTCCTGTTATGTGCCTTAAAGCAGTTCAGGAGATTTCCAGACTAATGTGCTACATGTGAAATAAAGCTCAGCAAAGGATTCCAGTCTTTGAGATGTTTTTTGGCTAACTTTTCAAAGTGTTTAAAAATGTGGTGAGTCAAAGCCCAGTACAAGGTCCATGATCATCCTGGTAAGGTCGTTTCACAGTGTACTGGTGGCTCAGATAGCATTTCCAAAGTAAGAAGCATTTCCTTTTGTGAAATGACATTTATTCTCTTTGGACTTGAAATCTTGTGTTAGTTTTTAGCAAAACTATAGTTAAGTTTAATGTGATACAGTTATCCATTCACTTCTGCTTATCTGGGGCGGGTCATGGTGGTTTAGCAGGGTGTTCTCACAAGCAACACATTCCAGCTCCTCCTGGGTCATTTCCAGGGTAGATGGGCAATGTAGGTTCTGGGTCTGCCTTAGGGTCTCCTACCAGTTCTCCTCGCAGTCTTCCCTACAACAGACACTACACCAATCCACAGGTCCATCTCACGCTCCATAGTCCAGTCTTAAACAAGTCACTAAAAACTTTAACTAACTAACTCACTAACTCACTCACTCACTCACTCACTCACTCTATTTCTACACCAAAGAATGCAGGTTTGACCCTGACAAACGGCTGGAGAATCAAAATACTCTTTGACCTTTATTAATGCAAGTTGCAAATTGAAATGTCTTCACAGTACTTGTTAGCTGTTCAGGTGTTCTGGCTCTGCTTTGGCCTCAGTTTTGGTTGTAGTTGGTTGCAGTTTTTTGTTGCATTTCATTCATGAAAAGAGAGGTCCTTCAGCCAGCATTTAGTTCATTGGTTCATTGAGAAGCTTGAGTAAATAGAAGTCACAGGTGAATAATGTCTTACATTCATCAGCAGCTAAAGTGTTTGATTGTTGATGACGGGTTGAGATTTATTGTCCAGAGGGTCAATGCGGTTGTTAACCTTCTCAAGCCTCGCTCTCATGGGACAAATGGGATATCGATGCTGCGAGGGTCCAGTATGGAAAACTCAGCTGGATGAATGATGGAGGCATTGTGCATGGAAGCATTGCCCTTCTTCTGTCAGAGACATCCATATCCTGATGTGACACTGTGCTGCTAATGGTGACATACTGTGCTGCTCCTCAGAGACACCGATCTTTATATTCCTTTACTGAATGCTTAAAGTGTCCTCACTGAGTACAACGCTCAAGTGCTTCTTACTCTCACTGGCTGGAGGTTGAAGTTTAGAGTCTGCTTTTCTTTGTAACACTCAAGATTTCAGTTCACATCTTTCCTACTTGTCAGCTTTCATGACCTGGCACTGTGCAGGCCAAGGCATCTTTCTACCCGAGTGTATTCTAAATATTTTTGACAGAGAAAACTCGAGGGAGGTTATTTAACAAAAGGAAAAAAAAGGATTTTCACGAGTCACAGGACAGGAAAGCTGAAGCCTGTCAGGGTGGCGTTTTCCTGCAGGAAGTTTCAGGAACAGTGATCTCATTATCTCATCATCTATATTTGACATATTTTTCAAAATGAACTCGAAATACGCACAAGAACTAACAAGGAGAAGACCTCATTGATAAACCGATGCAATGGAGAGATACAAATGCATTGCATTCATAAAGATGTAGCATGTAGAATATGTAAAATAGGTTAGTGCACAAAGCACAGAGATGTTATTGATAGAATTTCAGCTACTAGTCTCACTACTACTCATGTTCCCAGATCCCAGAGTACAGTGTTTTATCACAGGCAGAATTACAAAAATGAGTCTGAAGTTATAGACTAATAGACTATAATATAGACTTTTATGAGGCCATTTTTCTGAAAAATGAAAGATCAAATGATTTCCAAAAAAATGAACACATACACAGTGTACAAGCTGGATATATTGTATAATATCTGTGCTCGTGTTCCAAACCGTGTGAGGTTTTGCTCTGCACTGTTGAGCTGTGACTGTGCATGAGACCAAACCTGACTTCCACAGACACACAAGCCACATCAGAGCTTTGCTGAGCGTCTGCGTGGAGCCT
Organism: Nibea coibor; assembly: GCA_023373845.1. Classification (NCBI taxonomy): domain Eukaryota; kingdom Metazoa; phylum Chordata; class Actinopteri; family Sciaenidae; genus Nibea; species Nibea coibor. Next base: position 17,230,041 of record CM041729.1, read on the forward strand.
CTCTGTGCAGAGATGAGCTGTAAGACGCCCCGAGGTGGAAGACAGTTGAAGAGCTGTTAAAACAGTTTGACACCTCAGCTCAATCAGCCCGCTCCTGGCCTGAGCCCGAGTCAAAGGCAGCGCTCGCTAAATGAAGGCTACAGGCCAAACACAAAATAACTCTGACACACTCTCACTGGCTCTGCACTGAAGTAACTTGAGTTACTTTCAAATGTAACACTCCTTAACATCAGCGGCCCAGAGTGATTTAATGCAGTGAATTAAATGTTTTCATTTTCAAACTTGTGGTCTTCAGCCTCAACCGACACTGACTCAAGTGGCATCGTTAATCAGACTTCACATAGCTGCATTCCACAATTACATTACATCTGCAGTAGCACTCTTCAACAACTGGAAACACACTGTGTTGTGTAAAATTATAAAATATAAAGTGAAAATACATGAAGTAATATCTGTCTCACAGAAAACAAAATGACTTCCTCTACAACATTCAAAGAAAAGAACGCTCAGTTAAAATTCATGATACTTACTAAGTTGACTTCAAACTGGAGACTTGCAGTCTTACTTGGTTAATCTCACATTTTTGGACACGTTGAAATCCCATGAAGAAATATACAAGTGTCCAAGCACCCAGCTGCTCCGTCCAGCCTCCTCCTCCTCCCTCTGTCTAACAGCTGGGCCTGTCCACTTCCTGTTTACACTACATCAGCTTCATCACATGAGCAGCCGAATCCATCAGCACACATGTTGGACCTGCAGTCTGGCTGTTTTGCTTTAAAAGCCTGTTTGAAAAGAAAAAAAGCATCAGCTGTTTATACAGTCACAGTATATATATATATATATATATATATATATATATATATATATATATATATATATATATATATATATATATATATATATATATACACACATATATAATAGGAATGTGTGTGCTTTTATCACCACTCCTCTGAATATCAACTCAAAAAATGTCTGCCACCAGTGTTAATCTCTGCACTTCATCCTTCACTCATTCACTACTTGACCTCTCGAGCGCCTTTTCATCATAAGCACATCCTGCCATCGAAACTGGGAGACGACGGCGAGGAGGGGCCGAGCGAGGGCCGCACGTCGAGAGGCTGGACTGTCAGATGTGGTTTTGTGATGGATGCCACACTGACTGCTCATGACGACGGCGTCTGGCTGGCAGTGATAGCAGCAGCGCTCTGACAGCAGTTTCCCCCGGCAGTGCCACCTGCCTGCCCACACACACACACTTTCATATCAACCACCCCTCCCCCCATCACAGCTTGAATGGTTGGGCTCAAAGTGTGTACTCTGACAGAGAACATAGAGCTGGGCATATTGTTGTCTAACACTGGTCTGATGAGGCTTCGTGTCCACTGACAGCTTCTTTCTGTCAGACACTGCTGTGGATTGTCATGTCTGCTGGAGTGAGTGCAGCCACTGATGGATGTTTATTCCTGGAAGACACAGTCAGGTTTTTGTTTCTGGACAAAAATCCTAAAAATCTTGAGCATGTCAACAAGAAGAATATAAAGAAAAGTGGACATTTGTTGTGTTATTTCGTGGCATCTGCTGATTGCAGTACCCTCCACTCACCCTCTTGTGCCAAGCAGAAAGAAGAAACTACTGTAGCAGTAGTGATTCTTATTTTCAGGTCCTTTTACACAAATGAAATCTAGTTTTACAACATAGCTTAGTACAAAGCAGCAAGTCCTTGTTTTAAAAAGCTTTAGTCCTCACCTGTGTTGTTAGTGTCTAACCAAGAGGAAGTCAGCCCAGAGGTTGATGTACTGTACATCAGGTATTCAAAAGTCTGAGTGAAGTGTGTTGTCTTTTAAAAATGGTTATATAATATTGTACCTGCAGAATGTGACAGAACTCTTAATGTTGTAAATGTTCTTTACATGGTTTGGAGCCATGGGTTGGTTAAGTCATGTCTTTTGGTTTCTTTGGAACATGTTGCGTTGTGCCGTGTTGAGCTGCAGCTCAGCCTCTCAGTTCTGTCACTGTTATTTGATTCTCATCACCTGTTTGTCTCTTCTTCTCGCAGTCTGAGCACACACACTCTGAATGGTAGTCACATCTTCTCTTTGTCCTTGCCCAGGGCAGCATAGTCTGTCCCTCCATGAGTTTGTGCGTGTGCTGTGATTTTCAGGCACGTTTTACACACAAATCTGTTTCTTTGTGTTTGACTGTAAATCTCAAATCTGAGTGATGAAGCTGAAATGCCCTCTTCGCCACATCTTCTCTCCATGGCGACATCAGCTGTCTTCATCAGAGTTGCGTGTGTGTGTGTGTGTGTGGGCAGGACTTTGTGGTGGTCTGTGAGCTGAGCAGTGGCTAAGTCGAGGCTCTGGCTGGAATATCCCCTGAGACTTAAAGTGGGCCAGAGAGATTGGGCTACAGATGAGCTATTGTGTGTGTGTGTGTTGGCGTGGGGAAGCCCAGGCTGAGATGGTGGAGCAGAATATGATCTGAATTCTAACCAGGACAGACAGACACACTGGGGAAATCCAGAAGCTCTGGATAGATAAAGACCTGGATAGTAAGCGCTGTAGAGAGACAGGATGGAGGGTTGAAGCCCTCCTTTATCATTTACATGTTTAATATGAAATCATCTGCTTTCCTTAAGGCTTCTCTGTACATCAGTGTGTTAGTGCAGATGCAGAGTTTAGTGTTTATCGCAAAGGCTAAAGCCATGTAGAGCATTTTGTGTCCTACCAAGAAATATAATTCTTGCAGAAGACAACAGACGATGTTACTGGAGATCACATGAAAATCCATCAGCCTTCATCACAGGTCACCATCAGCTCATGTTGTAGACAGCTGTAACCTCATTGGGTTGCACATTAAAAGGTTAAGACAAACAAAGTTGAGGTCGACACTGATGTGTGCTCCAAACTTGTGTCCTACAACAAGAAGTCCGGGAACGTGGGGAGCAATGGGCTCCTGTTTGAATCCCACTGCTTCTCCGGCCTTTCTCCAAGAAGTCAGTGTTTTGACTGGTTTTACAGTCTCAGCTTGTGCAGTCGCACATGTTCGGATAATGTAAAAAGAGTGCTTGAGAGAAACCTTCACACCATGCCTTCTTCTTTCAGAGGAACCTGGCCAACTAACTGCGTGAAGCAGGCACGATTGATGGATCGCCCCCCTTTAATCCAACATTTGGAAAGTTGGTTTCAGACTCTGTTAGGTGATCCAACAAGCCCTTCATTTGAAGCACACTTGCTTTGCTGCCTTCGCTTTCCTTCCTGCCACTGATCACCTGTAGTGTCTTGAGCACAAAATGGGAAAATTATCAGGTTCTCCATCATCCAGGTCATCTTTCTTCAAGAAGGGTTAAATCTGAGCCAACTGGACCTGGTTGTAGATCCGTGAAGATCACCTCTCATCCAAGAGAATTCTTTGCAATCTATTGATACAAAAATTTGCCCAAAGGCGCTACCAGTCTGTGGTCACATTCATGCCTTTGCTAAGCAGTCTGTTCAAGTAGATCCGAAGTAGACATTACACAGACCTAACCGCTGCCTTGAAGCCTTCAGCGAGTATCACTGCAGCAGTGACTCATTGTGCTGTTACAACACACAGTTGAGGCATCTGGTACATGTGTTCTCTCCTTTTGACCTCAGCTTGACACATGAACACATGAAGGCACACACACACACATAGCTGCAGCTAATTGCATTTTGAGGGGGGGGGGGGGACTCTTATTATAGGGCCTCCAATTACACCCACACCCGAGAGCATCCAGTCACATCTACAGCTCCAGCGGTGAATAAAGCCATGATGATTATGATTGCTAATGATGATTGTCAGCTCAGGCATCAGAATAGACCGGTGGGACAGATCTACTCACCCCTCTGTGGGGGCTTCACAATAAGGATGAGCCCATTTTCTGTGAAAATTGTTACCCATGAACCGACGTGCTCAGGTTTGTCTGTGAGGATCAGCAGAGCGACGCTGCAAAGACTTTAGTGGCTTTGGTGTTTTCTGTGGGTGAGCCTGTGTCATATCCTCATCCTCTTTATTTCCCTTCTCTGTTCTTCCCTTCTCGCTTCTCAAGGCTGCAGCATGCATCTCAGGGGTGTACCTCAGGGAGCCTGTACAGGTGTTGATCTTTTTGCAGTTTCTTGTAAATTCTTTCCCGTTCGTTGGCTCCTCTGTGAGCCTCCGGTTGGTCCAGAAAACTTGTGAACATGTATTTTTGCAGAACTGTAATTCCAGCATCGTAATCTTTATTTGTGTAGGATTTTTTTAAGACTGAGGGATGAGGAAACAAAAAAACCTGAAGTGAGCATTAAAGATGAAAGCCAGGAAATGAGATGTTTCCATGGGGAATAAGGAAAGTAAAAACATTAAGATGTGTGTGTAGGCAGTGTTTTTCTTTTTGCATCACAGTCAGTCTCTTGGCACCAAACTCCATTACTCACCTATTACTTTAATCAGAGCAGGTGAAAATGGGGAGGAATGACAGGCCTGTTCTTTTACAGACTTCACAGTCAAGAGGCAGGTCAACATGTTCACTACCTCTGCTTTTAAATGAGAATAGCCTGATAATGTGCTCCAAGAGATGTATATATATGTGTGTGTGTGTGTGTGTGTGTGTGTGTGTGTGTGTGTGTGTGTGTGTGTGTGAGGGCACTCTGAAGGATTATGTTTTAAGTGAGAGAAGCTGCAGGAGCTGGATGTGGAACCAGATGTGCTGCTTTGCAGCGCCGTGTGTGGAGGCCGCTCATTCGATCGGTCGGTCAGCCGCATTGAAAATAGCTGCTGTCCTCGTTTTCGACGACGAGCTCATCTGGGTTTTCTAAACGGGGCCAACTCCAGTGTGATCTCACACACGCACAGGGCTTGGATTTATTATTGAGAAACATCAAGGGTTTGAGGGGAGCATGAGCATGGAGCCACGTCTTCACGGGTGGGCGAGCCTCGAAGCCTAATGTTTGAGGACTGACCCCAAATATAGGCTAACAGCAAACAGTGTTCCTGTGTGCGAATGTAAATATGACGCTTAACACGGTCTGTTGGCCACATGTGGCCACTGAAGGGAAAGAATTTGGTATCAATAATAGCTTAGGTTATTTGCAGTAGTAGTGGAACTACGGTTAGTGAAGATGAGTCAAATAAGTAGCGGGAAACAGTTTCAGTCTGAGTCTCTACTTGACTCATACTACGACAGTTCTTTGACATGATGCTCCCGTATTTTGCTACCATTCCATGATTGGTCTGATGCCTGGTGCGGCTTTATCACTTGTAATAGTGGAGTAAACGTATTTTTCTGTGAAGCCGCTCCAAACGTTACTGTCCAGCAGACTGAACGGCGGTGAAGCAAAGGAAAGATCAGTTGCTCGTGGTTGCAGCGAGGCTAGAGACGGTGGTTGAGCACCACTCATGCTGTAAATCCTGTTATGTCACGGGGGGGCGGAGAAGTCATCGTTCACCCAGTGGCCATGAGGATTACAGCCGTCCTGTAAAAGCACATCCCATTGGTCTGATTAGGATTAGGCGCTTGTAAAGCGAGGTGCGATTGGAGACGTGTGTGATCACATCTGGTTGGAGCCAAAATGGGATTACAAGGGTGGAGGAGGCCGTTCTGTTGGAGCAGATCACACTCACCAAATATGACTAGAGAGCAGTTAATGATTTAATATGAACCTGCATAAAGATAATTACTGTAGCTTATAAATAGCCTGCATTGTATTTCACAGTGGAGACATTTGCATAGGCGACAGGAGCCACGCCCAACACAGGAAATAAACTCAGTGAAGTGATGTTTGGCTGCTGGAGTCCCACCCAGCCCCACCCCTCAACCTCCACATGTACACACACACTCATCGCCCCTCTTTCTTTCCGTCTCTTTCTTTTCCAGTCTGTCTGCACATCTTTGGCACAGCTCCCCCTAGCTGACACCTAGCACCACTACGTGTGAAATATTAGAATGAAACTGTCATTTTAACTTTTAAAGTTACAAAAAGAGACGAGCTCCAGCTTGCATCTTCCCTCCATCTGCTATACACAGACAAACGTCTTGGCTGTGTCAGGCCCACTTCTGATCCACAGTGGTGAATAATACATACTTTAACAAGAGCCGCTTATGAAATATTCAGCAGTCTTTTGGGTAACTTAGCCTCCATTAATTGAACATCCATGCAAGCCACTTCATCTGAATAGCAAATCAGCTGAATTGAAGATGACCCCAGTGACACCTCTTAAACGTCTGCGCTGCTCCATTGTATCCTGATTTCAGCGTGCTTATCGCCGCGGCGTCGACGTGATTTATGATCGTATTGACCCGTCTTCTGCATCCATTTTTAAATGATTGCCTCTGTCAACCTTTCCACTGAGCGACACCGCTGGATGTTTTTAAAGGTTCTATCAGATGCAGTAACACAAAGTGAAAAGCATTTGATTAGATCTTATCTCAAGGACGCACGTTGTGCTTCTTGTTGATTTAGTGTCGAGTTATACAACTGTGTGCACGAGGGGAGGAATGGGAACTCCCTGCCATGACTCAGGTATTCCTCAGAGATCTCACTTTAGGAACTATTTCATTCTGCAACACTCTAAAGTAGTGTTACTGTTTGATAACAACGGTGATGCACATGAATCAGAAAGCGTTCCATGACAGGAAAAGCGAGTGTTTGCAGAAAATAGAAGCTGTGACGGAAACCCTCCAGTGTACGAGTGCGCTTCTCTGAAGTGGATGCTAACATTTCTATACTTCACCTCCTCTCAGTTTGGCAACGCACAGTGAGTCAAATAAATCATATGGATTAAACAACATGAAGAGCTCATTTAAGCAAAAATACCAAAGCTTTGATGCTTCCAGCCTCTCTATTGTGAGGATTTGATGCTTTTCTTGAGTAAACTAAATATGTTTGGATTCTGGACTGGTCTGTTAAACATTTGAAGACATCACACAGCTCTTTTCCACAAAACAATGGATCAGATGTTTGTGGTAATAATTGGCAGCTTAATCTGTAATGATAATAATTGTTAGTCACAGCCACAGACACGACACAGTCAGACTTTGGAGAGGCAGTTTCTCAGTTGCGCAGAATTCAGGGGACTGCCAATAGTAAGCATGACAGGCAGGAAGGTGCTTTGGATGAAACTTAGTGAGCAGCATTTACTTCAGGTTTAGCATTAGAAATTTCATTCTTTGAAAATTTTGAAATGTCCCAGCAATCCCAACTCCACTGATGGAAACTGTGTGATACAGTTCAAAGCTCCAGAGGAATCTAGTAAATGGGCCTTGAGTTGGATTCTATTTCCAAGGTAAAAAGAAAGAAAGAATTTTGTGCTTCAAATTATTGCTGTAGTTAATTTCACGTTGATGGCTTCAGCTGTGATGAAATGCACCAAACCCGACATGTGCTGCAGTGCATTAATTCAAGCAGTGAGGAGGGAGCAGTGAAGCCATAAAGTAATGCTCTTATGACATATTCATTAGCTGCTGTGTTCTTTGCTACCTTCACTGAAGTGACTCATTGTCGTGTCTCTTCTCTCTCCATCTTGTCTATCAACTTCTTCCGGATGTTTAGTCACAGCTGCATTTACCTCTGAAAAGAGCTGCAACAAGCTTTAAGAACACAGTGAAGTGGCTCATGTTCTGACCTCAGTGTATGGGTTAGATATACTGTATTAACAGTCATACTGGAGATATGCCAGATTTCTTTCTGTTCATCTCCTGGCTACAGTACTCAGCGATGTGTTATGACTGTTAGTTTTATTGTTCCCCGCAGGAAGGACATGGTGGAAGCAGAGGTGGGCGGTGTTTAATATGTGGAATCTCTGCGGAGAGGTTTGAAGAATCTCACCGGGTCCCAGCGGACACATGTGACAGATGTGTTTGTTTTTGTCTCCACAGATCACCAGAAGCTGGAGCGTGAGGCCAGGATCTGCCGCCTGCTCAAGCATCCCAACATCGGTAACTAGCACCATATATGTAGGACAGTCATGTTTAATATATGCATGTGTTTCAAAACATACAAAGGTTGTATAGAACATCCATTCAATATTTATGCTGTACACAGGATTCACATTTTCAACCCGACTGCTTCTGACAGCGTTCTGTATGTGCAAAGAAGTCACAGTATATCCACCTCAGTACATAACGGAGACATCTTTTCCTGTATACAGTAGCCAATTGATCGCCACACTCAAAAGTATACATTTGTTTGTCACTTTAGAGGACGTTGTAATGTCAAGTCAATTTATTGTATTTCCCCAAATCACACATTTCCCTCAAAGAGTTTACAATCGATGCAGCATACGACAGCTTCTATTCTTAGGTCCCGATCAGTACATGTAACAAGGGGAATATCGTTCATTTTCATTAATTAGTGGCTCTCCTGCTCAGTGGGGACCAATTAGTGCAAGGCGACCCCACACCTAGCTTTACATGCACAATAAACATGACGTTATGCGAAGGCCCGTCAGCTGGCAGCAGCTGTAACACCAGATGTATGGTGAGGTCACGTTCCACGCACTGCACAGCTGCGTAGCCCTCTGTTTAATTTGAGTGGGTGCAAACGCAGAGCGTAGATTCCATTGTGACAGGATTAGACAGTGGCTGCCATGATAACCTTTGTTGTAGGCTTGTCTGAGTATGACAAACTGCTGTGATTTGCCATGTGGAAGAATGTGTCACTCAAAATGGACTTCCTGGATTATATTTTCTGTCTCCACACCAAACCTCACCCTCTAAGTCATGATCAAAACAAACTAATTTGCCTGTCATGTTGTCTAAGTACGTGGAAGACACAATAAGACAAGTATGTGATACTGGTTAAATCTGGGGATAATGCAGCATATTTTCAGTCACTCTGTCCTGCAAGCTATTCATAGTGTTGCATTCATTGTGAGAGAGTGAACCCCTGGCTCCAAGAGATGGACCCTAACCTTACCCCTAACCACCAGGTCCAGCTTCACGTCCCCAGATGTGAGGGAAATCTCCACAATCGGTATATGAACAGATTTATGACTAATACAAGTAGACACTTGTTGGAGAGCGTTGTGGTTCAAACAAAGAAGTTGTGCCTGAAGCCATATTGTGGTTAGCATAGTTGTGCTATACTCTGACTTGTACAAAGGCTATGTCTACAAATAGAGCACATCTGCATACATGGCTCTCTTCCCTCCTCCCCAACACACACACACTTCTTTCCCTCATTGCTTTGGGAGCCACAAAGGGCAAGAAACTATAATTACCACCTCAGTAACGACTTTGCCACACAGTGAAAACTGGCATTTATTTGTTGTTTTCTTTTCTTTTTGTGAAAATGAGGGATGGAGGGTTGGGAGTGACAAAGCACTGGTGGATAGGGGGTTATTTGGTTTGCTGGCCTATTGTCCTGGAGTCAGAAATGGACTAACCAACATATCACAGAGGAGGGTTGAGTTAAGAGAGGGTTATTTCACAGGTCTGTGTTGCCATGTCTGTTACCAGAACCAAACAGAGCCTTTGGTCATTTTATTTTGAACAGCAGCAGCTTTAATGGGAGGTTAGTTAAAGGCCATCATCAAAGAGTCTGCCTCACATGGTGGACAGGACTAATAGATGAACACAGATCCATTTAGTCCAGCTGGTATTGGATTTTGAGGCTGATATTTAAGTCCTAAATGATGCTGATCGTTAACAAGGCAAACAAGGCAAGGACCTCAGCACAGAAAGAAGCTTGGATCTTATACTTCTTAGGTTTGTTGCATGGTGCGGAGCTTTGGTCGGGAAGCAGCCATAGTGCCTGGGTACGATGGAGAGCAAGAAGTGATGGAAACAAAAGGGTTGTGTGCACAGAGAAGGATATGTTTAGGAGAGTATTTATACTTCATGAAGGCAGAGGCGTGTTTAGGTGTGTTCCTGCTCCTGAATGTCTGCTAAAAAGCAACATTTTGAACATCCCTGAAATGTAAACTGCTGCACTTCAAATCCCAAAGTATCAGTGATAACCGGGAGGAGTCTCTAGAGTCAAACACTTTTCTTTTACACTTTACAAGGTTTTGAACATTATTATGTCCAAAGAATTTTTTTCTAAGATATGTTCATCTTTACAAAAAAAATAACTAATTTCATGAATTAATTCATTTGTTACAACTGACTGCTCATGTATGTTGCACTGTTGGGTTTATTTTGAGTAATGTGGCCGTCTACAGTAGATCTCAACAGCTGATGTTGGCTGTCACTTTTATGCCGCTCCTTTCTCTGACTGCTGCAGTTTACAATGATAACATGGAGATTTAGCATTGAAATTCTTTTTCTGGCTTTTGTCAGCTGAAATGACACCTGTCAGCTTCCTGAGCTAGCCAGGTGAGCTCTGACTGACTTTTTAATGTTTCCAATAAACATGACTTGACTCTTGTTTTGCAAAAGAGGTCCGAAATTTTGACTTGATAACAAATTACATGTTACCATGCTAAAATACTGAGGCTAAAGCTAACAGGTCCCAGGAAAAAACATAATCCTCATGATGCATGTATAAACTGCTGTTACTGCTGCAGCTAGCCAATCAGCTGGACATGTATGACATGCAGCGTTGCACAACATGTGTAGAAATCCAAAGTTTAACGGTCGGCTGTGCCTAGTTACGGTTGCTAAGCTAACACTGGACTATAGCTATTCCAGGGTTAGATTTAAATATAGTTTTCTTTAAAATAATAGAACATTATCACAGACCCATACACGAATAACATTTTATTATTCACACACACACACACACACACGCAGTGAACGTATATTAGCTCCAGCATTGAATGTGTCACTGAAGATTCTCATTACTCACCTGCTCACACATCCTCTGAGACCAATCTGCCTCCCATCAGATAGTGATTGGCTGGTAGCAGGTAGCGCTCGTCTCATTATTATTCCATTCACACATCCTCCAGCTATGGGAAAACCCTCATTCCTTTAAGGTCGTGGTGCTGATGGATGTCTTAGGTGTCAATCAGGCGATGAGCTAAAAGAGAGAATCCCCACAAGGGGACTTTTCCCCCCTTTTAAAAAAAATCTTTTCATCTACTTTATCCTCTGGCCTGTTTTTGTCTTTAACCTTTCTCAAGCATTGAGATTGGGATGATTTTTTTCCAGAAGCACCCCACTTCACATTCATACAGTCACACACAATCACAGCACAATCAGTCTCACCGTTGGCTGAATGACCACCGGAGTGCTTTTTATTCATGGGAAATCTAGAAAGGAGCAGCTGATGTGTTCCCTGCTGACCTGATAAGAAGCTAAACACAAACCCATCGCTGTCTGTTATGAAACCATACAGTAGAGCCAAAATCAATTGGAGCTCAGCTTTCCATTCTGCATGTCAAAGCTGCATTATGTGGCTCTGAATGGTCATTAATTATGTTGACTAACCTGACCAGCCAACGGTTGGGCTTCAATAGCATTTTATTTAAAGATGAAACATAGTGAGAGTGATTTCTCTGTCTGTTGTCAGAGAGACAACACCCAGATTTTATTTAGGTCTGTAAGAAAGTTACATACAGAATTATTGTTTATTGGACACATCTGATGTCATTTTCAGGTGGCAAAAATGAGAAACCTTTATCACCCATATGTTTCTGAAGAGTCATTGTGAAGCTCAGTGTGGTTGCTTTGTCCACCACCATGTTGGTACTGTCTCTTCTGTCTCCAGGCTGATCTGCGTCATTTCATGTCCATTAGGCGGTGGAGCTAATTGGCTCAGTGAAACTTCACCGTTGGCAGAGTTCTTACCTCTGTGCTGCCTACATCCACCTCTTGTTCGACAAAGTGAAAGAGACAGCCTTGCTCCCTGACATTCATTCAGAGCATCTGAGCACTAATGACAGTTAGTCAGTTTACAATGTTACTCAGCCAAGTCTGAAAACCAACAATACATGTCCGTGACCTTTGACCCCTCATGATTGTATAAAAGATATTACTGCATGCACCCTGGAACACTTTAGAAAACAGTTGTCGGTAAACACAGTTCATCTGTGCATCTATAAATGAAGGTCAGACTGTACCGCACAGAGAGAAAGACACATATCAACAACATCCACAAACACTTCTCTGCACTGAGCTCCTCTGAGACGGACTCACAGGAAGTGGAAAAGTGATGAGTCAACCTTTCAAACAGTTTTTGGAAATTTCAAACATGTCCTGAGGTTTTTGTCACACATTGTCACAACATTCTTGTTTCTATCAGGGTTGTGAAACAGCAATCCTAGTCAGTGTTAAACACACTGTACCATGCTACATTCAGGATGTTGAAATGATAAATCCCATCCCAAAACTGGACTAGCTGCAGTCTTTACTTCACATACTGTGCCTTCAAGTTTTCTGTTCTGGTCTGTCAGTCTGCTGCAAATCAGTAAAGCAGAAATGTATATATTTCTATTTAATTATAGATAAATATATTCATTAAAAATATTTGACCTTTTATGTAAGTTAAAAGAGCAACTATAAGCTATGTGATTCTGAGTATTAAAGCTCACCCGCTGAATATAAGCTCACAATATTATTTCAGAGGTTTCCATACTGTATGTTTATATCAAGACCATTACCAATCATTCTATTTGCACATTTGACTTCAGATTTAGGGATTTGAGTAAGAAAGTGGACCAGACTGTAGTGCTTTTGTTGAAGCAGAGGTTTTCTATATATGCTTGCAGCACTGATCATAGGAACTGCAGAGGAACTGCATTAGTGTATGACAGTCAATTAACTGTTTTATTTTAAATCTTTTCTCTGATAACATTAAAAGAGGAAAAGAAAATGCAACAAAATATGACACGTGTCAAAAGACATCAGTGGAATAAGTTGTCGTTCACATTTGGCTCTCTTGTCCCGTCAGTGATCTGTGACAGCTCACTGTGATGATGCAAGAACAGGCTGGAGCACTGGGGAATTGTAGGAAGTGGGTGACTGCTGTCCAGAAGTGGAAGAAGTTCAACGTTTGAGGGAATATTGAATTGCTTTCTATCTGAGAGTGAGATGAAACATCCACCATCACTCTCATGTGTCGCATTAAGTACAGAGGTGGAGACAGGATGTGATTAGCCTAGCTTAGCATGAAGTCTGAGGTTCAGTCCCCAGCTGCTCCTGTCCACATGGTGAAGTTTCTTTCAACAGGCAGGCCAGTTGCTTTAGTTGTTAGTGTAGAACATACATGTACATTACATCCAGTCATTCTGCATCTTGCACACACCTGGGCTTTGTCTCCTTAGTTTAGTGGTGATGGACTGCTGTTGTGTGTTGGTGAATCCAGATGACAAATATTAAAGTAGACACAGGAGGATAGACTTTGACACCTTGCTGTTTCACAACATTGCGTCAGTGATCTGTTTGATTATTCACTGTCATGTTGTTGTTTAGCATAAAAAATGGGTCTGGAATGGAAAGCTGAATTTATCTGTGATGTCTGAAAGTCTTCACACGCAGATTCCCTTGTGTTCAGTTTGTGGTTCAATGAGAGTTCTCCTAAGTCACAGTTCTCTCCGCCTGCCTCTGGTGCAGTGGACTATTTGACATAAGTGAATAACTTTGATTTCTCCTTCCCTCACAGTGCGGCTCCATGACAGCATATCAGAGGAAGGATTCCACTATCTGGTCTTTGACTTGTGAGTGCAGCACTTTTTTATTTTGCATATCATCACGTCTTTGCACTTTAACAGGACATGCCACACGCTTTCAACAAGTACCAAACACACAGCGACACAGCAGATTCACATCACACTCAGGAGAGGTAAGAACCTGACAGCTGCCAATCAGATGTCCTGTCACCGAGGCACCATGGGAGATTAGACGTGGCGTGTTTGCCTCCTCTTTGCTCCATCTGTCTCAGAAATGCTGTGCACTCAGTGAACGCACACCCTCAACTATGTACACACACACTCACATACATCCATACTTAATGTGAGATGCACTCATCACCGCTTTCTTCACTTGTCTGAAAGTCAGATTTTTTTTTTTCATACAAATGTATTTGTAACTTTTATTGAGTTGAATGTTCATAATAACATTTAAAAATGTTTACATTTAGTCAAAAACTGAACAAATCAGGAGCTCAGACAGAGCAGCTTAGGCTACAGGACGGAACTTTTTATTCAAATGAATTCCAACTAAAAATGAACAGCTGGATACATGTGAGTGATCAGCGGCTGTCGAGCTGACAGCTGTACACACACACACACACACACACTCACACTGAGAAAAGCACAAATGAGTTTGATTGCATCATGTGGAAACATAAAAACATCTTTCAGCTCTCTAAGTGTTGAATAATAACAGATGACAGGTAGATGCATCTATTCACTCACTCTGTGTTTTGTCTGTCAAAATGTCTGCAGGCAAAACGCCTAACAAACAAAGACACTAGCTGTTTCCATCAGTGTATTATAATGAACATTTTGAACAAAAACAGATTACATTCTCTTCAGGTGGTTTTTGCCTCTTTTTTTTTTAATAATTAAAGGTCCAGTGTGTAAGATTTAGGAGTATTTATTGTCATGAATGGAATACAGTATTCATTAGTATGTTTTCATTAGTGTATAATCACCTGAAGAGAAGAATCGTGAGTCTGTATATGCTCAGTGCTTGTGATGTGTTCTCATGAAGTGTTAATGTGAGCTATTAAGCTAATTACATGTAATATGGAATAGACTGTTGGTATGGCCATGAATTAGTTTTATGAATGGCTGCGGTGAAAGCAGCTATAATGTTCTTTTTCTTTGCTTCGTCACCCCCCATTACATCTATATCACCCAGTGTGTTAATAAAGCAGTCACTGTTGTTTCTTGTTGCACTCCTCATAATATGTCACATTATTTCATCGTCTTTCCTTCGAATCTCTGCCATGTCTCACCATCTCCTCAGTTCATCCTCTCTCCTGTGTATTGTCAGCTGCTGTTTGCATTCTAATCTGGCAGCCAGAAAGGAAATAGCTTCAAAATGATTTTAAATGTTGCGTTTTATTTGACTAAGAGCGATAAAAAAGAACAGAGGGAGTTCCTTTCTCAGCCAAAAGACAACACAGGATAAAAAAAACATTCCTCCCTTTTTCCTAAATAGAAATCCTGCCTGGAAGGATGACAACACATAACACTGCAGTCTGGGAATATAAATTGACCATGAATATAGGTAGAGCAAAAATATATATTCAACCGCCCATTTATTAAGCAGAGTGAAAGCATTCTAACAGATTGGGAGAACTGGAAAGGAAATCATAATACTTCATATTTGGGTCACTTCCTAGCTGCTGAATGACGGCCAACAATAACGCTGTGACTGGGCAGACCTTTCCACAACACCAAAGTCATTCAAAGTCACACGCGTACTAATGTTTTCCACAGGTTGTGGAAAGGTTTTTCCTTAAATTATCCCTCAAGGCATTCTTCATGTTTGGTACTACATGACCCATTGACCCACTTTGAGACATTTTACTTTACATGGTTAGTTCTGCTCAGCCTGCGAAAACAGTGCTATCATGTTTCTGAAGAGTTACAACCCGTACTGACAAAATAACTCGATAGGCCAGCTGAAGACAGACAGGAGACGTGGAGTTTTGAGACATTGGGAATTGTAGGATCCAGTTATCTGAACCACATTTAGTATATACTGTGTGCAGGGTTGCAAAGGGGTGTCAAGTTTCTGGTAAATTTCTGGACATTTCCCAGAAACTTTCCATGGGAAGGCAAGCTTGGGAATTTTTTGGAATATTCCAAATTGGAAACTACATGGGAATTAACTGGAAATTGAGGGTAATTTAAATGAACTGCATCATATTATGGTTTTATTTTGTCATAAGCAGACATCCATGGAAAATAATACAAGTCGTCCAGAGTCAGCTGTGCAGGTAGGGGGCGTGGCCTCATTAGCCCTGCAGTATGCAGTGTGCTACTTGCATGTGATTGGGGAAACGGAAATATTCTAAATAAGTGTATGCATAAAATATGGTTATTTTAGTCACAATTATGCTAAAATATATTTTCCCTGATAAGGGCCAAAATTTGCAGTCTATTCCCATTAATTCCCATGGAAAGTTTCCAAATTCCCAGAATTCCCAGAAAGAGCCGTGTGCTCCAGTTTGCTCCTGGGCTCAACTATCTACTGTTCCAAAGGATGAATCTCAGCATAATGTATAGAGCTGTATTATTACTGCACCTCCATTCTGTTATATTCCAGCCAGCATTGCTCACTTGGAAAATCACTCTGGATTTGAGCCATGACCTCATTGAAAGTCATGGAAACTTCTTCCAGCTGAATAAACAGTGTAACCATATCTGCTGAAATGTATCATTGTAGTGATTTCACCATTTAGGCATAGCAGCACATCATGGGCTGAAAAATGAAAAATCTCCGGATGAGATTAGTCACTGTGTAATATTATCAAGTCTTTTTTTCTCCTGTCCAGATGTAGAAATCAGCATCTGTGTTTTACTTCTTTTCCACATGTTTTCTTCCCAGCTTTCTCTTTCTCATTCTGTTTTTGTCTGTCACTTCCTGTCTTTGTCCTCCAGAGTTACCGGTGGTGAGTTGTTTGAGGACATTGTTGCCAGGGAGTACTACAGTGAAGCGGATGCCAGGTCAGTGAAATACTCTGCTGTATTGATTTTTTTTTTTCTGAATTTATTGAATAAATGTGATATGAAACACATTTAGTATTGCTTTGGCAATAAAGGCATATTCACGCAGATAGACAGTACAGAATAGTTAACTAAATTAAATCCCTGCAAGTCATGAACTTGAATATTTCACACACACACACAGACACACACACACACACACACACACACACACACACGTATGATTATGCAGTGGATAGAGCCATGCCTCTGAAGTGTTTCCTGTTATGCTGCCTTTGATATGCCTTTTATGTCCCAAACCTCTCTTTCTACATTTCTTGTTCTACCTTTGTCCTTTGATTATGGATCTACTTTTCCCAATTTTACCTCCTGACCTGTCTATTTAAAAAATCCACTTCAAAAAGAAGCCTGTCTGATGGTCAGTTTTTGTAAAGGAAAGCAGCTTTGTCTCAGAGCATTTCCATTAAAGGTTCATTTAAGGTTTATTTAGAAAAAAAATCCCTTCAGCTGGACTGAAGTTTGCTGCAGGATTTGTCATCAGGAGTCGTAACTTCTTTACAAGCCGAGTGTCCATTCACGCAAACAAAGACGGACGTAGGATAAGGATCTGGATTCTGTTTTGTGGTGGATTTTATTGAGTTTTGTCAAAATGATTTTAAAGGTGACATCTGAAAGAGCTTTATGGATGAAAAGAACATGCATGTTTGTATTTTTCTCTACTTGTTAAATGACTTAAAGGAACTGTTCAACAATGTGCTTTCTTTCTAAGAGTGACATAGCGATCAGTCTTATGTTCAAGTACTGATGTGCTTAGCCTAGCTTAGCATTTAAACTGTAGGCAGGAGAAAGCTGCTAGCTGTCCAAAGCAAACAGAACACACCTCCCAACATCAGTACATTCACTCTTAGTTTAATCTGACAGATTGTGGTTTTATGGTAAATTATGTGTCAAACTAACAGCTGGGTGCATTGACTCATCAGTGATGTTGCCAGGTAGAGCGATCTATTCTAAGACTCTGGCAACCTGCATTATAGTCAGGGTGCTCCACAGAAGTGCTCAGTGGATGTGTTGGTGTTGGTAGGCACATTTTTTAGCTCTGGGCAGGCTAGCCGTTTCCCCCTACTTCCAGTCTTTATGCTAAGCTAGGCTAACTGCGCCCTGATTGCCATTGATCTTCTCATCTCACCCTTGAAAAGAAGGTGAATAAGTGTTTCTCCGAATGTGGAACTGTTCCTTTAAAATGTTTCCTTTGTCAATGGAGTGTTGTTATTTCATGTGTTTGGTGTGTTCTGTCTGCCTGTTGTTGTTGTTCCTCTGTTTCCTGACATTTACTTGTTCTCCCTCTTCCTCTCCTTTTTGCTTCTGGCCTGGTCTCTCTCTCCTCCACAGTCACTGCATACAGCAGATTCTAGAAAGTGTAAATCATTGCCACATAAATGGCATAGTGCACAGGGACCTAAAGGTTAGTAAGTGACGACAGTAACAGCAAAAAGACACAGGCCTGCCCCACCTGTGGCACCTTGCCTCGCTCTCTCCACTGCCTGATCAATCGACCAATTAACCTTTCACTGAGTGCCGCCTCCTCCAAAACCACACCCTTCCCCCTCCACCAATCACCCTCACACACACCGCCACCTGACAGTGAGTGTTTTCAGATCCACCTGCTGCAGGGCATTGTGGGCAGGTTGGCTGGAGAGGAGGCGGTAGGTCATGTACTCCCGGGGGGGTTGGTAGATCTCATCATGGCCTGCCCCTCCTGTATGCCAGAGCACAAAGTGCATGTAGCATCTGTCCAAAACCATGCTCTGACGCAGCCACTGAGAGGCCGACAGCTGAGGGAGGAGGAGGACGAGGAGGAGGAGGAAGAATGTTTTGTGGTTTTAGGTACCATCTGTAGAAATGTATGACTATTTGTATAAAGTACCACAGTCTTGATCCAGTCCAAAAACACTGCTTGTGCTTTGATTTCATATGAAAATCAGTAATTAAATCCTTATCATAACATAAAATCCTCAATCTGGCCTGTAAATGTTGTCTAACATTTCAAATGGATCAGGATCTTTTAAAACATGCCATCAAGACAGACCCCAAAATCATGATCTCATTTGTGATCTCATGTTGCTGAGGTTCTACCTAACTATGTGAGATTTGGAGCCCTCACTTAAGACTGGTCCTGAACAGCCATTTTTTTTCTTTTTTCTTTACCTTGATGAGCCTGTTAATGAAAATTTCCCATGCCAGGGAAATGTGAATTTAATCCAGCATGGCTCCAAATTGATCTTTATAGTGACTGACTTCTGACTGATTATATTGACTCCTAACCACCTGCAGTTATCCACTGCTAGGCTAAAAACAAGCTGGTCTGTTGCAGACCTAATTTTTCCCCTGCTATGTTATGATCCACTGAAGTTAGACAGATTATTAATAAGATGAATAAATCCCTGTTTTCATTAGTGTCACCTCCATCTTGACTGGAAGCGAGTCTGCTGTATGTGGCAGCTCTGCATCTGCACGGCTGTCATATTGAAGAGGTTAAGATTTAATTGTGAACAAATGTGATGGACGTCATCAATAAAAAGCAATAATCTCTGTCTCCTGATTGTATGTATTTACTGAATATTGGCTCATAGTGGTGATATTGGCCAATGGTCAGGGCATCTGTAAAGTTTCACTCTCAATCTCAACTTTGAAAACAATGAATCGTTTAACTTTCTTTTTGTTTTGCTGTTCAGTCCAGTCCAAACTCTCTGGAGGTGAAGTCAAGAGCATTAAAAATGGTTTATAAATTTCAGCGTCAGTAACTGAAGTTAGACCCAGTAATGGATTCAAACCACACCCTCCATCAGCTCCTGCGTTCCCCTCCTTGCCTCTCAGGGTCCGGCCTCCAGTCAGCCAGGAGCTAACACCACTTCTGTTTTGAGACTCGGGCAGAAAATCGACCGCATTGTGTGAATGGAGGATGACGAAATCACAGCGCTGATCAGTTTGTGACCGTGGCAACATAAAAAGAACATTTTGAACATTGGTCCATTTTATAAAGTGCCCCTAATTATGGCTGCTGGGTGGGGTAGGGTGGGGTGGGTCAGTTGCCACATTGCTGTACAGTCTCTGCACACACACGGCCAGCAGCTCCCCGAGTGTCAAAGCGAGCTCACAGCCACAGACAGTGAGTGGTAGCTTGTCACTAACCCATGGCCCCCTGGTGTTTGCATGCAGTCATTGCATTCAGCAGATCCTAGAGGCTGTGCTCCACTGCCACCAGATGGGCGTGGTCCACCGCGACCTCAAGGTAAGTAGACTCATCTTAAGACCAAAGAAATACTGATTCTTCTTCTTTTGATCCTGTGGCCTCACTCATACAACATGTCTTCCCTGTCCTTTTTTTCCTGTTTGATTTTCTGATTTTCTTTGATCTCTGCTGATGTAAATCTACTCTCTCAGTTCTTACTTTCACAAAAATTCATACTTCCACCTAGCTGGGCTCTGCTTGCCCCCACAATGGCTACAGAAAAGTGTTAACGGGCCTGAAGATAATTCTGGCAGCAGTGCATAATGTATATGGGTCTTGTTGGCCATTAGCTCTTAAGTCGAATTTTTCCCAAAATATCTGATTTTGTGTAAAAGATAAAAACATTTCTATAAAGAGAGACAGTTGTTGATGTCTGATGATGTCTGTGTAATGATGTCTACCTTCTAGTAATAAAGGTGTGGTTTTCATAGAGAGATGTAGTGAAACACCATCTTGTTTTGCAAGGTTAGAGATACAATATTAGGTCTTGGTCACTACTGGAGTGTATTTATGTGAGCACATTTATTGGAGGTCAGTTGTGTCATCACTGATGGAATGTTGTTGAGTTTGGACATTAGCAGACATTACACCCACAGCGGTCTTGTTTCTACCTCTAATGCTCCTTTTTCTCCTTGTGGTTTGCTCCCAGAGCTCTGATTTGCTAAGCAAATGGACCAGGTGTGTCTGAGGTCTGAGGTTTGGTACTTGGCAATAATAAACTCGGATTTTGCATTTGCCGACTGCCCTCTCTCTGCACTCTGATTGGCTGTTGCCAGGCAGCTGCCGCGGCTCGCTGCAGACACACAAAGGCAAAACAAATACATCCAAAACAAATAAGTAAGCTGCAGAGCAGAGGCACGATGGAAAACACATTTGTGTTTGCCACAATGTGTGTATGTTCATGTGATTTCATTTCTCAAGATAATGGTTTGGGGTTAGAGCACAGTCCAAAATATACACAGGAAAGCAATACAGAGCTGTCTTTATAAAGTTCTTGTAAAACTTCGTAGTTTATGTGAAGAGTCTAGACACATGGCTTTATTGCATAAGTGTAACATTTTGTGGAACAGTATTGGCACGTATACAGGCCTACTTTTAAACTGCTGCAATTTGTGCAGCACCACCAAGAATGAGTACTTGACTGATTTAGCTTTGCTCTTCTGTTGTTGGACACGCGGTGGAAATCAATGCTACAAATACATTACGTGTCAAAACCTGCCACATACGTTACCCACAATCAGTTGACAGTTGACTTTGACTCACCAAAATATGAAACATCGACATATATAACTTTCATGTGTCCTATGCTAGTAGCAGCTAAAGTAGAACTGAGCCACTAGCCTCATGCAGAGATGAGCCGTGAGCCTGGTGGTACAAGCCAATGTCGTTCTGCTTACACACTGAGTCTAGCATCCCCGTGAGACAAGAAATCCGGTCAGAAAATCCCTCTTTGTCTTCTGAGAGTACTTAATCAACTAGTAGTTAGTTCAGTGACTTCACACTGACAGTATACTAATTTCCTGCTGACAGTAAATCTTTTTGGATAATGTGGGATATTCCCATTTGAGATAAATCAGTTAAAACCTGTGGGGGAAGTTGTTTGTGTACAACATCTTGGCAGCAGGTTCAGTACATGCATTTGTCAATAACAGTATCAGCCCTTCAGACTGAAGCAGAACCCTCAGCTCTGGTTCAACAGGTCAGTAATTCTATCTACTTCGTGGCTCACTGTATTAGACAGAATCCAATTACAGCTATTACACACCAGCAGTGAGACGAGCGCATAAATCCTGATCAATCTGATATGAACCGTACATTCACAAACCCAGTCTGAGTTTGCATAGTCAACAAACATATTCAAGGTGAATGTACAGTGCAGTGGGCTGATATTACAACCACAATATATACGCCTTGTCGGTGAACTTGGCCACATCCTTGCATGTTGCCATCGGCGAAATGCTTTCTGGGTGTTTATTTGTATTCAGCACGCTGCAAGTTTGACTGTATTTGCATGCGTGGGGCCGTTGTAACCCTATCTGCAAGCCTTGAGAGCCACACTAGGTAGTAATTAAAGGCTGTCTGAACGCTTTGCAGGTTCAGTGATTTGTAAAAGGAAAAGCAGCAGTGACGCTTAAACAGGCGGTGAAGCACACTGAGCAACCTCCATCCATATGGTACCATCTGTGTGATCATAAAGCAGATTAGAGAGCACTTTATCAGATCTTCTAGTGATGCAGCTCATGAAGAACGCTCTTTTCAGTCTTGATACTTTAAAGCATAACTCAAGTTACAGCTTATTAGAACTAGAGCTTTATTTTCATGCCAATTTTTATGTTAATGGCATACAAAATAATAGTCGCCTAGGCAGGCCACACTATCTGGAATTAAGAGGAGTTATAGCATCTTCAAGAAGGTTAAATCTGGGCAAACTGAACTTGGTTTTAGTTCCGTGAAGACGTTTCTCCTCTCATCCAAGAAACTTTTGTTCTGACTGACAGGTGGGAAATCCGAGTTCAGAATGAAACACAGTACCATAACTGTGGAATGAATCAAAAATGACCTAGAATGTGAAAGTCAACTGATTGAAGCTGCAGATTGTTTCAACGGTTTTCACAACAGTGTAATCTTTAGCTTCTACTGTCAGCGCCGTAGGTAACTGATGTTTAAGCTTGGCGATTGAGTGCCAAAATGCTCTATGGGAGTGGTAGTTAACTCTAGTAGTTCCTCTGAGGTTTTTATGTCCATAAGCTTGTATCTTTTGACATTTTTATGACTGAACCTGATTCTAATTCAGATGTGCGTCTTTTATTATACTGATGATTCAACCAGGAAGGTTTTTATGCAGATTGAAGTCATAGAAATGCTCCAACTGTGAGTGGTAAAACTGAATGTGATTGAAATGCCAGACTCACAGGAGCACTGTGCACACAGTATAGTAGGTCACAGCTGGACCAGGAAGTCAGATTGTCAACTGTAATGGATGTTAACAACAGCTGGGTAATAGTTTTATGGTTTGCCTTAATTTTCTCTCCTAAACAAGTTTGGCTAAACTGACCCAAGAGACTGTGTGGGTTAGGTTAGGGTGAGTGGCTCTCAAGATCTACCCTATGTCATAGTTGTACCAGACATGAACAAACTCAAAACTCACTTTCCTTTCCTTCTTTCAACCCTTTTCCTGCCCTCCAGGTTACATGAAATTTGTTTTCCGGGCTTGAGACAGAATGGTTGCAGTGGGCTGGGGTAAAAGGACGGCGGGGAGTGTTTGCAATGACTGCATGATATCCAAACCCCCTCACTTTCCCTCTCTTTTCCCTTCTTTCCTTCCCTCAGCCTACTCAAACCTTTGTCACAGGCAAAGGTTTGAGGAACTGCACGAAACACATGCTCTACTAACTGCTCAAGCAACCTTGAAATCTGAACATTGACTGATGGAAACGGTTTTCAGTTGGTTTCAATGAATGACATGGCTGATGCCTTCTGGAATTAATTCCTGAGGCAGTAATAACAAAACTTTGTGTAGGCAGAGTATGAAGAGTTGTATAAGCCATAATTCATTCTGGGCCTCCATCCAACCCAGCCAATAAGTAACACAAAGGATTCTGAAGGTTTCTTAAATAGTTTGTTTCTCTTGATGGCCAGTCAGGATGTTGAGGTATGTCCTTTTTATATGCTGCATGGGCAACATTCTTGGACCTCCACAGTATTTAATAGTACAAACACTCCAAATGCAAATTCACAAGCAACAAAACAATTGTTCTCATCCAGTCAGAAGTTAGCTATGAATATAATTGCCTACAGTTCTTACCTGTCGACCAAAAAATCTGATCCATTTGATGGGCTGAAAAATCAGTTCATCCAAACAGCCTACAAAATGGTTTATATCTTTGAACTGATAGATTGTTCTGAGAAGACCAAACAGTTTGTTGTCCGTACTTTGCGTATGACGTATCACCACATTTATAACCTTTGTAACCTGAATAACGACACTTTAGAGGCTGGCCATCTTGGTGTCTAGTTCTGATCTTCTATTATACGTGTATTGGCTCTTCTCTGAACTAAAGTAAAGTTGGAATAAAGGTTGATAAAGAATAAACTTTGCAGCAAAGCACCTGTTATTGCTGACAGAAATAAAGAAACAATGTGGGAGTGAAATAATAGTAATATGAATGTATGTGCGATGCACAGTATGAATTATGGCTTAGTTGACTGTTAAGATAACTGGGGATAATAGTTTCAAAATAAAAGCAGCTTCCCTTTTGATCAACAGCATCCTCCTTTGTTATCGTTACTGCACATGACAGCTCAGTCATTTTGAATTTTCTGATTTGGCTCCATCAAAGAAACCACTTTGAAAATGTCAGCAGATACATTATTCATCCTTTCCAAATCTTTCCGGAAGCTCTGTCCCACCCCTTCCTCCTGCTGGGGTTTGGTATGAGTCACGGTCCACCTCTCTCACCTGGTCCGTGACACACCAGCTGGGCTCGCATACCCAATTTGATCGCAGCCTGCCAGCATCTTTGTTGAAGTTGACATACACCCATGCTGCTGGGCTGAGGTCATGCATGGCCCTGGACTGAACCTGAATGTAATCAGCCTCAACGTGATTCAGTGGGACTTTGTGTGTGAAGAGGCTGGACTCTGACTCTGACAGGCCTTCCTTCAGTAGACATTTCCAATTGTACAGCTGGCCTGTAGCTCAGCTATTAGTCCTAACTGCTGCTGAACGCTTAAACTCACTGAATGACATCAGTCCTTAATGTTATTACTCTGAACTAGAACAACCCTTCCTGCTGCCAGTAACAAAAACACAAAGAAATCTTTGGGCTTTACCTTCTTTTCATTTTAGAATGAGATCACTGTATCAGTGCACAGTACTGAAACTTTAATCTGTGTGTCTCTTCACTTGAAGCCAGAGAATTTACTCCTAGCCAGCAAGTTGAAGGGGGCGGCGGTTAAACTGGCAGACTTTGGCCTGGCCATTGAAGTGCAGGGAGATCAGCAGGCATGGTTTGGTGAGTACACGCCAATTTCTGTATCAGTTCTTCTGTTCTGGTTCTGGTCTTCAGTGCTTTCCATGATTACATTTCAGTGATATGGAAAGACGTGATCAGATCACACTGGCCTGATGTGTTTAACTTCCCAAATTAAATCACTCTCTTTGAGGGATTTCAGAGATGGTATGATTAAAAACATTTAATATGTACCATTGTAATTCAGGATCTAGATCAGGTTTGTATATTTAAAGTGTCTTTAGAAGTGTTCTGTGAAATGAGGCCAGTATTACTACTGGCCCATCACTGGGAGACTCAAAGAATCCATCTGTTGACATGTTGCTCTACTCTAGATGAGCTATAGGCCAGCTTTTATGAAAGCCCCCCTGCACACATATCTGTATCTAAATTGACAGCAGAGATAGTTTATTTATGAATCCTGAAGAAAAATCTGACTTCTCATATCCAAACCTCCCCTCTATTCTCTCCAGTATTTTGCTGATGCACAAATCCAATTTCAGACCTCTCTAAATGTTTCATTGTGTCTCAGATGACAGTGTAACATTTGTGCAAGAAAGGTCTTTGAGCTGATTGAAGAAAACAGACCAATGGCCCACTTTTCTTGAAATGGTTTTCTTACTATGCTATACTATTTTATCATCAAAGACCTAGCTACCTATCTAAAGGGACTAGGTGTGCCACTGCTCTCGGCTCTTATATCAACTTTGGATTGAATATATTTCAGACCTATTTCTCCTCTTTATTCCCTGTAGATGAGAGAAATAATTGCTCTATTCCCTCAGCTCCAGCCTCCATCTGGAACCAGTTCACTTCGCTTTCTGACTTTACAACTAGTCGTCAGCTGGTACTTTGAGGCTTTTTTAAAAGTAGGCTGCGTGTCGCTGGTCACGAGCCAAACGTCAGACCCACAAAGGGATGTTTTCCTTGGAGCTTGTTAGCCTCGCTTCATAAACTTAACTTTATGGGACCACTGATCCTTAGCAACTGTGAAATGTTTAAGAGAGGGTCCTAATAAGTTTTTGATAGACTTCAACACACAGAAGGTGGAAAGGCTGTATCAGGATAAACAAAATAAAAATGTGTGGCCTGGTCAAAGCTTGTGTTAAAATAAAGCGGCTGTTCCGTGTGGCGTGTTTATGTGTGTATGTATGTTCCAGGTTTTGCTGGAACACCAGGATACCTGTCTCCAGAGGTGCTGAGAAAAGATCCCTATGGCAAGCCAGTGGACATGTGGGCCTGCGGTAAGACTCAGGAATAACTTAACCTAATTTGTTTAATTGGGGGAAGCCTCATGAAGCAGCTGCTTATCATTAGTAGCACACAAATGTCATGGTCTGAACCAGCCAATCACAAGCCTCCCCTGGTGCTTATCAAAAAGACTGCCACTACTTCAAAAGAACACACAGTGCCATGGGCAGAGCTGCTGGTACTCCTCCAATCACATTTGTTTGTTTGCTTTTCTTCCTGATTCTGAATACCTGCTGAGTCAGGTTTCATTCTATGTTTTATCTCTGCTGGCAGCAAGGCATTAATATGATTTTTCATCAAGTGAGTAAGTAATAATATGACATCTTTAGAGCTTTTGGTCAGGTTTATTTTGAACTGTAGACAGAGCCAGGCTAGCTGTTTCTTCATGCTAAGCTAGGCTAATCGCCTCCTGCAGCCAGCTCCATACTGAACACACAGACATGAGCAGAGATAGAGGCTAGAGTCTTTAAAGTTCTGACTCAGCGAAACTCTGTAATCGATCCATGATCTGATATTAAACAGTCCTTCCTCACATTAATACATGAAAGAAAACTTCAGTTGACTAGAGAATTGATGCCACCTACTGCTTAATGAACCAGCTCCTGATATTTGTATATGTGTAGTGGGTGGAAACAATCTTTCATTTGGATTTCTTTTACAGAAATACTTAAAGGTCCAGTGTTCAGAATTTAGTTGCATCTAGTGGTGTAATCGCTGCATTGCAGTCTCCTCACATCACCCTCACCTTCTAGTGTAAAGGAGAAACAACATTATAAGCACCCTAACAAAACAAACACACACTTACTTACCTTCATCCATGAATTTTCATCTTTGTTGTGCTCATAGCTTTTCTAAAGGTTTTGGTAATATTCACTGACAGGAGATGTAGATGTCATTTCATCTTTGCCCTTAGCCAACGCCAATGTCCTGCAGCTGAGCAATACAATGCAAAAGATGATTGGGCCAAAACCAATAAAATAATGAGCAGTGCTAACGATATAGAGCGACAACAGCTGGCTGCAAATGATACTTTTTAAATGATTTCAGTTTTTATTTTAATTTTAATTATGTCTTACTCTAGTTTATGTACCACAGAGGAGGAGTACAGAGGGCTCTAACCTCTTGAATTAATCATCACTGATGCTCATTACACACCCCTCTGATGGGCCAGGCCACCTGGGCCTGAGA
Organism: Nibea coibor; assembly: GCA_023373845.1. NCBI lineage: Eukaryota > Metazoa > Chordata > Actinopteri > Sciaenidae > Nibea > Nibea coibor. The sequence goes on from CM041729.1 coordinate 17,257,347, forward strand.
TGTCAGGCACACAAACACTGTGTAAAACACACACACAAACACATGGTCCTTTCCACACACCTGTGCTGACTCACCGAGACCGCTGAAACAATAGAGGCGGTGTTGTCTGTGGTCCGGACTGTCTCGACGCCAGATAGAGGGCCTTTCATCTTTTTCATGGCAACCGGCCAGCCAATGGAAAACCACCTCTGGTGACACCAGTAAACACAAACACACAGTGTGTGTCTGCTGCCACACCGTTATTTATTTAGACATCAGATAGTGTTTGCACATATATCTGTTGATCTGTTCAGCTCTCACCTCACTACAGATCTCACCTGTAGTGCAAAGTTATGGATCTGAGTCATTAGCACTGTATGTTTTTAGGGTGTTGGCTTTGAAACTCTAACTAACTGAAAGTTATGAGTCAAAATGTGTCATTAACTTTGACCGTGTGTGTGTGTGTGTGTGTGTGTGTATAGGTGTGATTCTCTACATCCTCCTAGTGGGATATCCTCCATTCTGGGATGAGGACCAGCACAGACTCTACCAGCAGATTAAGGCTGGGGCTTATGATGTGAGTTTTATAGTGATGCACAAACACATGCGCGCGCACACACACACACACACACACACACACACACACACACACTATTTCTCTCTCAGAACTCTGTCTATAAAAACATCCAAATTTGATTAATTCACTTGATTTGAACTTTATTCTCACATCATTTCCATATTTGTGTCAAAATATTCCGACTTCATTCCTAACTCAAGTTGTAGTTGTAGTTTGATATCTGATAGTAACACACAGATCCGTATTGTCAGGCTAAAAGAACACTCTTGCTGTTTCCCTACCAAATGTAAGGACGTGTACTCACATTTGTGTTTGCTTCAGTATCTCTGGCAAACTGAACCATAGCAGACAGGCTGTACTGTAACTCTGCAAACAGTACCTGCTGTCTGTTTTCCACTGCACAAGCAGCCAGATGAAGTGGGAGGACGAATGATGATCAAACCTGTTAAATCAAAAAGTCTGCTTACTCTGTCCATTTTAAGAAACGATGGATGATGGATGACCATAATGGTACAATTCATTTATGCTGTGTTCTGTTATTATTAATAAAAAGTGATTGCAAATATTTATTGTCTTTGACATCCATGTCACCTTTCTTTCAACACTTCGGCAGCACTGGGCATTATTTGAAGATCAGTGCCAATACAATACTTAACTTTGGGTTCCAACACCAAAAGAACCCTTTTAATACCTTAAATGTGGCATTTTTGAGCATGAGGGCAACATTTCCATGAGTTTTGATCTCACACCTGAGCACACAGGTAACACAGTACACATTTTCACACAGTTCCACTACACTTAACTCTTGTACCATCCTTCAAAAAAATTCCTTTCAACACCCTTCGGGACAAAAGTGTCCACGTCCAAAAAAACACTCTAAAATCCTCATACATTAATATTTTTTTCTACTTTTTTTTTCATAAATCTCCTAAACAACTTCAGACCTGCTCAAAACTACCAAACATTCAATCATTTTCAGGATTTTAACCCTTTAAATGCCAGTTTAACTATTTGAAGGATTCATTATTTTTTACAAAAAAATAATTATTTTCCATATAACTAATAGTAGGGGCATGGGGTTTTGGTGGTGAATAGAGTCTTGGACATGTCAAAGATCAGCCACAAAATTGATTTGATTGCATTAGTATTTTTCATGTAATATCAAATACTTCCTTTCAACACCCTTCGGGTCAAAAATGGCCCATTGACTTCCATTCAAACCACATTTTTTAATCTCACTGTCATTGTTGTGTAAAACCATGCATTCTGGGATGTCAGCATTTCATTTTGAAGAAAAGTAGTCATATTTGACATTTTCACTGTATTCCACCAGATTCAGTCATTTTCACACTGTAGGCTGATGCAGGAAATTTTTGTATATTTGCCACTTATATTATGGAGCTGTGTGACCACCTGGGGGGTCCAAGAGTGGTGTGTGTGTGTGTGTGTGTGTGTGTGTGTGTGTGTGTGTGTGTGTGTGTGTGTGTGTGTGTGTGTGTGTGTGTGTGTTGAAAGGGTGCAAAATGCACCAACAGAGTATAAAAGACACATGAAAGTAAAAGACACTGGATTTGAAAAATTTCATTAAAAAGAAAATTCTCTGCAAAAATTCATGCCCCAAGCTGTAACACAGCCAAAATGATCACCAAATAAAAAAAAAAAGAGAAAAATGGACAAAAATGGCCAAGGATGGTACAAGAGTTAAGAGGAAGAAGTAAGCTAACATAAACATGCATGTAAATAATGCAGATTTACATTTTTCATAGAGAACCGATGACTTTGCAAATGTTTCCTAAGTAAGGAAATGAATTCACACACCTTTTTTGTTTTTCATTACTTCAAAAACAGCATTGTGGATGCAACAGACGGGTTTTGCCGAAATATCTGTTACTAAGTCTGACAGTCTGATCAGGGTTTTGATGCCAACTTTAAGCAAAGCAAACTCAATGCTACTGACATATTTTAGTTGTTTCCAAGACCCAGCACTGATCTTTATAGGGGACAGAAAACACCTCAGCTGACTTGTGCATGAGAAGGAACATTGTTTATGGCACTTTAGTCAAATAAATATTGTACTCTGATCTTGATGAATCAGATGGAGACATAATCTAGGTATGAGATGACATACTGTATTGTTGGTTGACAGGAAAATGTAAGTGGTTTCTGTGTCATTCCTTGAACAGTTCCCCTCTCCTGAGTGGGACACAGTGACTCCAGAGGCCAAAGACCTGATCAACAAGATGCTGACCATCAATCCAGCCAAGAGAGTGACTGCTACAGATGCTCTCAAACACCCCTGGATCTGCGTAGGTGTCCCACATCCACTCAGATGACTGAGACATCACAAAATTCAATCCAGTCAGGTCAGCATCTGTGAACACCCCTTATAACTCCACACACTGTCTCTGTGTTTACAGCAACGCTCCACTGTGGCATCCATGATGCACAGACAGGAGACTGTGGAGTGCCTGAAGAAGTTCAACGCCAGAAGGAAACTCAAGGTGGGTGACAGGAGCTACTCTACAGGATGAGTTCCTCAGAATACCTTTAATTCCTCTTAATGCTACAAAAATCTGCACCAGGCACCAGAATATCTAATCATTAACCTTTCAGCTTAAGTAAACATTGGAGTTTCGCCCTCTCAGCGTCCATTTTTCTCTTTCTAGGGTGCTATCCTGACTACCATGCTTGCCACTCGCAACTTCTCAGGTAGGACTGAACCAACACTCATGAAGACTAAAGGCATTTGCTTCTAGTCCTGCCTGAAATATTGGTTCTTATAACTAATGACAGTTCTTTCCTTGACACCCTCTCAAGTCTGCCTTTATTATGTATTTAGGCATTGTTTAAGATGCTGCTCTTTGGAGTGCTGCTGTTTTTTATTTGCTGGCCTTTAGAGCCCAGTAAGCTCCCTCTGTCTTGCCTTTTCGGTCACTCTCAGCAGGGACTGAATGACCGCACAGATCGATGTAGTCCCATCTTCAGGTCCATCTTTAAAGGGCAAAACACTCAAACAGAGTCTAACACTATTGATTATTTTCCGTTATGACAAATGACTGTCAAGCTTATATTTGTTTTATTCACGTTCATTTTATTTGTGTAAGGTCTAAACTGGCAGCTGGCAGCATTCAATCAATGTGTGATCATGCCTTTAGTGTTTACTTTTGTTTTTCTTCCTCCCTCCTCTTGTGTGGTTGCTCATGTGAAAGGTAAGAGTTCTCTGTGTAGCTGGCACTTGTTCAGTGTCAGTCTACACTGTCAGGTTTGATACTGAGGCATGTCATCTCTACTAAAGCTCCAGTATAGAGCCTTCAGCTGACACAGAGCATCCATTAGTGGACATATTGGAGGAAAAGATCTTACAGTACATGCAAATGTGGTCGTCCATATACTCAATATGATTTATCACTCACAACACTTATTTTAACACTTTTGCCAAAATATGTCAGCCTGTCAGTGAGTTTTAAAACAAGGCTACATCTATACTTTGACTACAACCCAGAGATTCATTCGTTCATTCATTCATTCGTTCATTCATTCATTCATTCATTCAGTTAGAACAAAGAACATAGAACATTACCATTAACATTAACATGACGTCATTTAGCTTCCAGAAACATTGATTGATTTAGTAAAAAATCACCCAGAAATGATCAGACCCAGAAAGACAGGAAACTTAAGGTCTATGTAAAGACAATTCCGAAATTTCCGAAATACATTAAATATGTTGGAAAATAGTTTCTGAAAACGTGAAAAGAATTTGAACGATATATTAGTGAAATGTGGAGTTAGAGGTTCAAACAGTTTTTCACCAGTTTTCAGTCCAGGATTTTGTGGGCGGTCCTTAAAGGGTGGCTCGATGACACGCTGAGGCCACCCTGAGCATACCCCTGTACCCCTAGCAGAGAGATAGAGATGAATTCATCTTGCTCAGAGTGTTTCAAAGTTAGTCATGTCATTTTCTGAACTCATCTGACACGTTTCAGTTGCTTCAAAATGGCTGCTTGACTGCTCCCACGAGTGGGCGTGGCTTCAGCACATTCAGAGGACACGCCCCCACAGTCCTAGAGCTCAATTCATTTTTATCTGATTTTTCACACTTAATTTCATGAACTTGTGGATATTTTTTTAATCGTTCCAATTTGGCTGGATGGTTAATGACAAAATCATTTATTTTTACTTTACACATACTTTAAACTGGATCAGTTACTGACTTTAAGAAATAAGATAAAGACATTGAAAGACATTTCACAGATTTCATAAGTGACATTATACTGAACATCTCTGTCTCTGTCCTTGTGTAGGATTTTTGAAATTGTGTGAATTTGGTGACTCATAGTCATGGTGTTTTAAAAAAAAAAAAGAAACAAATAATTAGAACAATATGAATACAAATCATAAATTGTATACTCAGGGGCTTTAACAAGATCGATATTCAATATCATTTTACTTAAAAGAACACAATACCTCCATCTGATTAGATCGTGTAGTTGTATTGACTGATATTACAGTTTGTCTTTTTTTTTGTTATGATTTTTCCTTGAAAGATTTTCCTCCATTATGGCTGCTAAAAGATATTCACTGTCACTGCAAAGCCTCTATCAGTTACTAAACATGCTCATGTCTATGGTTTGAGAATAAACCCTCACTGCCTTAGAGGACTCACAAACCCCCCGAATCCCCTGTGCTGCTCACCCTCCCACTACCAATCATCTGTTCGTGTCTCCGACTGTCCTTGCATGTTAAACTAAAAGGAGGCGGTCTTCTTCTGGCCACCAAAACCTGAACACACAATCACCACTCACATGATTTCAGTGGACAAATCAAGTGTGGTTTTGTAGTGTGTTTGAGCTGAAACATTGTCTGAGTGAACGTGTGCAGAGAAAGAGAAGCTGAAGAGCTCAGTTCCCTGGACATGGCTGCAGTGACCGCCCGGTGCTGCTGACAGTGTCTCCTGTAGTCTTGTCACATGGATCTAATTGCATGTTCCAGTCTAATTACTCCCTAAGTTTTATTTCATCTCCTGACTTAATTTGCATTTTTCTCTTCTGCTTCCAGTTCTAGCAGGGCCCACTTTGAGGTTGCTAGTAATTGTCCAGCCCTGAAAAGACACAGTGCATGCATGTGTGTTTTGTGTGTGTGCGTGTTATCACCAGCAGCCCACTGATTTCCTTGCATTGTTGTCTTTGTCTCAACAGCAGCCAAGAGCCTGCTGAACAAAAAACCAGATGGTGTCAAAGTAAGTTCAGCTTCCCCCTGATTCATCACACTTCTCTGTTTTCACTTCATGCACAGAAATCTTCCATGTCTTTTCCCTGTGGTTACTGGTCCTATCACACGTTTGATGCGTTGTTCTTCGATTACCGCAGCATTGTCAATGAACTGAAGCAACACTGATGCAAAGAATAGCGTCTGTGAAATCAGTCAGTGAAGTCAGTCCTTCCCGAGTGGGTGTGACAGATATTTCCCAATAATTATCCCCCACTGTATTGTCGGCCTGTATGGGAGGAGGAGGAGCATCTGTTGTCTGAGCTGAGGGAACTGTTGGAAACTAATAACTGCTGATTAAATTATGATACGAGGGTGGGAGATAGGCTTCATCTCCCCACCATTCTTCACTCAGCTGTCATATGATGAAAATCCTTCATTGACACCACCAAGAAAAGAGTGTGTATGCGTGTTCATGCTTATCTTCTTTCTTCTCTCCGTCTCTAAATCTGCCAATTCAATTTCAAGGGTTAGAGTTTAATGGCAAAGGTTTGGAAAATTTGAGGCTCACCACTGCCCTGATACAATGGTGTTAAACACCTGAATTATTTATACTTCACAAAGCTTTAAAAACATCACGTAGCTGTTGATCATCCACTCTTCCTGAATGTGGACTTTGTGCTGTAGAAAATAGTTCCAAGTTCACAGCAGATTTGAATTCATGCCACTTGTGGATTCATTACCTGAACAGTAATTGTATGTATAAATATCAGCCAGTAAATTAATATACTACTATTTTGAGTATTTCATCAAGAATAAAAAAGATTTCAGCCTCTCGAACATGAATATTTTCTGGTTCCTTCAGTCCTCTGTGTCAGTAAACTGAATATCTTTGGGTTGTGGACAAAACCCAACAGTCTGAGGACATCACTCTGACTTTTGGGAAACACTGATCAACATTTTTCACCATACTAACTGACTTCTTGGCCACAATGAGGCCAAGAAGGGGAAGTAGAGAAAAGCCTCCTCAAAGTTAGGTTACTTAAAGGTGAATGCAGTCCTCTGAATCCCGTTGGCTCATCCTGAAGACCTTCTCTTTTAAATGCTCAGGCTTATTTTAGCTCTACCTTTAAATACACTTCCGCTTAATCAAGACTGCCTGCATGATTCCTGTGTTTGTTTGTTTGTCTGCTGAGAAGCTCCTGCTGGTGGGAGTCCTTTATTTGTCTTTACACGAACTAATGTTTCTGCTTTCATTGATGTGACTTGATGCAGATAGTTATGATGGAAAATTGTCCCCGGGATTAACGAGCATATGTACATTAAAGAATATCATTAGCTGATTCTAGATTCTACAGCATGGTTTCCACAAGTGCAAAGACACTTTTGGGAGTTATTAGTGATTATATCACATCATTGGATGGGTTAATGAGCCTCTACTCTCATTGTGTTGTGGCTGCTCGACGCAGAAAAGGAAGACGGACGGTACAGAAGATTCAGGGGTAGGCCTGAGCTTGCTGCTGCTTGTTAGCCTGACTGACTCTGTAGCAGTAGAAAAAAATCCTCCTATTTAAATTCCACCATAATGCTGAACAATGCTGCTTTAGGCTATGGAGGCACTACATGACTGAACAGACCGGGAAAAGATGACACGCCCAGATGGTATGGAATGTGTAGCTTCACTTCCAGGACACCCTTCAACAATGTAACCCTGGGCTATTCTGCTCGTAGATTGATTAATATTTGGAAAGACTGTCATCCTAATCACAGATTGTCTTCTGTACTTCTGATCAGGGCTGGAGCTTCTGTAGTATTTTATTCTGGAAGTTCTTGGGGTTGCTTGGACTCATGAACTTCTTCCTGGCTTCAGCCTGGCATCTGACATCTTTAATTAACATGTCCAGATTGTTTACCTGCTAATAAACGAGCATTGTAACACAGTAAAAGGTAGATAGTTAACAGTGGCCTGCATCTTCCAACTATATATATAAAAAAAGAGATGCCACTGTGCACATTAATTAATGTTGAGCAGATCAGTGGAAAGTCTAATCTAACCTCCCGTCAGTGAGTCTGTTAAATATCAAACTTTTATCAGATCTGGTCGTCCAATGCCCAGCCTTACCTTTTTAAATAAATGTCCTCATGAAAAACAAGTTGAAATGCAACATCCACATTATTGCCAGAGTCTCTTATTGGTTTTAAAATGGAGATATTTGTGTATTGATGCCTGTGCCCAGTAAAAAAAAAAAAAAAGAGACTAACCCTGACTAACTGCAAAATCAATTTTCATTCAGTATTGTGGCTGAAGTCATGTTGTGTGTCCTAAGCATCAGAATCAATGTTTAGATTCAGAGAAAGTAGAACTGTATCTGCAGGTAAAACAAATAGTTTTAGACTCATTCTGATCATATCTGACTGGCACCAGTCAAACGTGTTGTTCTGAAGACACTCCTCTGTTGGGAATGTCTGTCAGTGATAATGTTTTCAGGCTCACGTGTTATGAGTCTTCACAGGATGTGACGTTGGCCTGGAACAAAAGAGCTACCTGATTATTCATATTCCTGTAAACATGATTCTGTCGTTGCCAAGATTTTCTTATTGTCAGTCACAATGAGTATCTTCCAGGTTTACGCAGTGTACACAGTCTTCTAGGGACTAGCTCCCACCTCAGGAAGGACATCCAGGATGAACAACAAATCCCCTACAATACACGCACCCACTCATACAACCAGTATGAATGTGTCTTCAGCTGGAGGAATAAACAAGCTTCAGTTCTTGAGATTTTTCAATACACCATGAGTCATCTGTGAACAGAAACTCAACAGGAGTTCATCCAGACAGAAGAAGTTAAGAAGAAGAAGTTTAAATAGTTCAGTTTATCAGTTCTCCATCTTTTCTCTGAAAGTGAAAGAGGAACTCTTCACTTCTGGTATCTCTGGGTCATGTGCTGCTGTTTCCACAAAATGGAATGCTGACTGATAGGACTATGTTTACTTCCTAGAAAACATCAAATGTTACATTGTGCTGTTCAGGCCTCAATCAAAGGGTCCTATGTCTTAGTCATGGATGCAGCGGTGACCTAGTCATCCATCACTTTGGTCAGACTTAAATATCTCTGTTATGTAATTGGACATTTGCAGTTTCTTCAGGATGAATCCTAATTAATTGCCTAATTGCCCTACTTTTCCTCTGGTGCCATTTATCCAGTGAAATATCTTCACATCTCTTCGATGGTTCAGACATTTCTGATGACTGGTGATCCCCTGACTTCTTGTCCGTTGGTACCTTGAGGTTGAAATCTCAGTTTATTCAGTGAGAACCATTTGCTTTTTGAATCCATTAAGACGTGTTGTGAGAGTACACTAAGTGGAGAGAAGCAGCCTGTGGTGTGCAGGCTGGTAGGATTGAGAGAGCCCTGCTGCTGCAAATACAAAACCTAGAGTTTGAAGGGCAGCAGCCACGTCAGTGACCTTTCACAGTCTGAAAGCACCTCGAGAGCTAAAGAGAAACATCTTAACATGGTCACTGTGAGCACGTTAGCATGCTGACATAGCTCAAAGCACCACTGTGCCTAAGCACAGCCTCACAAACAGCCTTTGACTAGTCTTGTCAAAGTGTTATTTCTTTGATTTTATTACTTTTTAATAGAAAACTGACATTAAGCATCTATATCTCAGAATACTGGATGATCTCAGCTGCCACATGGAGAGCTATGGTGGAGTTATAGCAGTGAGAAAACAGAATATATGCGACAAGTGGAAAAGACAGTTGAGAGTTTTACCTCATTTATCATTCTTCTCCAGAGTAATTGGGTCATTTGTTTCACTCTGACTGTCTGTCTCTCTCCATCTAACTCGTTTTATTCGCTCTTCCTTTGATGAATTTTTTTTACACTGTTGGTTTAAATTAAATGGAGGTTTATGTGCTTACCTGTTCTCTGCTGGATCAGTCGCATGTTTGATTTACACAGTGCCACTCTTGACAACTTCTGAGCACAGTTCTGCACTTTACCCCCCCACAGCAGCTGCTTGAAGAACCGTCTGAACACTAAGCCTTGTCACTTCTGCCCTGTTCGTCTGTCTGTCTACCTGTCTGTCCACTCTGTCCCTCCAGATCAACAACAAGGCCAATGTGGTCACCAGCCCTAAAGAGCCTGTCCCCACTCCTTCTCTGGTACACTGTCTGTCTGCCTTGCTGCCTGCATGCTTGCATGACTGTCTAACTGTTTATCTGTCCTGATTAAGCAGCTATGTCGAACTTCACGCCTTTCCCACTTTGTCAATGGTGATTGTATTTTTCCATACAGCTTTGATAACCACAAGTGTATTATTGCGTAACATGAGCTGTCCACACACACTTCTGGATTGCTTTATTGCATTGCCATGACATTGCTGTACATGGGCTACATTTTCCTTTGTTGTTGATGATGGCTGCAATGGCAACGCTGGAGCCATTGCATGTCACTGGTGGCTAATGTACTGCTGCCACAAGGTTCAAGCCTTGTTGTCGACACACTGGAGACAACACTGGTTTGCTGACTTTCTTACTACTGTAAATATCCATTTGTTTTAATGATAAATCAATAATGTTATAGATTCATTTAATACTTAAACTCTGAAAAGTCAAGTTAATGATGTCAAAAAAAACCCCAGGAGCATCAGCCAGTCAGAGGCTTAAATCAGACGTCACCACGCCTTGCTTAGCATTATCCTGAGGCGGAGTAGAGAATCATGTATTTGTAGAATGAACATCACTGTGACAGTTCACCTGCCGACAGCCCTGCCCTGCCCTGCCCTTTGGGGTGTGGTTTCACTTAAAGGTACATCATGTGACACACGTCACACGGGACGCAGTGATACATCACCAGTGTACAGCAAACAGTACTGCAATAGCATGTACAGTCCGTGTGAGTGAGGAAACCCATCCTCGCTATTTACTCGTGTTACCTCTGCTTCATATGCGGTTTTGATTATGTTGTTAATCTCTTTAGAGTAACACAGGTACATGTTTGATGTGTCTGTAAATGTGTGTGAGATTGGTCAAATGCTTGTCTTTTTCATGTAAATTCTTTTTTTTTTGTCAGGAAAATCAGATAAAAGCCTGTGAACAGATCATTCACCACAGTGTCTATGTCAGATTTAATCATCTTGCTGTCAGTGTTGGGTAAAACTTGGTCATCTGTGGTGAAACACTTGTTATACTTTGCTTGATGTTCAGGGAATTGTCCATCTGTGTGTAACAGTGCTGCAGTCTGCTGTAGTCATTCTGTTTTCCGTACTGACGTGACCCCCCCTCCCCTCCTTCAAATAGCAATTATGTAAATTTTCCCCGCTCTTATTTTTTCTTTCCTTTCCTTACAAACGTTCTTCCTAACTCACTTTCGTTCTGCACCAACCTCTCTTCCTACTGTCGGTCCTCAAATCAGGAGCCTCAGACCACTGTTATCCACAACCCAGCTGATGGAAACAAGGTATACAGCTGAGTACATGCTAGCCTGAAGCCGTAGTTTGCTGCTGATGTGTGCGCCATTTAGAGTAGAGGCTTCATGTTGCTTCTGATGATGATGTTTGTGTGCCAATGGACGTTACTGACACTCAACATGTCATGTTGAAAGGGATTCTGTCAAATGTTGCATGATGTCAACTCTTGCATGTAACAGTCATCTGCTGTATGTGTACAACTGTTGTGTTTTACTTACTATTGTGGATATTTCTGCTGTTGTCATGTAAGATCTGAACATAAAACTCGTCTGTGTGTGTGTGTGTGTGTGTGTGTGTGTGTGTGTGTGTCATCTTACATGGCAGTGTTTAAAAGCATGTGTGACCATTGTGATTGTAACAAGTCAGTTTTACAGTTGTGTGACAAAAGGATTATGCATGCTGCTGGAACAGAAATAAAGACCACGCGATACCATGGATACCAAAGCTGTTCCAAGCAGAATCCTTAACAGACTAGCCAGGAGTCCATCGACTGTGTGTGTGTGTGTGTGTGTGTGCGCGCAGATGTATGGATCTGCATCATCATGTGTAATCCATCAGATGACAGCGTGGGAACACGTGCATGCTTGTATCTTTTTTTTCTGTTTGCAGTGATGTATCGTGTGTCGTAGCTCGTAGTGCTGAATACGGTCATTCATTGTTCTTGTGCTTAGTGAAGGTGTTGTAGAATCATACGTGACGAGAGCGTGTGCGGCTCACATGTGCCGATGCTTTTCTTGTGTTTGGAAATTAGATATGTGTTCAAGTAATGTGTCATAAAACATGAGTTGTTCCTCAGTTGAAGGTCCAGTGTGTCAGATTTAGAGAATGTGGAAAAATAAGAAATGGAGTAGTTTTATATTTATTTATGTCTATAGAAGACACAAGTCCTCATGTTGACCACCATGTTTCTACAGTAGCCCAGAATGGACAAACTAAACACTGACTCTAGAATAATCCTTCACACGGGTCCTTTAACCAAAGAGATGGACAGGGAGAAATGTGTGAAAGATGTTTAATTGGTTAAGTATCCAGTATCCCTATAAATGGTACTTCTGTTTATCTGTTCATCACTACTGTTGGTATACAGTAAGATGGTAATTAAGTAGTCAGCTGATGGGACAATGTTGACATCTCTAAAGAGAGCAGGTGGGGATGGGTTGAGACACATGAGCAGTCTCACAGTTAGCAGTCAGTTCTTCACAGCACGTAAGCTGCTCACTGTTCAGTAGCTTCGTTTTAAGGGGTTTGCAGCCAGTGGTTTGGATAAGCTGTTGGCCTGTTTACAACCGTCTGATCATCTGACTGCTCATGTTTCTAATCCAATCAGATTTCATTGTAGCAATGTCACAGTGTTCACAGCTATTCATTTCTGTCATCATGAAGTTAAACAATAATCCATGGAATGTTATACGGAGCGGGAGTTAAACAGTCATGCTAATTTATGTTTTGGTCATAAAAGATGCTGAGGTCTGAGCAACAGGAAAACCAACAAACCCAAAACAAAGCTTAATATCTTCACTGTTTCCTCTCAAAATAAATCAGGTAACAATCAGGTTCTGTCAGAATCTAATCCGTGGTTAGGATGGAACATGATGATATTAAAATGGCAAACACTGAGTCTTAGCTGAACTTCTGTCCTCAGCTTGTTTGTGCTTTTCTGTCAGGCTGGTTATACTCAGTATTTTTTTTATTTTTTTTTATTGTCCGTTCCACAGGAGTCCAGCGAGAGCGCCAACACTACCATCGAGGACGAGGATGTGAGAGGTAGGAAGGTTCACACTCACAGACTAGCCTTCTGTTGGCAGGACCACTCCCACACACCTCATTAAAACTCTTTCCTCTAGAATTTTAGAACAAGTGCTGCCTGTGAAGTTTTTACATCTCTTTAAGGTCACCTTTGTTTTTTCCTCTCTGGGTAAATCAGCTCACATTATTATTAGAGGACTCTGACCACACCCTGTTACTGGTTCAGTCTATTGCATGAACGTGTTGCATGTTGTATTATTTATTTTCAGTTTCAGTGTTTATCATGTCCATATTTCTTCATTTGAGTATTGTCCCATTGGTGGTTGGTTGATTGGTTGGTTGGTTGATTGATGTGAAACCATGGCCTGACTGATGTAGGGGCCCTGGGCTGAAAATCAGCTGTGGGCCCCCACTGACAGCGCTTGCTGTGGCTGAAACAAAACTGATTTCAGTCAGATTCACATTGAAATAGATTCATAAATACATGTAGAATATATTTAGCCTTTAAATTTGGTGTCTAGGCTCTGACCCACAAGGAAATGCAGATTTCTGCACAGCATGAAGTGGGTAGTGATTATAATCACTCCTCCACCCTGAGGGAAATGCAGACTGTGGAGGTGGACCTTTTTAAAGCGTATGCGAACCATTTAATTTCCACAAACTAACTGGCAGGCGATTATTGGCTAGGGCTGGGGGGAGCTATTGACCCCATTGACCCCTGCACCCCTAGCAGAGAGATAGAGATGAATTCATCTCGCCCAGAGTGTTTCAAAGTTAATCATGTCATTTTCTGAACTCATCTGACACGTTTCAGTCGCTTCAAAATGGCTGCTTGACTGCTCCCATGAGTGGGCGTGGCTTCAGCACATTCAGAGGACACGCCCCCACAGTCCTGGAGCTGAGAATTCATTTTTACCTGATTTTCACACCTAATTTTATAAACTTGTTGATATTTTTAATCGTTCAAATTTGGCTGGGTGGTTAATAACACTTTCTTCTTTGGTCTGAAGAACTCAGAACACGTATTTATTCTGACTTTACACAGACTCGTTTTCTCGTTTGTTGTTCCCCGTTGATGGAACACACTGTCAGTTCCTACCAGAGCAGGGGCATCCTTCTGTACCTTTTAAAAAAAAAAACTCCTGAAGACCCAGCTCTTCAGAGAGTACCTTCTCTCCTAACACTACACTACAATTCTAGGACTTTTCCCTTCTCTGTAAGTCGCTTTGGATAAAAGCGTCTGCTAATTGACTAAATGTAGATGTAATGTAAATGCAAATTCAATAAACAGTGTTTTGGAAGTCTTTGGACACACTTCATTTCAGGTTAGGGTAACAGTTGCTGCATTGCCAGATACAACATTTGTCTTCATGTAGGCCTGTGCTGTTAACAACTAGACTGTCAGGCAAATATTAGCATTGGTTATCTCCACAGTGCACAAGTCTAACTTCCACTCCGGTTTCATGGTTTAAGTTTAGGACTTCTGTATTTGGCTGTATTCTTACCAAGCTATGGAACGTGGCCACAAAGTGGAAGTATAGTATGTATGAGCAGACAGACAGCTGACACATGCTCAAAGGCCAGAGTAATATAACACAGAGAGGTAAAGGAAAGAGAGGACAGGCCTTAGTGCTCAGTGTGTTCAGTGACGTGAGTATTTGAGACATTTGTTCTAATTACCCAGAGAGTGGAATTGATTTGTGATTGTGTATGTTTCTGATTGTTCACTCCAGCACTGACCTTTGATGGAACAGAAATGAGAAAGACAAATGAGATTTGAATCTTCCCACATTTTTGACATTTTGTAAACGTATTTATCTTTGTCATAGGAACATTCTCTGATTCCCTGACACTCCTCACACTCCACAGTGTGTTTGTGTGTGCCAGCATATGTGCCTCCATACTCCCAGCACATACAGAGGCCCATTAAGGAGCATGGTCCCGTCGTCTTATAATGGCCTCCATTGTTGTTCATGGATGATAGGGTCATCATTCCTCAATGCTCCAATAACCTTATTCAGCGAAGCTGAAATTGCTTTACACCGCTCTACTTATGATGGTGTTCAGCAGCGAGTCTTTGCCCTCGTCATGTCTTTGTGCTTGTCTTCTTGTACTTCATACTATAATACAGCTGTTCTCTTGTCTCGCATTCGTGGCTCCAGTCAGAGCGTCAGCCTACAAAGAGGCTTAGAAATCTCCCTGAAATTTTAATCCTGACATCTTTTGTGATTTCAGCAGTGGTCCCTTTGTGGAGAATCTGTCAGTGGCAGGAAGTGGGAAGATGAAAAGGCAGCTAGTATTTCCTATTTTCTTGAATGTGACTCATGCGCCAGTGAATGATGGATGGCTGCTGGGTTATTGTTAGTCTGTTATTTCCTCTCTGTGTAATGGGTAGTAATGTGGCCAGCATGTTTTGTGTGGTGAAGTGTTTGAAAGGGGATGACATTTAAATCAGAGGAATGTTAACGCTTCATTAATCCATTAGTTTAGTTTGTTTTTGGCTACTTGGAGGTGACCAAACTCCACAGCCTGCTGAAAACACGTCCATCATGTGGAGATGGAGATGCTGTCTATTTACACCATTAGCATTGAATAGGAATACAGTGTACAGTACTGAATGTGTCCACCTCTTGGCTCTGGTTTGGTCTCTTCAAACTCCTGAGCAAACATGTCTGACTTTAGTTTTTAGATGTTCGACTCTCCATCAGAGTGGCTAACTTTGTCTGCTGTTTGGTGCTGGATAGGCAGTGTTACAGTGGTTTAACAGAGATCTTTTACAGCAAACAGATGCTTGAAACAAGGTTTAGAGTGGAATTTGTTTAGCACTTTAAAGCTGCTGTTGTCAATATCATATATTAGCAAAGCAGTCAAGAGAATTCTCATCAACTGTGCAGTCCCTCTTAGCTTTACAGTTTGTTTAAGCATCTGTTGGCTCATTCGTTTTTACAGCCTGCACTGATTTGGTTCAGTCTCACTGGTGTCATCAACCTCATTTCCAGCACCAGAGGGCAGCTTCTGTGTATGTGTGTGCACTCCCTGCACAGCAGCGAACAAGAGACAAAGTTAGAGACTAGCTGGTGGACAGAGCTAAAGAGCCAGACTTAGTTTACTGAGTGCTCAGAGATTCAAGTCCAAATGAATGCTAGTGTAGGCCTTTCATGAGATACCGAGCTTTTCATCTGACTCCTTCCAGAAGTGTAGTGGCAGATTGTTGAGCTGTTCCCTGTGATGCTGACGCTCCTTCTTCATCACCCTCTTGTTATTCACTCTTTCATCTCAACATTTTCCTCTGCTCTGATTTGTTCTCAGCTGGTGGAAGACTCGAGGGCTTTGAACAAACTGTCATTTCCTGCATGCTTTTTTTTATTTCTTCTTCATGTCATGTTTTCTTTTTCTCCATGTCATGCTTCCTGTCTTTCCTGCTGCCTCCACTACACAAATCTGCATCCTTCCATCCGTTTGTCTTCCTCTGATACCTCGTTTGATCTCAGCACACTCTCCCTCCACCGATCCCCAAATCTACTACCTTAAGGACTTAGTCCACTCCATCTCTCGCCGGCCTCCCTCTCCCTCTTCCTCCTTCTCCTCCTCATCTTCCTCCTCCTCATCTCCCTCCTCCTCCTCCTGCTGGTACTCTCCTAGTGTTTGGCCCAGTCGTGAGGAGTGCTGCCAGTACATCCTGTGGGCACTGGTGACTGCCTACCTGCTCCTCTTCTTCACATCTTCCTTTCTGGTCTTTTTCTTTGACCATCCGGCCACATGCCATTGCGACCCCCATCACACCCCCATGCAGGGGCCCAGCCCCCAGCTTGGGGTGCCCCCGCCCGGCCCGGACCCGGGCCCCACCGACTCCCAGTGTAAGTCCATTTCCTAGTGATAGGGGAAGAAACTGAACGCTTCCCTCATTTTGATATCACAGATGTCAGAGATCACAATATCTCTAATTTTTTGGATCACACAGAGAAAGACAAAATACAATATTCTATGTTTGTTTAAGCAATGTTTTATTAATATTATAATGCACAGTAGATCACATAAAAGATTTCTGAAATTCTTTGGCCAAACACCCGCCCTGTACTGTTCCTGTATGAGTTCAGTCAGTCTGTCATTTAGAGCATGTGTAGAAAGGTCAACCAGTCAAGGACTGATGGTCCATGCATGGAAGACTTCCTCATACCACAGGGCTTTTCTAATGAGTGGCTATTTGTAAAAGTAGTGGAGCTTGATAAGTCGGGGTGACAGCTGACTGCTGAGCGGAGCATGGCATTCGATGAAACTTCCCATCAGGCCGCGCTGGGTTGCAGCTAACATAGTTTAACCTGAGCAGACACAATGTAGATACGTGGCCAGGTCTGCTGCGGAGTGTCTGTCAGAGGATTTAAAGGCAGCTCAGAGGTGAGCTAGGTCAGAGCTGGAGCATGGTGTGACCTGTCAGAGCGTGTCCATGACTGCCCAGTCTGCAGGCCCGGTGACACAAACATCATTTTACATGAGTACTGGGACAGATCAGACAACTTTTTGCATATTTAAACCTCACAGACTGTGCTGGCTTCGTGGATGAGGCAGGTTTTAATTAGATTAGCTGTGTTCTTCTACGCTGACTCTGGGTGCTGAACAGCTCTGTCGCAGTGACATCATTTGCCCCCCGTGTATGACGTCACATTAATGATTTATTACAGCATGGAAGGAACGTGAGCGGCTTTACAACCTGGACTGAGCTCCAGACTCCTCTCACAGACAAGGTCACTTTAACTTTAAGTGCTTCAGCTGAACACTCTCCAAGCTCATGTGGCACTTGAATAAAACATTGTGAATTAAACAGACCTCTGTGTGACTTGCAAATCAAAACTGAACCACACCTCATCCACCATGTATGAGCGCAGAGCTGCTGTCTCATAGCACCACCCACAGACCAGAGGCTGCCATGACACCCGCACTTCTCTCGACGTCTTTAAGTCGGTGCCTCTTGAACTTTTTGGTTAGTGAGCTCTTAAAATCTGGTCTTGTGATTTGTGACAGCTCCTCACAGATTAGGATTAGTGAGGAAATGAAAAACCAAATGGAATAATCAGCCATCTGTAGATTTCCTACTGTTGGAGTTGTGCCAAAAACTCTGCAAGTCTGCAGTCATCACAGATTTGACTTTGATGTCAGAGAGCGCAGACTGAACACTTTGCTTACACTGTACATGTTCTATAGACACTCTAATAGTCAAGTCAACACCTTGAGTAAAGTAAAGACGGGACAGTTAAGTACTTCTGCTGCCAACAAAGTACTGAAAGCTCAGATTGAATGTCTGCCCACAGCACACTCGCAGCCTTCTCACAGCTGCTTGTATTTAGACAACATTGAATATTTGAGATCTCTGGCTTCTTTCGCTCAGTAAA